>CM062813.1:698888441-699318024 GCA_031772625.1 Pinus tabuliformis | reverse complement strand
AAAATATCCTTCCATAAATTCCCCATTACATTGACATATAAAGACACTACTCTTCTTTTTGTGGGAGCTAGACATACTTGTACATATTGATCACCAAATTAAACTTACACAAAATAGATGATGTCCACCAAGGACACAATGGGACTAATAAGGTCACGAGGGGATGCAAGAACTATAATATTTGCTTCATCATTAAAACTTAAGGAATGGTCAAAAAATATGCCTAGAATTGATCTCTTAGAGTTCTTGCTTGAAACCCCAATGCTTGGGAGGCTAGAGACCACCAGGAATTGTTAGCCCTTAGAAACATGAAAAACATTTACCTTAAGGAGAGTCTAGTGCTCATCAATTTCACTAGAAGATCGACTTTAATTTTGGGTCAAGAGGGAGGTGCCACGGGGTAAATGTTTTATTGAATTTTTGAGTCCCCGATAATAATTAGTTAGTGGGTTTGTTTTGTAACAACTAAAGAAATTCTTTGTAGTAAGGATTAAGCATTTGTTTGGTTATTGGTGGCACTTGACTCCATGGGAAAGTTTATTCAATTGTTCCTCCAAGGAGATAAAATCATGTCTTGCACCTGCTATCCCTTTTGAAAAGAAGGAAACAGGGTGGGATTTAGTAAATTTATGTGTGCATGTGTCACAAGACTATTATTTTAATCTCTTTGGGTGCATCCACATGTTCTACAACTAGATCAATGTGCTTCCATGACTTCAAAAATAAGCAACCCTCATAAAAACTAAACTTTTCCTAATAATAAAAACTCTATGCTTTTACATTCAATCCAATCTCTTTGAACACATAACTTTTATTATTATTTTTATAAACTACATTAAATTAAAAACTATAAAATATTAAATATTATAGTATGATAAATTAATTCTCTATAAACAAATTTTTCAATAATTTTTATTTTTATATTTATTATTATTTTTAAATACTATAGTAGTTTTTAATTATTTAAATGTGATAACATTTCCCATTTGCAATAGTTTATACTTAATGCAGTTATAAACTAACATTTGAATTGAAGTATTTTCAACTAAAATAAAATATTGTTAGTGCTATATATATTCTATCTAAGTCATGTGCACTTTCTATTTGATTTTGATAAATTTTTAATAAACATGATAATTTAATTTTAATAAAAACCATTATAATACTCCATTTTCAATATATTGTTTCTTCCACTTAAATAAATATTTCATTAAAATCAACCAAATCTCTCTTCACCAAATAAATATTTAAGGAAAATCAGACAAATCTCTCTCCACCTATGGAATCAATAGAGGTGCAAGAACAAAAGTGACATCCACAACCTTTTCACCATAGTCAATATCTTGGACAATAATTTTTTCGAAGTCCCTCGTATGGTTTTTAAGTCATGTCATCTTTAATATCTTAATTTTTGAGGTTGCGGTTTAAATTCAATCCCAAAAAAATGTTTGAGGTTGATGATACATTATTTTTCATTGATGTGGGTAATTCATATTTATATATATATATACTTCTCTAAAGGTAATATATATAATTAATATTAAATAGATAATACTTTTAATTAAATTTATATTGTTGATTAAAAATTAATAAAATATATTATTTATAAATATTATTTTTCCTAAAGACCATATATAGGGTTCAAGTTCCTCGTTGTGAGTGGATAAAGATTTATTGTTGGCCACCTATCTCTCTTTACATGCATTGAAGTATATCTAAAATTCACTTGTTGATAGAAGAAATTACTTGATTGGGCTCTTTGTTAATAATTTGAAACAAATTGATTCACTTTTAATGTCTCTTGCTATATGGTAGGTCCTTTGTTTACCAAGGAGTCAATTTTTCCATTTAAATTTTTAAAGACATGAAATAATTCTATTTGCTCAAATCTCAAAATTTGTTTAGCAATTCATTGTGAAATTGAGGGAAGAGCTTAGATGTGCAAACCTTTGGCTTTCTGCCCCTGTTGAATTACTATCATTGAGTCTCCAAACACAAGGATTTTGGTAATATTCTTTTCAATTTCGATTTCTAGACCCTTCTATAAAGCGAGATAGTCTGCTTGATTATTGGATGCTACACCCAGACCCAAATCATATTGAGATTTTATTTCATCATTGGGGTAGAGAATAACCCCTCCTACTCCTGCCACCCTGAGATTTCCTTTTCAGGATCCATCAAAGAATAGTGTATATTGATTCTTATCTTGATGCCATTGTTGAAATTCCTCAAAGTTCATCCTGATAGAAAAACTCTCTCTATTTTCTAGCCAAAGACTGAAACTAATAGCATGATCTGACAGCTTTCCCACTTTGATCCATTCCCTTTCCTCTGGATTTAGAATGTCTATTTCTGATTCTTTTTATCCTGGGACTATGATTGCCTCGAATAGGAGACTTGTTTCTTTATGAGCCACTGAAATATGATCATGATATTCTCCTTTAAATATATCTTCGTTTCTAACAATCCTAAATTAACTAGAAAATATATTTTGGGAGTGCCTCCCAACAACGAATTGGGAGAGATAAGGCCTTTCTTGGCCAAGGGTATTTATTTCTCCATCTTTCAAACATTTCAACCCATGTTCCTAGAATTATTTGTATGTGAAATATATTTAAGAGTGCGGCTTCCCATACTACCAAGGAGAAGGGACACTGTCTAAACATATGTGGGATGTCTTCCTCTGATTATTTACATAGAGCTTATCTTGAAGGGACTTGGATGTTCCTTTTCCTGAGTTTTTTTGCGGTTAGAATTTTATGGTGTAAAGGCCTAGTAGAAGGATTTGACTTTGGGAATCCCATCGTTCTACCATACCTTCCTCAATAGTTTATTTGGAGATAGATGTGGGAGCATTTTAATTAATATTTTGTATCCCTCTTTAATAGTATATCCTTTATGTGGCCTTAGCCACCATGATCGTTGGTCTTGATATGTGACTGAAATGGGATCCATTCCTTTAATTTAAATTACGCATTAAAATTCCCATTGTTGTTGTAGGTTTGGAGGTAATGTTGGCCTCAGCCGCCCTTTCCAACTCCTGTGCTCATCCCATATGGAGATATCTTTTAAATTTACATAGTGTTATGCATTATTTTGTTGCATTCATGAAAATTAATGTTGTACCCCTATCCTCTTTCATCTAAATAATAATTTCCATTAATCCTTGACGAAGATGGAAGAAAAACCCTTTTTTCAAAGATAATAATCTTGTGCAAGTACCTTAAAAAAGCCCTAATTCAAAAGGATGTTGTAGGTTGCACATAGACAAACTGTGACACTACTTGTTGTCACAGTTTGCATACCTAATAACTGTGATAATGTCACACTTTTCTCATTCAAAATGCGTAACACTATTTTAAAAAAGGAAAAACTAAAAAGTATGAGAAGATTCTATCATAGAAGCCTCGTGGATGACATCTCCTCCAAGCAGTGTGGATTTGACTTGAATCCCTAATCCTCCTCCAATCCTTTCCCAAGATTACAAGTACAACCATCTTCCATTGAGATGGTTTGCTAGCAAATCTAAGAAAGGATTTTGGCTCTAGTGAAACTCTGCTGAAATATCAAACTCTTTATCTTAAGACATTTGAAGGCAAGGATTGAAACAAAAAATAGTTGGAAAGGGACATACAACATCAAGGTGGCTTCAGGTTGTAACATTTTCTTCATTATAATACATTTACATATTTCTTTCCCACAAATTATTTTCTATCTATTTGGCAATATTTGATATATACTTCCTTGATTGTATACATAGGTTTTGATAAATTCATTTTTGGATTATATGTGCTTTGATGTTTGTTTGTTTGTCTTATTTGTAGGTATTTGCTTTAGAGAACTAAGGACAAGAATAGAAGATACAACAAACAATCAACGAGGAAAACCTTCGTAAAAAGGTATGAGGTCATGCTCCTCTCATTTCCATTGATAATTTGATTGCAATTAAACCTAGAGAAAGTTTCTTGCTCTTGTCCATTTTGTTCTAGATCTGGTTACCAAATCTAGGGAGATTTTGTTTCTTTAATAACCTATATATATATATATATATATATATATACCCTAAATATAACTCTTGATACATCATTAAGATTTGGAGAATATCTATTGATGCATCCCTTGATGATGGACTCACTTGGTAGTTCGAAAAGTTGGGTACAAAAAAAAACTCTATAACAGGTCATTCCTACTCTTCTAAAACTATCTTCACCTGTATGGATTCATTATTTAACGAGATCAATCTTGTTTGAAAGAGGGATTTATCCATTAACACGTAGTCTTCACTCCTCATCCAAATTGCTAGTTCTCAAAGACCTTATTTTTCTTGAAGGGGTACTTACAGAAAGTAATTTTCTTTCCATATATTGATGTGGGTTCCATTCCCATTGCACCAACTCAAATGGTCATTAACTAGTGGAGCTGCCTCTTTACATAACGTCCATATTTTGGATCCTGAACATGTCCATTCAATAACCTCAACTCTGAGCATTCAGTTTTGGTGGAATTACTTTCTTAAGAAGGACTTTTTTCACCATTCTTTATATTCAGATAGAAGATGCCACACATTTTTTTCCCCAAGTGCCAGATTCATAAAGTAAAGATCCTTGATTTCTAAGCCTCCATACAACTTTGGGAGCCAAAGAGTGTTCCAATATACTATATGAAACATTTTTTCATTGTGCTTCCCCCCTTTTCCATCGAAATTTTCTTGTTAAATTTCCTATTTGATTGACCATGTTTTTGGGGGCTAATAAACAGAAATATATGGAGGAAGTGTTAACAACATAGATTTAATTAAAATTGTTCGCCTCGATGGATTGAGCCATTACATCCCCCAAGGTTTTATTTTATTTTTGAATTTCTATAGAACCTCATGTCATCCCACCATACTTGATGCACATGTGGATATAGGGATGCCTAGATACTTGAATAATTTCCATCCAACTTTTAATAGGAAATCAAGAACATTAGAGATTTTCCACATCATTATTTCTAAACAATTCCATCTATACAACTAGATCTTTTTTTTATTGACTATCCCTCCAAAGAGACCTAGATAAGTGTTAAACAATCGTTTGAATCAGTAGGTGATGATTTTTGAAGCTCCCCTTAAGAGTACTGTGTCATCCATGAACTGAGATTGATTAACCTCTTTGATGTCTCTAGAAATACTAAGTCCCATCAATCTTCCTTCTGGTCTTGCTAACTTTAGGTGTTTGCTTAAACTCTCCACCACCAGAATGTATAATGGTGGGGAGAGATGCAATCTTTTCCTTAATCCCTTTGAGGCAGAGAAGGAGGGTCTTTCATTTCTTAATGGGGCTATACAGGGAGCGTTGATACATGTTTTTAACCCATATTACAAATTCATTACTGAAACCAAACTTTTCCATAACAAAGAATAGAAAAGAGTGTCTTCGTCGGTCAAATGCATTGGCCATATCCAGTTTGATGATGATTCTTGGCTCCCCTCTTTCCTTGTTGGAATGAATGGCCTCTTGTACCAATACACCATTATCCAAGATTTGGTGATTTTTCATAAATCCCCTTTGTTTTTATGATATTATGGTCAGTAAGCTTTTTCTTAATCTATTTGTGATGATTTCGGTAAGGATTTTGTAAGTTACATTACACACACACACACACACACACACACACACACACACATATATATATATATATATATATGGGCCTGAAATGAGAGAAGTTAACAAGCCTTTATTCTTATAGAATCAAGGCAAGGAAGGAGGAATTTGTACCTTCTCCTAATTTATCCTTTGTTCTGGAAGCATTGATCATTCTCATTAGATTCCTTTTAATCATTTTCCAAAAAGTCCTACAGAAAATGATAGTGAAACCATCCAAACATGGGGCTTTGTCCGAGTCTAGAGACCAAATTTCCTTCATGACCTATTCCTCTGTTATTAACTTTGTAAGCTACTAGTTTTTAGATTTTGAAACAATTCATGGCAGGAAGGAGAGGAATTCCTCTACTCTTCCTGTCTTATTCTCTTTATCTTCAAAGTATAAAGCCTGAAAATGTAGATATAATTCATACTTTATCTCAAGAAAAAAAGTTATTTTAGGCTTTCCTTATGGAATTATTCCCTTAAATTGTTTGCACAATTACCTGGCCATGGCCTGTTTATGAAAATGTGATGTGTTATGGTCTCCAATGTTTAGCCATGTGCTATAATATTTATGCATATAGTAAGCCTCTTCTTGCCTATTTTCTTGATGAATCTGCGTACTTAACTCATTTTATTTTGTAATATGTCATTCCTCTACTACCCTGAAATCCATTGAGAGGTGATGTTTCTCCAATTGTTTAATAAGCTCTTGTGTTTCTTGACCTGGGGGTTTATACTTTTCCTTTAGCCAGATTCTATTTGCTTTTTTTACCACTCTTAGTTTGGTTTCCAAAATAAAAGCAGGAGATCCATCTATAAAAGTCATATATGCCTATTTTATTAGATCAAAAACTCCTCCATGTCGTAGCCAACCCATAATGTAGTGAAAAGGGATTAGACCAAGGTATTTTGATGAGTCAAACTCCATTTCAATAGGTCGATGGTCTAAATTACCTTTTGCTAAGATTGATGATACACATTCTACTCCTTTGATTAACTAGTTGTTATGTAATAAGAAACAATCCAACCTTGTTGCTATATTTCCTTCTCCACTTCATCTATTAATCTAGGTATACTTCCCTCTTTTTGGAACAATGCCAATTAGGTCCCACTCATTCACTAGGTCTTCTATTCTTTCACGGAAAGGATCTCGCACTATTTTTCCCCCTCTTTTCTCTAAAGAGTATAAAATGGTGTTTAAATCACCCCCTACTATAATGTTAGTGTGCTAATGGCCCTCCCTTAGGCTCAATAGAGAGCCCCAAAATTCATCTCTTTCCTCATAATTAACTAGAGCATATACATTTACAATTGAGATTCTTTCTTTTTTGTATCATTTTTTTCTAGCAAAGATGTTATCTAGAATCTAGATTTAACAAAATATTTTAGTATGAAATGAAAATTCAATGAAAAGGTACCAAGCCCACCTGATTCTCTTCGAGAGATTTGGGCCACTCAGAACAGTCCCTCTAGAAGCTTCTTGCAAGATTCAACAACTCACTTTCTTGTAATTTTGTTTCCTATAGAAGGAGGCTCTGTAGATGTTCTTGTTTTAACTATGTCCCTTACTGATTAGGATTTAGCAGGGTTTCCTAGTCCCCTTGTTTCCCAATATATGATTTTCATTTTATTTTGGAGGGATTAGGCTTACTTCCTCCTATTCTAACACCTCCCTTTTCTCTTGTTGCTACAGATTTGAATACCTCAATGATTTGCACTGAATTACAAGATTTTTGTTTTGTTTTTCCTTTGCCTCTCTTTCTTATTTTACAGAGTTCCGTCCTTGACCCTTTTCGAATTTTCCAATTTGTTGCTTGTAGATTCATCTCCCCAACTCACTAGATTCCTTGTGTTTCTTGTCATTGTCTTCTTAGAACTTGTATATGCCTCCTTTCGTGTTGGGCTTGTTTCATCCACATCTTTCCCTTTGGATACTAGATTTGTAGGGTTTTCATTACCATTCATATTTGTTGGATATTCCTCTTCGGATGGATTTGTGTCCCCTTGAGGCTCCAAATCAATAATTTCCCCTTCCTCTTCTAGGTCCACAATTTCCTTTGTCAACACCTCCTCTCCTTGTTTTGGTACTTCTTTCTCCTGCTCTTCTTGCGGTTGTACCTCATAATGATTTTATGAAGTCGTAACTGCATTTCATTTTTTACTAGATGGGGTTTTACTTGTTTTTTCTCTTCCTCTATTCCCCCCTTATGCTACGTTTTCCATTGCTCATCATAATTTATAGTTGTTCCATCTCATTTTCTAGGTTGGCCTTTCTTGCGGTCCTTGGAAAAAATGCCCATATTTGTGGCAGATCCTGCATTTAAATGGTATCTTCTCATAGTCTAGAACCTAATGTTGGCTCCACTCACCCTATGTGAGATTGATCTCCAAGGGAAATCCCTACTCTAAATCAACCTCAACATATATTTTGGCACAAGAAAATTGGTTACCCTTTGGCTATGCTTGACCCAGGTATCTCCCAACTCCATGTCCTTTCGCTTTCAGGTAGTCATCTCTCCAACACGAGAGCGAGAGTCTAGGTAGTTTAACTGAGAATGGCACTGCATTTGGAATTTCTTGATTTGGGTTGAAATCCAACAAATAAGAATTTAGATACATTCCTCTATCCCTAAAGAAACATGGGCCATTCCTAAAGATAACATCTATGCCTTATTTTATTTCAAATAGGAAGGAAAAAAACCATTACCACAAGCATATAGAGCAATGTTTCCTTTCATCATTGGATTCCAAGTTTTGTCTATCCACAGAACCATCAATTTCATAGATAACCACATTTCTATAAATTTTCCAACTAATTCCTTGTCTGAGAAGGTTAGGGAAGTTTACTGAAAGCCCGCCGAAAGAGCAACATAGGGCATATTTTCTTCTTTTTTCACGAAATGAGATTGAGGTTCTTTCACCTATGGCCTTTTCCTGAGAAAATCCATGAGGGCCTCAAAAGAAATTGCTTCATTGCATGGTGGGAATGAAGCCCCCTCTGGGCCTATCGCCATAGAGGGCCAACGAAGATCTTGTTGAAGGATGAAGGATTAGGGACTTGCAGAGCACTCCATCTACATATGTTCACTTTCAGATTATATTTTATTTTTTATTGTGATGATGATTGTGAATTTTTAATCTAATTTTAAAGAAAAAAAATGTAAAAAATTATTTGGATTATTTTAAAATTTCATTTTATATTTTAAAATATTGAAAAAATCTTTCCTAAATTTCTATAACTTTGATGAGTTAAAAGGTTGGAAAGGTTGATATTGTTACAAATATATTGAAATTAGTATTTAATGTGAGTATATATAGGATATACTAAGAGAGATTGTTTTATATCTTCCACTCTTTTAATATCACAAACATCGTGTTTCATTACAAAGTTCATGAGAATTTATTTTTATTTTAATGATATATATTTTACTATTTAAGCTAGTTTTTTTTTTTTTTTCCAAGAAAAAAACCATAATTTTATTTAACTTGAAACAAGTAACAAAATTAAATTTTCTATATGCTAAAATTTTTCTAAAAAATAATCCACATGGTGTTGGCATGTTTCCATTGATGTCAAATGAGGTCTCTCATGTTGATGAGATCTGCCATGTTAATGAGGTTTGGGTTACTTAATGATTGATGAGTTTTTCATATTGTCACAGCCTCGTTGATGAGGAGGATTGTGCAATGTATTCCTTAAGTTTGATTGTGTTTCTTGCTTAATGTACAAAGACTGATCAAAGTGATGTGTAAGAAAAGGATGATTAAGTGATGCAATGTGCAAAGGATTTGATGCTTGATAGTTGATATTACATTAATGCTTACTCATTAATGATTGCTTCAAACGTAATGGCACATAAGGAGTAGAAAACAAACCCTGAATAAGAGAGAACCAAAGTATAAAGACTGAAGAACACATGGTTGTGATTTAGCAGAATTAGTTGAATAACATAATTTATATTTTTTATACCTTTACAACAGTAACAGAGGTCTTTAGTGTATAACTAGCATTATAACACATTTCTTGATGAGCCTCATCATTGGGTAATTATATGGGCTTTAATTCACCTCCTAGCTTAGTCAAACCAGCTATTCTCACAACTTATTGCATACCTTTGATTATATTTTGTTTATGAGATGAGTTAGAGTTGGATATTTTGCTTTGTGGTCTAATGTGCATTTCATGCAGGATTTAATGATAAATGAAAGGAATTTTGGCAAAGACCTTGGTCAAAACTCGAATGGGACAAGGAAGAGGAATTATAGGAGGTAAATCCTCCTCATTTACTACCCCTCCATTTGAATATTCCTCCATCAGCTCGGAGTGGAAACAACCAAATCATGAGGACTAGAAGGCAACCAAGCAAGTGAAAGTCAAAGCACTGATTTATCTTGAGTTTGGGAGCTGAGCCTCCCTAATTTTAAGGAAGTCGTTGGAGACTTTATATGTATCAGTAGAGAGGCCTAGGACCTCAGTAAGATTCAGACGTTTGATTGTAGAACTCTACTCTATTTTCGAGCTGCAAGACTTGTGACAGTTTTTTATGTAATCCATTGTTTTAATAATAAGAATGAGTTTTGTTTTGAGCCAACACTGACTTAACTCAGAGGGTTGAAGCTCTTGGGTTAGGGCCCAACCCTAGTAGCCAAGGCTCCTCTTTATTGTACATGTATTCTAGCATAGATTCATGGTTTAATCGTTCATTTGCTTAAGTAGATGCATTTCCATTATAATAGTGTAGAATAGATTGGTTATGTTTTAGTTTGCTTCCATTTGTGCCTTGTTTCAGTTAGCAGGTTAGCAAGGAGAAAAATATCACCATAAGGTTGTCAGTAGGTGTCTTGGCCTCACCTCCTCCCTTTGGGACCATGACTTGAGGAAGAGTCCCTTCAGCAACCTAAAAAATGTAGATTTCTAGTTATTGTATGAGCTTTGGAGTTTGTTGTCTTGATTCAGTACTTGGTTCATTTCATCATCATCTTTATCCATTACTCTCTTTATGTAATACGATCTCATGCATATTCTCATTTCCTTCAGCATGAAATGCTTAAGTGGAAGCTAATAAACCACGCCTTAATCAGATTATACCCGTAGATATCTTTACTGTACGGTCCACAACAAACCTAACCAATCACTGTTAAACCGCATGTCGCATAGCCGACATATTCATTTAAATGTTTGACTTTATGCACTTCAAATCTCCACCATCGATCTGCCTTGCTTGATCCAATGGCTATCGCATCACCCAATCGCCAACTAGCTTGGCTGATCTCCACCATTGATCAATTCTGCATGATCCAATAGCTATTGTGCAATCTCGTACGAATTCTTGCATGACCGATATCCACCCGAGAGCATGTGATAAAAGTGGTTTTCTCATGCTACGTGTCACTCACTTAGGCTAACCGCGTAAAATTTAGGAATTCCGCTTACAGCTTTGAGGGTGCACGAGAAACTGCTTACCACCTACGAAAACCCGCTCCATCATTCTGCACGTTTTCCACCCTTCTGTCGACATGTGATAAGATCTCCTTCTTTCATCTCCCGTTAATCTTGTTTGTCCATCTATTCACTTAATCCCCCGCGATAAGATCTTCGTCATTCGTCTTCCGTTAATCCTGTTCATCCATATATTCACTTAATCCCCTGCGATAAGATCTCTGTCGCTCATCTTTTGTTATTCCTGTCCATCCATCTATTCACTTAATATCCATGATAAGATCTCCGCCACTCATATTTCATTAATCTTGTTCGTTGATCGATCCATCCATCTATTCACTTAATCCTCTGTGATAAGATCTCCGCCATTCATCTCATGTTAATCCTGTTCATCCATCTATTCACATAATCTCCTGCGATAAGATCTTCGTTGCTTATCTCCCGTTAATACTATTCCCGACTGATCCAACAGTTCCTGTGCACTGCTGCTTCATTACATCTTCCTTTCGTTGATTTTGATCTTTGATTGCTCTTCCGCTTGACTCCTTCCTGAACTTTGTTTTCTGTATCATTTGAATGCCACCACTCCATAGACCTTCTAGCCATCCTCAACCACCTTCCATCTGCCTGTCATGTCTACAAGAACACTTAAATTGCATGCTTGATTTTACCAAAAAACCAAAAAAGAGTGAAAACAGATTTAGTTTAGTTTCCTTGCTTACACATTAGTTTGGTTTGATTCTATTTACTTCTATAACTTAGGTAGCAACATTAGGTTAGTGTTGATTTAGCAATTCTTCTTAGCATAGCTATTTAAATGGTTAATTAGGATATGGTGTGATTTAGCATTACATGTTGTTTTGTTCATTATTGTAGTAGAATAGCTCTCTTAGAATAGATTTTCTCTTCTTCCATCAAAGAATCAAGCTTCTTCTGACTCTATAGAAGTCTGGCTTAGAACCCCTGGGGTCTCTCGCTAGATTAACAATGACAACAAGCAGGACCTTCACTTCTACTTGTGCATATAACACTGTTACCTCCAAGTTTGTATGAACCTCGCGTTGATAAGTAAAGTTGGTAGCCCAGGATGATAAGGAGTGGCAGTCCTATGCTAGATGTAGGATCCATTGTTTTTTTTCACTTCATTGCTTCTATTTAGGCGAAGACTGTGTTTTCTACAGGATCCCCTGAAAACCTACAGGAAGCAATCTGAGGGTGAATGGTAGGTTGGTTAGGTCCTGTAGCAGCCTATCCCACAGTATATCAATCATCAGCTACAGATCATCACCAGGATGATCCAGGAGCTCCACAGCAGCAACAACTCAGTTCTTCAATCATAGACAGCAGAGGAGGGAGAAGAATGACCATGCAAAAAATAAACAACGCAGCACCACTTATCTTCGACAACTGCAGCATGGCATCGAGACCACAGGGAAGTATCCCACTCACTCACTCATATGCATCATTTGATCAAAAGTTGTAAGGGTTATGAGGTAGTTGGTTTATAAGTGAAAAGGTGGCTAGTTAACTTGGCTACCTTCATTCGGTCATCACATACAAAAATCGGGTGTCCTCTCACATGTGGCTGCAGTCAACTCAAAGATAAAGGAGGAGTAGGACAAGAAGTGGTTAACTACGGAGCTACGAGGTGGGAGATGATTACGAGGAGTGGGAAACAAAACATCATTTGCATGCATTCATGCATTCCACCTCCTTGAAACTCCCTCACTCAAGTCACTCTTATAACTCTTGCCACCCACCAGAAGCAAGGATCCATCGTTCTGCAAGAGAATGTCTACAAGAGCATGCACAGGAACAGTCTATAGGAGCAGTCTACAGGATACATAGAGGCAGTCTAAAGGATAGGAAGAGAGGGGTTGAAGATGGAATCTCACGAGAATTATCCACTGCCACCATTCTAAAGAGGTAGGATCTAAAAATCCATCCCCATTTACAAGCAAATGAACTAGAAATGCTCTAAAAGCTAGTGGATATAACAACTGTGGGAGGTGAAGTACATACACATGAAACTTTGTTTCCTCCCGAATTTAAAATTCTTGTGTCAAACCTCTCATTTCCTCCTCAAGCTTCACAAGAAATATGACAAGAGGGTTTAATAAGAGAGAACCCACAAGTACTGTGTGGATACAACAACACCCCCAAGTGCTTGAAATCTTTATAAGACACCAATGGATGGGGTTTTTTGAAAAATTCACAAGGTATGATGATGAGGTGGCTCAAGAATTTTCTCATTCCCTCACTCCACACAACAGAATCCATGCCACTATTATAGTTAGAGGGCTCACTATAGATCTCACCCCAGAGCTCATCAGTAGGGTCACCACACTTCCCCTAGGAATTCCATGGAGAAAAGAAGACAAAGCAGACAGTCAGGTGGAAAAAAGGAAATTCTTTTTAGAAGGTGAAGAACCCACAGAGGATAAAAATGGAGTAAGGAGGGACAGTCTGCCATACCCATGGAGTGAGGTAGGTTACCAACTCATCAAATATATCTCATGTGAGGGTAGATACAATGTTGTTTATGGTTACCATTTTAGGATGCTTAAAGAATTAAGATTTGGGGTAGAAAAACCAGTTCACCAAAGACTCAACATACCCTATTTCTTAATGAAATCACTCATAGACTCCAGCAACAAAGTGAAGGAAGGGAATTCCAAACAACTGGATCACCATGGGTTGATCAGGATCCTCATTGAGGATGCCCTCCAAAACTTCAGGATCCCTATAACATGGTCAGTCTTCAGAGACTTACCAGTAGAGGATGACATCAAAACCCTCACCTATGATGTTAGTCCTTTTGTCAGTGAGGAGGATGCAAAACAAGAAGAAGAAGATACAGAGCTAGATGGGAATGAGATGGATGAGGAAGAAACTAATACAGAGGAACACGATGAAGCATAAGAGAAGGAGGATGATGCTGAAACAGAGGAGGAAACGAAGGAAGAAATTCATGGAGATGAGAAAGAACAACAAGAGGAAGAAGATAAGAAAAACAGAGAGGAGGAGTCACCTAGGGTGTCTCCAGAGGCCCCTGAGAAGAAGGCAGTAACTGCCTGCACTACTCTCAGCACCCCAATCAAGAAAAAGGGAAAAGAAGGAGGTAACCCCCTCTATATTTCAGAACAATAAAGAGCATAAGAATCAAACAAGGGAAGCCACAAATATCAACAAAAATCCCTATTGAGATTGAAGGTTCCCCTACACCAAGGGACAGAGAAGCAATAATGAGAGATCAACTTGAGATAAAAAAATCCATGGCTGAGAGGATAGCTACAGGAAAGGGAAAATCAACTAGCATGTATGGCTAGCCTCTCCTTGGAGGCCATCCAGTGTAGGATGCCAGCTAAATCCTATGCTCTTTACCTCAGAGAACAATGGTTACAATTTTAGATTAAAACACTAGCACAAAGGGGCACCATGCCATTTGAGGACTACAGGCGGTTTATTGATCTTTGTGACCAAAGTACACTAGAGGATAGGGCCAAAATGGCCAAGTTTTACTTGCACAACATGGCCCTCACAAACATGAATGTTTGGGATCCTAATGCCAAGCTAGGAGATCTACAATTAATGGCTTTGCCATCATGGATGAACCATGAGGAGTCAAGGGCTACAGATATGAAAAGAATATTGGCCAGAGAGAAAAATGAACCTCTTTTCATCAGAGTTGAACAATCAAATCCCATGGCCCTAATTAGCAACCATAATCTAATTGCAAATGATCCTCAGTTGGCACCTAGATATCTTACTTCCCAAGAGAAAGCAATTTCACATTTTGAGGATATGTTTACGCTACTAGGAGAAGATAATATACATGCCTGCTTCAGGAGATGGAACACACTATGACATATCTTGAAGATCAAAGAATATCACTCCCCTCAAAGGTTGAGAGAGGCACTCAACATGACACCTATGTATAAGTAATCAATGCAAAGGTTGAAGGTCAATTGGATAGGCCTAAAACTCAGTCCACCACTACTCCTAGGGATGCTAGAAGGGAGAAAAGAAGAAGAGGAAAAGAGGCAATGGGAAGAAGTAGAAAGGAAATAAGGTTTCTATGAACAAGAAGAAGACACCACAACAGAGGCATGGGATGTCAGAGAGGCTACCATAGCCACGAAGGACATGAACATTGACTAAGTTTCTTAGAGGATGAGCAACACTTTCAATAGGGGGTTGATGATGAGCCTCATCATTGGGTAATTATATGGACCTTAATTCACCTCCTAGCTTAGTCAAACCAACTATTCTCACAACTTATTGCATACTTTTGATTATATTTTGTTTATGAGATGAGTTAGAGTTGGATATTTTTCTTTGTAGTCTAATGTGAATTTAATGTAGGATTTAAGGATAAAAGCAAGGAATTTTGGCAAAGACCTTCGTCAAAATTCGAATGGGACAAGGGAGAGGAATTATAGGAGGTAAATCCTCCTCATTAACTACCCCTCCATTCAAATTTTCCTCCATCAGCTAGAATGCAAATAGCCAAATCATGAGGATTAGAAGGCAGTCGAGCAAGTGAAAGTCAAAGCACTAGTTTATCTTGAGTTTGGGAACCGAGCCTCCCTAATTTTAAGGAAGTCGTTGGAGACTTCAGATGTATAAGTAGAGAGGCCTAGGACCTCAGTAGGATTCAAAATTTTGATTGTAAAACTCTACTCTATTTTCGAGCTGCAAGACTTGTGACAATTTTTGATGTAATCCATTGTTTTGATAATAAGAATGAGTTTTTTTTTGAGCCAACACTGAATTAACTCGGAGGGATGAATCTATTGGGTTAGGACCCAACACTAGCAGTCATGGCTCCTCTTTTTTGTACATGTATGCTAGCATAGATTCATGGTTTAATCGTTCATTTGCTTAAGTATATACATTTCCATTACAACAATGTAGAATAGATTGGTTGTGTTTTAGTTTGCTTCCATTTGTTCCTTCTTTCAGTTAGCAGGTTAACAAGGAGAAAAATATCACCATAAGGTTGTCAACAGGTGTCTCAGCCTCATCTCCTCCCTCTGGGACCATGACTTGAGGAAGAGACCCTTCAGCAACCCCAAAAACGCAAATTTCTAGTTATCGCATGAGCTTTGGAGTTTGTTGTCTTGATTCAGTACTTGGTTCATTTCATCATCATCTTTCTCCATCACTCTCTTTCTATAATAGGATCTCACACATATTCTCATTTCCTTCATCACGAAATGCTTAAGCGGAAGCTAATAAACCACGTCTTCATCGGATTATACCCGTAGATCTATTTACCGTTTGATCCACAACAAACCTGACCAATCACCGTTAAATCGCGTGTGGCATAGCCAAAATATTAATTTCAACGTTTGACTTTATGTGCTCAAAATCTCCACCGTCGATCTGCCTCGCTTGATCCAATGGCTATCACGTCACCTGATCACCAACTAGCTTGGTCGATCTCCACTGTTGATCAATCTTGCATGATCCAACAGTTATCGTGCAATCTCACGCGAATTCTTGCACGACCAATATCCACCCGAGAGCACGCGAGAAAAGTGGTTTTCTCGTGCTACGTGTCACTCACTTAGGCTAATCGCGTAAAATTTAGGAATTCCACTTATAGCTTTGAGGGCGCGCGAGAAACTGCTTACCACCTACAAAAACCCACTCCATCATTCTGCACGTTTTCCACCCTTCTGTCGACACGTGACTTGATGTGATCCATCTGTCTATTGACTTCATCTCCCATGATAAGATCTCTGCCATTCATCTCCCGTTAATCTTGTTTGTCCATCTATTCACTTAATCCCCCATGATAAGATCTCCGCCATTCATCTTCCGTTAATCCTGTTCATCCATCTATTCACTTAATCCCCTGCGATAAGATCTCCACCGCTCATCTTCTGTTAGTCTTGTCCATCCATCTATTCACTTAATCTATGCGATAAGTTTTCCGCCACTCATTTTTCATTAATCCTGTTCGTTGATCAATCCATCCATCTATTCACTTAATCCCCTGCGATAAGATCTCCGCCATTCATCTCCCATTAATCCTGTTCGTCCATCTATTCACTTAATCTCCTGCAATAAGATCTTCGTCGCTCATCTCCCGTTAATACTATTCCTGACTGATCCAACGGTTCCTATGCACTGCTACTTCATTACGTCTTCCTTTCGCTGATTTCGATCTTCGATTGCTCTTCCGCTTGACTCCTTCCTGAACTTTTTTTTGCATATCATTTAAATGCTACCACTTCATAGAACTTCTAGCCATCCTCAACCACCTTCCATTCGCCTGTCACGTCTACAAGAACACTTAAATTGCATGCTTGATTTTACCAAAAAAACCAAAAAATAGTGAAAACAGATTTAGTTTAGTTTCCTTGCTTACACATTAGTTTGGTTTTATGCTCTTTACTTCTATAACTTAGGTAGCAGCATTATGTTAGTGTTGATTTAGCAAGTCTGCTTATCATATCTATTTAAATGGTTAATTAAGATATGGTGTGATTTAGTATTACATGTTGTTTTGTTCATTATTGCAGTAGAGTAGCTCTCTTAGAATAGATTTTCTCTTCTTCCATCAAAGAATCAAGCTTCTTTTGACTCTATAGAAGTCTGGGTTGGAACCCCTGGGGTCTCTCGCCAGATGAATAGTGACAACAGGCAGGACCTTCACTTCTACCTATGCATATAGCACTGTCACCCCCAAGTTTGTACGAACCCTGGGTTGATAAGTAAAGCTGGTAGCCCAGGAGTTGCAGCATCCTTGCTGCAATACTGGCGCTCATCAGGTCTATGATGTTAAACTTGTGTTATCCTAGTTAATAATGCACTCCAACTTTATCCATCTTGTGTTATAAAAAGTTTGGCTTTTTGAGCATTGTCTTATGCAATTATGAATATTTGACCATGATTTTTTTGGATTTAAATTAGCACAAAGAAAATTTGTCCTAATTCGAAACTCAGCTGAAATATAAGAAGTGAGATGCAAACATTCCTAGAATACCAGGAGACAACTCGTCATTAAAATTCGTGCATAGAATTCAAGCAATCAGAGAGTTATGCTAATAAAATATGCATTGTTGAATGAGAATCAAGTTTTGTGAATTGAACATTTACATGAGAGAAGTTTTGAACAAGTCGAGTAAGGAGAAAAGAGGAAGAGAAAGTGTTGCATAATTGGAGCATACTTGAAGGAGATAAGCAAAGAGGATAAGCAGCAGAAAGGAGGACAAAAATTTATTTCATAACATAGAAAAGGACCAGGTAACCAAAAAAATTGATTTGTAAATTAATCAGGTGATTGTAGTCTCCTTTCAGGTTGTACCTTGAAAAAGAACAAGTTCTATCATGTTGAGGTAGGAGCCTCCTGTGGGTTGTATTATATATAAAATCTGTGGGAGTTGGAGCATCCTTGTGGTAGCAACATCCTGTAGGTTGGAGCCTATAGAAAAATTGATGTAATAAGGGGGTACGAGTTTGCCTTCACATCACTTTCAGCTAAAAAAAATTGTTGTTTTCTCCCTTTATGGGTTTCAACTTACATTTGGTGTCTTCATGTGTTGTATGTTGAATGTCTTTCTTGTGTGAATGCTTCTGATTTGAGTCTATATATGCAAATATCTCTCTAGTAACCAAAATAGGAACAATTAAAATTGAGCTCATACATAAGCCATTAGTTGTAAAGTAAAATACTTTAGAAAGGAAATTATGTTGAGCTAATTAATTAAAAAGACACACATACTGATTCAACCCCCTTCTCAATAATTTCCAAGTTTGACTTCAAAGAGGAGGTCAAAAATTCACTCAATGAACAAGAGCATAGGTTTTATCAATCCTCCAGTTCATCACCATGAAATTGAAGAAAATGAAGTACGTGAGGAAGAATCAGAAAAGAAATAGACTCATCCAAAATATCCCTCAAGGCATGTCCAAGAGAATCACCCTGATAGTCAAATTATTATAGATAAAAGTGAAGGAGTTCAAATAAGGAGGAAACTTGCAAAGAAAATAGATCAGGATCAAATAGCCATGTTGTCAAATATTGAACCAATAAATTTTAATGAAGCAAGAAGGACTGATAGAGAAATGATGTGTTAGGTCCCTATAATACTAATGTATTCCCCCATTATTATTGTCATTGTAGCCCATATTGTTATTGTTGTGCTCATGTTGTCCCCATATTGTTGTTATTGTGCCCCATAGAAGCACACTATTGTTATTGTTGTGCCCTTACATTATTATTGTTATGTGGGCTCTCATTATATTGTGACCCCTTAGACTCCTATATATAGAAAGGAGGTTTTGTCATTTGAATCATCCAAGGATTTCTCATTTGTGTAATGTAAAGGAGGTTTCCCCCTTGAAGAGGCTAATTTTGAAGTCATTGATCTATCTCTTCTTCTATTTTGTGAGTTGGTTGCATAAAATTTGGTATCATAGGCTTTGGATTCTACAGTTTCGCTGCTTCAAACAAGTCAACGTGGAATTTTTCCTATAATTTTTTTTCTATGAAGCTTTAGAAGCTAAAAGTAAAACTCGTTTGAGCCAGAATCTTTTTGAACTATGTGTATGAAGTTCAGATCTTGTCTCACTATATTTTCAGAGATATGATCCAAGAAAGTTAGGGTTTTTGCAGGATCTAGAATTCTATCTCAAACATGTGACTTTGAAAAAATTTGTCATAACGTTCTCTATGAGCATCAAATTCAAAATTCATAAAAATTAATAGAAAGAGGACATACTGTAGTTTCTTGGGTATCATTTTTAGGGCTTAAGGTCAAAACAGTGACACGTGGCACTTCGTACAATTTTTCTCTACTGAACCAGTCTATAATAAGGTCATCGTGGGAGATTGGGCATAACTCTTTCTTGGAGAATTAAATCTCGATTAGACTTGTGGAGTTGGAAATAGGACTCAAAGGTCTAACACAGGATGAAATTGCAGACCTTGGAGATCCGAAATTACATTGATACATTAGATTCAACATTGACCTCCTACAAAGCGTGAAAACATGTGTGATTTTTTTTTAAATTTTCATAAGTTTTGTTTGAGAAAGTAGTTTGAAGTGATTCAAAGGGAATTGTGAAACATAATAATTATTAATTGATGAACTAAAGAAAGAAAATTGAAACACCTAGTAAGCAACCTGAAATTTCTACTATGACACATGAAGAAGAGAAAGAAATGCAACATGATGTATCAAAATTACGAGACCAAGTGCAACAAATTTCACTCTCACAAAAAGTAACTGAATCTAAGATGGATAGTTTAAAGAATAGAATGGAAGCTAAGATGGATTGCATGGAATCTAAGATGGATGGTATAGAAGCAAAACTTAAAGGCAACATGGAAGATTTGAAGATAGATTTGAAAAGGTTGCTACAAGAAATGCTTCCTAATGGTGAATGGGTAGTAAAGGAAACTCATGATGAGAAAAAAATAAATGTTAATAATTATTTTATAGACTCTAACGCTGGATTGAAGACCCACCATGTTCCAAATATTGATATGAGGACGTTTTATGGCAAGGATCTCGTAACATGGATACTACAAATAGAGCAATATCTCGATCTCCATAATGTGAAAAACACACAAAAGGTATGCATTGAAACTTTATATTTGGAACCCAATTAGTTGTATGGTATCAATTACTTTTCTCTTGTAAAAAAATTGTCACTTGGTCAATTTTTATGGAGGAAATGATATTAGATTATGAGGATACAAAGAGAAACACCTTCTTTAGCCAATTGATAAATCTCAAACAAAAGGGTTCAATGGTGGAGCACATTGTGGACTTCCAAAAATTGAATATAAGGGTATATGATATTCTAGAAGAGCATAAGATTGATGTGTTCATAGGGACTTTAAAGGATAACATCCAACATGATGTTCACCTTTGGGAACCTGATTCATTAGAGAAGGAATTCAGGTTGGAAAGAAAAATTGAAAGCAAAATTTTGGAAAAAAGGGAGCCTACCACTAAGAACTATAAAGATGGAAGTGTTTCTGCCCCTAGCCTTCCACAACCTACAAGGTTGATACCACAAAAATTGGAAGAAAAAAGAGAAAAAGGGCTTTTTTATAGTTGTGATATAAAATACACTAAAGGTCATAAGTGTGCTGAGAAGAAATTATTTTACATAGATTGTGAAGAGGAGGAAGAAAAGGAACAAGAAACATCAAAAGAATAGGATATACACCAGGAACAAACACTAGAGAAAGAAGAAATAAATCTGAACATATCTTGTAATGCATTGGTAGGAATTACCACTCCTCAAACTCTCAAGATAGAAGGACATATCAAGAAGAAAAAGGTAATAGTGTTCATTAATTCAGGTAGTACCCATAATTTCATTCATTGTAAGATAGCCAATGAATTGAATTTCTTCTTATATCCAGCACTAGAGTGTCAATTGATGGTTGAAAATGGAGGAACCATAAATTTATCTGAAAAGTGCCATAATATCAAGCTATCCATCGGAGAATATGTATGGAATAGTCCAATGCTTTCCATTCCAATGGGTGGTGGTGATGTTGTACTAGGATTCCAATGGCTACAATCTTTGGGTACTATAGATTTTAATTTTCAAGAACTTTTCTTGAAATATTTTTGGCAAGGAAAGGAAGTTGAATTAAGGGGAATCACAGGGAAACTAGAGAATATAATCAGCTTTAACATCATGACAAATATTCTAAAGAAAGAACAACGGGGCATAATTTCCCAATTATGTTCACTAGAGGTTCCCACATCGAAATCATCTATTTCCCTAGATCTCCAAAAAGTCTTGGAAAATCATTCCAAGGTATTTGAGACTCCAAAGGCCTCCCACCTATTTATGATCATGATCATGCTCTTCATTTGATTCCAGGAAGTGTTCCTCCAAACATCAGGCCTTATAGATATCCCTATGCCCAAAAGAGTGAAATTGAATGTATGGTGGTAGAAATGCTAGAGGCTAGTATAATTCAACCTAGTCAAAGTTCTTTCTCTGCGCTAGTAATATTGGTGCACAATAAGGATGGATCATGGTGCATGTCTCTGGATTACAGTGAGCTCAACATGCTCACTATTAAAGATAAATTTCCCATTCCTGTCATTGATGAATTATTGGAATAATTTCATGGAGCAATTTACTTCACCAAGTTGGATCTTCGTTCAAGATATCATCAAATCAAGATGAAGACTGAAGACATTTCAAAAACAACATTTAGAACTCATGAGGGTCATTATGAATTTTTGGTCATGCCTTTTGGCCTTACTAATGCACCTTCTACATTTCAAGGTTTGATGAATTCCATTTTCAAATCCTTCCTTAGAAAATTTGTGTTACTATTTTTTGATGATATACTAATCTACAACAAGTCTTGGAAGGGTCATGTTCAACATGTTGAGAGGGTTCTCAAACTATTGGAGGAGAAATAATTATATGCAAAAACGTCCAAATGTTTCTTTGGATTATAGGAAGTGGAATAATTGGGTCATATTGTATCTCATGAAGGTGTTAAGGTAGACACTAGAAACATTAAAGCCATTAAAAGCATCTGCGAGGATTTCTCAAGTTGGCAGGGTATTATCACAAGTTTGTTATGAATTATGGGAGAATAGAAGTACCTCTAACAATATTACTGAAGAAAGATGTGTTTTCTTGGACTCAAGAAGAAACAAAAGCCTTTGAACATATTAAAGAGGCAATGTGCCAAGCACTGGTCTTAGCTAGGCCAGACTTCACAAAAACATTTATTGTGGAATGTGATGCCTCAGGAAATGGAATTGGTGTTGATTTAATGCAAGAAGGAAGACCCATTTCTTTTGAAAGTCGTCCAATCAAAGGAAAGTATTTACACAAAGCTATTTATGAGAAGGAAATGTTGGCAATACTACATGTACTTAAGAAATGGTGCTCTTACATAATGAGAAGACACTCCAAGGTAAAAATGGATCATGATAGTCTTAAATAATGTTTAGAACAAATATTATATTCATAAGAGTAGAAAAAATGGGTCACAAAGATGTTGGGTTATGACTTTGAAATCATCTACAAAAAAGGGAAGAAAAATGTTGTTGCAGATGCACTCTCAAGAAAGGATGAGGATGTGGAAGCATTTCTTTATCCAACCAAATTGGATAAATGAAGCAAGGGATGAATGGAATAATGATGAAGAAGTGTGGGCAATCATTCAAAAGTTATAGCAAGATCCCATTACATATAATACATTTAGTTGGAAAAATGATTCGTTATGGTACAAAGATCACTTATACCTTTGTAAGAATTCCCAACTCAAACAAAATATTCTTCTAGAATTGCACATCTCTCCCTTAGGAGGAAACTTAGGATTTTTAAAAAGTTACCACAGTTATAAGAAGGAATTTTTTTGGGATGGCCTCAAATTTGATATTAAAAAGTTTGTGATGGAATGTTTGGTTTGCCAAAAAAATAAAGTTGAGACAATTAAGACCCCGGGTTTGTTACAACCTTTATCCATTCCAAGTCAATGTTGGGAGGAGGTTTCAATGGATTTTATCACAAGTTTACCGAAGGCTGAAGGAAAGAGTGTCATCATGGTGGTAGTTTATAGACTTACCAAGTATGCACACTTTTGTGCATTATCTCATCCATTTAAAGACAATACAGTTGCTACTGCATTTATGGAAACAATTCAAAAGCTACATGGAAACCCAAAGATTATTGTAAGTGACAAAGATCCCATTTTCACTGGAAATTTTTGGACGGAATTATTTTCTTGTCTGGGTATTCAGTTATCTCATAACTCATAATATCATCCTCAATATGATGGGAAATTGAGATAGTAAACAAATATTTGGAAGGATATCTTCAGTGCTTTTTATCTGATAAATAGACAGAATGGGTCAAGTGGTTGCCTCTAGCTGAATGGTGGTATAACACTTCCTTCCATACTGTAGCAAAAATGACCCCATCTATGGAACTTTATGGATACCATCCACCTTCCATCACATCATCTTTAAGATAAAATTCTAAGGTTCAAGTAGTGGAAGATCAGATCGAGCATGAGCAACAAGTTATCCAACTCTTAAAAGATAACCTCTCTTTGGCGTAGAATAGAATGAAACAACAGGCATATCAACATCACAGTGAAATAAGTTTTGATGTAGGTAATTGGGTATTTCTACTACCACAACCATACAAACAAATGTACCTCGAGCAAGCTAAGAAGGATAATAAATCATCAAAGTACTATGGTCTGTACAAGGTGTTGCCAAAGATTGTTACTATGGCATACAAATTGGAGCTTCCTGCATCTTCCCAAGTGCACCCAGTTTTCCATGTTTCACGCTTAAAGAAGGCTATAGGTGAAAATATCTTAGTTCAAACAATATTGGAACCTGAAGCAGTCATAAAAACAAGAACTTGACAACTACAAAATCGATCAATTTCAGAGTATCTCATCAAGTAGAAGAACTTACCCGCTGAAGATTCCACATGGGAGGATGATAATTTTATACCCTTTGCTCCAAGCCAAAATAAATAATGAATATGGTCTCCTAGAATTGCAAAGGAATGGGACACTCTTCTAAACTTAATGCATCTAAAGACATCTTATCAACTGAGAAACTAGACATATTTATGATCAAGGAGACCAAACTAAATGAACAATAAATGGGGAAAATTATTCAAAAAATAAGGAATTATGATGGAATAGCTCTCCAAGCAACATGGGCATCTGGAGGAATCTGCACAATATGGAGAAAGGACATATTGGAATTACAACATCAACAAAAAGACCAACATTGGATCAAAATAGAACTAAGAAATAAAGTAAATGAAGAGAAAATTTGTCTTTTCAACATTTATGCCCCCAATCACTACAGAGAGAAAGAATTATGCTGGAACTCCCTCAAAGACATAGTACTTCAGGACCAGAACAAGAGCATCATTGTTGGAGGAGATCTAAACCTAGTTATGAATGCTGAAGAGAAATTTGGAGGCTCTTTCCATGCCAACCCATCTCGTGATTCACTTGGAAGTATTATAAAAAATCATAATCTTCTGGACATCCCTCCAAATAATGGGAAATACACATGGAATAACAAAAGGATAGACCAAAAAAAAAAGGTTGGACCAGATTTTAATTCAAGGCATCATTATAGCTAAATTTAGTTTAGTGACATCAAAAATCATCCACTCTTCTGCCAATGATCACAAACCGGTGGTAATCATCTCAGGGATCTTAGGAAACTTTGGGCCTCTCCCATTCCGCTTTTTCCCATCATGGAACAACAAATAAGCAACAAATCAAATCATAGCAAAATATTGGTCGCATAAAATTATTGGCTCCTCAAAGTTCGTTTGGAAAACAAAATTAAAAGTTGTAAAAAACGAATTAAAAGTTTGGGCCAAGATCAATCAAAATGAATCACAAAACAAGAAAAAAGAATTACAAAAAGAAATGGATTCAATCCAGGAAAAGAGATAATGCATGGAAGAAACAAAAGAGAGCTAGCTTAAGGAAAAATAATCATATTGTGAAATCTATAGAAATAACATAAATGAGGAAGAGGAATGGAGGCTCAAATCCAGGAGTCTCTGGATACAAGTTGGGGACAAAAGCATGACTTTCTTCCACAATACAACAAAGATGAGAATAATAATGAATTAGATCAACACGCTAAAGGGTGAAGGAGAATGTGAAATAAAGGGAAAGAATCTTTGAAAAAAGAAGCATACATCCATTTCAAAAACCTTCTTACAACTGATCCAACAATTCCTGATTTTGAGAACTTCATAAAGCACATCCCAAAAAGGATAAATGGAGAAATAAACTCAGATCTTTTGAAAGAGGTCAAAGATAGCGAGATCCAAAATGTTGTTTGGAGTCTCCAACCTAACAAATCTCCCAGTCTAGATGGGTTCTCAATAACTTTCTACCATTTCAACTGGGCCATCATTAAAAAATATCTCATAAGAATGACTAGAAATGTATTCTAGAAAAAGAAGATAGGTGGATACACAAACTTGACATTCCTAGCCCTCATTCCAAAAGAACAAATCACTCACCTTTCAGTCAATTTCGGCCCATATCCTTGTGCAACTCGTCATATAAAATCATCACCAAAATCCTTGCTAACAACCTAAAACCTCTCCTCCCCAATCTTATCTAAGAAAATCAAGGTGGATTTGTGCCCAACGGATAGATCATGGACAATATCATGATCATTCAAAAAGCGTTGCACTCACGTTTAACAAGAAATGAGCAGGGAATCATCATTAAACTTGACATGGAAAATGCCTTTGATAGAGTTAATCTATATTTTCTAGTAGTTATTCTTAAAAAAATTGGCTTCCTTGAGGAATTTATAAAATCATAAAATCTTGCACTGTCGGTTGATGGATAGCACCCCTCATCAATGGAAGACTGAGTGAATATTTTAAAATCTCTCGAGGACTAAGACAAGGTTTCCCTTTGTCTCCTTTCCTCCATATTTTATTTGTATATTCATTGAGTATAAATCTTGAAAATTATAGAACAGATCGTACCTTAACTGGTCTATTTATAAGCTCTGGAATCAAAAGCATAAATCACTCTCTCTTTGCAGATGACACCTTCCTAATGGGAGGGGAATCTTTCATAGTTTCTCAAAGGTTCAAAAAAGTCCTAGATAGTTTCATGGAAGTTTGAGGAGGTCTTCTTAACAATAAAAAATGCATAATTTGTTGATGCAATGCACCATCTAAAACCCATCAAAGAATTGCACAAATTTTGGAGATCCCCCTTCAGGTTCGATGGAGCCACTTTTTATATCTAAGTCTACATGTATCAAAAGAAAATATGAAATCATAATTATGGACCAAATAAATTGAGAAAATGAAGAAAAATATCCAAAATTGGGGAATGCTTTGGTTAAATCTATCATGCAGAGTAATCCCAATCAAATCAATTTAGACAACTCTACCTATTAATTACCAATTTGCAGCAATCTTAGCTCTGGCAAGTATCCACAGACAATTAGAGATAATCATAAGGAGTTTATTATGGCAAGGAGGAAAACTAGAAACAAAAAATTTTAGCCTTGTAAAATGGGATCAAGTAACTTCACCCTATGAGAAAGGAGGAATTTCAATCAGACTTCCGGGATTTATGAATCTGGCCCTTGGAGCTAAAATTTCCTGGAGACTTATTACTGGGGACAACTGTTGGTGGAAGCAGGTTCTGGAATCCAAATATTTAAACCACTCTCACTTCTCCCTCCTCTCAGAAAGAACTCCAATCAGGCCTTGTACCCAAATGTGGAAGCTTATCAAAAAGGTCCTTCCCCTCCTCAAGGAAAACACCTCAAGACTATCAGGGAATGGTCGTGAGATAAATGTTTGGAATGACAACATAATGGGAATGCCACCTTTAGCTGACCTCCCAAGAATCCAATGATTAAAAAAGTGGATGAGTACAAGAGGGCTCACCTCACTTGAGTCAATTTCACAATGGCATCCACTTGATAACACTTGGGAAAATTGGAAAGCTCCCAATCTTCCCCAAATACTCAAAAATCAGTGGGAAGCCTTAATTTCACTTCTTAAGGGAGTTGCCCCTATCAATCAAGACACCCAAGATTCCTTCATTTGGGATCCTTCTGGAGTTGATTATATAGTGAAGTCAAGATACTTGAAACTCCAACAGCAGCAAGGGAATCAAGATTGGTCTCCTTGGAAGTCGGTGTGGAAAACTGAAAGCTTACCAAAAGTAAAAATATTTATATGGACTCTCCTAAAAGGGAAAATTATTACTGTAGACAACTTAAAAAAAAGGAATTTTAGGGCCCTCCTGGTGTCCAATGTGTCACAAGGATGAAGAGAGCATTCAACATCTCTTCCTCGACTGCACTTTTGCAAAAGAGTGTTGGACCCTGCTAGTAAGCCCCTTGGATCTAGATCTAAACCTCTCTTGATCCTTTAATGAGTTCTTTCTAGCATGGGGAAAATATTACTTGTATTCTCTAAAAAATAAAAACACCATCAAAAGATACTGGGCTAGCATCCCCTCCTTTCTTTGCTGGCATATTTGGCTTGCTAGGAATCAACAAATCTTCCACAACCACACTCCATAAATAGGAAAAGTGCTCTCCAAAACATGGGGATTAACATATGAATTCCTGTCAACCAAAGGAACGAAATCAATAGAATTTAATCAGCTACAACAGGAGGAATAAATTTGGATCTCCTATGAAAACAGTACTCCCAATATTCCATCCATTCCAAAAAAGAAAGAGATCCATATGAAATGGAAAATCAGACTAAAAGAGGAATAATTCATCCTATGGATGAACGCTCTCAAAAGACCATGCCTTTTCTTTGATGGAGCATCCAAGTCAAATCCAGGGAAAGAAGGTGCAAGAGGCATTCTAATTGAACAAGGCAGGCAAAATTCCATTGCCTTTGAATGGGGACTAGGCACAACTTCAAACAATAAGGACAAAGCTTATGGCCTCCTCTTGGGAGAAATTTTTTTAAGGAAAAGGAACATCCTGAATCCAATTATCTTTGGAGATTCAACTATTCTTATTCAAGCCATGATCAAGAAGACCGACCCAAAAAACGCAACATTAAGCCAAATAACAAAGAGGATCAGACACCATCTAATCAATTTGGGACAGGTCACATTCATGCACATTCTAAGGGAAAATAATAAAAAAGAAGATATCCAAGCAAACAAGGTTGTGGCATGGCCTCCTGGAGAAGTATGCATTGCAAATGATTCCTTTCATCTCCCAATTCCATAATCTTTTCACCCTCCAGCCAATCCATTCAGAGTCTTTTCGTAATCTGGGTTGGCCTGTCTCTAAATCTGCTCCTATCTTATCAATCCTGACTCATAATCCCTCTCAAATATTCATCGTCCTCACTCTCTGGTCAAGTCCGAACTCCAAGACTGACATCCTCCCTCATTTCTCTCGTGACTCCCCTCCTTCCCCATCCATTTTGTCAATCCCTCTCTTCCCTCTCACCTATTTATTCTCTCTCCTCCCCGACTCTTCCCTCACACCTCTCTGCAACTTTCCTGCATCTTGCTTCATAGCTTCTCTATTCTATCTCTCAATTCTCCTTGGCCAAGCCTCCTGTGGCATATATCTATCCTTCTCCCTTTGTATGACTCCCCCTCCCTCGATTGCTCGTGGTCTTCCCACTGATTGTTTTGAGCTAAATCTCGCTTCCCTGTTGTTTCTTTATTGTCCCTCTCTATCTTTTCCTTTCTCACAATGTTACCCCTTCTCTGTAATGTTAGTCGCCCTCTCCCATATTCGTGTCTCAATTCCCTTGCCTATCCTTCCTATTTTTCTCCCTCCCTCAGCAATAAAGGCCATCTTCAGCATCAAAGAGACTATGGACCCTCTAGAAACATCTTCTAAGAATGACAAGTGTGCCTACTGCAAAGAAAATAAGTTCATGATCGACCAGTTTCGAGAAACTATCAAAGACATATGATTCTAGGCAAAGATTGAGAACTCTTTCCTCGTGAACAAACTCGCCAGTCAGAATTCAGAAATCGAAGCACTTAAAAATCAATGCATTCACCTTGAGGAATTTGTTTCCTACCTGAAAGGAATTCTCCTCAATTGGAGTGGAGAGAACTCTGGGCATCAAAGCAGTAGAAACAAGCCAAAGAAAGAACCTTGTTTTAAGAAAAAAATAGGGTCTTTTAGTAGTTCTATTTAGGATTTGCCTTGCATCAGTAGTTTTTTATGAATTGTAAATGTCAAGTTTTCTTGTTTCAGTATGTAAGAATTTACAAACAGTCTGTAGTTGGAAAATTAGGAACATATGAACTCAGTTCCCATGTTGATTGGGATTGCGCTCTCGTGGCCTTCCCTCTCAACTTGGCAGGTTCCAAAATCTGTGTAAAGGGAGCTTGCTCTCTCCTCCCTTTTTCAATGAAATCCAATGTCCTTTTCTGTTAAAAAAGAAATGACTCACAACTATGAAAATCTACATTCAAAAATACTTTTTAATATAAAACAAAAAACAATTACATAATTAATTAAATTAATTCTCAAATTATTATTATCTTTTTTTCCAACATAAATTAATTACTACTATTAATATAGTTATAAAAAAAAAAAAAAACATTAATATTTTAATTAAAATGATACGTTAATTGACGGTTTCGAGTTATATCATTCACCTATTCTAAATTGATATTTATTTTTTTATTTTATAAATATATTTATAAATTATATATTTAAAAATTGAATAATATAAATGGCTTTTAACTATAAAATCAATAAAATAATGTTGACAACAATCAACTAACTAATTGATTAAATTAATTCATTAATTTAGTTTATTTAATTTTCAATCTAAATTAATATTATTAATGTGATTAAAATTATATTTAATATAAGAGTGAGTATCAAAAGCCAATGTTTTGGTTATTATTATTCTACTTTAATTTTATACTTATTAGTTTTGGTTATAATTGGATTATTTTTAAAATTAAATCAGTTTAAAAAGAGAAATTATTGAGTATTAAAATTATATAAGTTTAAAAAGGGAAATTAGGGAATATTACATATTTATTGTTATTTTTTTTAATAATAATCGGTGAATTTTATTAAACAAAATATGTGCTAGGTATAATGAAATTACACATAATTTTTTTAAAAAGTAAGCAAGAAATTCAGGAAAAACTATGTCTCAGTTTAGAGTTAAACCTCCCAAACTATGTTTGAATTGGATTACATCAAACCATGGGTATGAAACAATATACAATATGTAAAACATCCTAAGAAACATACCAAATTTGATTTTCATTCACAATTTAACCTGGATTGAGGCCTTGGGCTTATCCATAAGCTTCAACAGAGTTTGACTAGGAAGCTTCCAAGATTAGGTCTAAAAGTAAGAACCCCCAAGGCATGATCAAATCAACCAAAATTTGAGGATTGAATATACGACCTGTGTCCAACGAGTTGAAGTTCTTCTAATTGAAATCACAAACTTCTTATTTCATTCTTTGTGTGTTGGAGATGGAGACACTTATCAATTAGGATATCCATCATAGTGGGTAATTGAGATCTCATATGATTTATCTTGACCTAGAGATGACATATATGCTCCTGCATGTTTGCAATTTCATCCATGGAGACCAAGGGCTCATCACTATAGTGATAGGCCATAGATTGTATCAATGTATTTGATAGGGTGGGGGTCGAGTCCCATTTCAATGACCATATGAAGGACTTAGTGCAAATAAAATCCATAAGAGGAAAGACTTGTGTGTGGCAGGATACCTTGAATAGATCCAAAATATCCTTCCATAAATTCCCCATTACATTGACATATAAGACACTACTCTTCTTTTTGTGGGAACTAGACATACTTGTACATACTAATCGCCAAATTAAACTTACATAAAATAGATGATGTCCACCCATGAAACAATGGGACTAATAAGGTCACGAGGGGATGAAAGAACTATAATATTTGTTTCGTCATTAAAACTTAAGGAATGGGAAAGAAATATGCCCTAGAATTGATCCTTAGAGTTTTTGCTTGAAACCCTGATGCTTGGGAGGCTAGAGAGACCACCAAGGAGTTGTTAGCCCTCATAACATGAAAAAAGTTTACCTTAAGGACATTCTGGTGCTCAACAAATTCACTGGAAGATCGACATTAATTTTGGGTTAAGAGGGGAGGTGCCAAGGTGTAAATGTTTTATTGTATTTTTTGAGTCCTCGATAATAATTAGTTTGTGGGCTTGTTTTGTAACAACTAAAGAAATTCCTTCGAGTAAGGCTTAAGCATTTGTTTGGTGCCCTAGACTCCATGGAAAAGTTTGTTCAATTGTTCCTCCAAAGGATATAAATCACATCCTTACACCTGCTATCCCTTTTGAAAAAAAAGAAATGGGGTGGGATTTGGTCCATTTATGTGTGCATGTGTCACAAGACTATTATTTTAATCTCTTTGGATGCATCCACATGTTCTATCACTAGTTTAATATGCTTCCATGACTTCAAAAATAAGCAACTCTCATAAAAACTAAACTTTTCCTAATAATGAAAACTCTATGCTTTTTACCATTCAATCCAATCTCTTTAAACACGTAACTATTATTATTATAAAAACAATGCTATCAATATTAAATTATAAAATAAACTACATTAAATTAAAAATTATAAAATGATAAATTAATTTTCTATAAACAATTTTTTCAATAACTTTTATTTTTATATTTATTATTATTTTTAAATACTATAATATTTTTTAATTATTTAAATGTGATAATATCTCCCATTTGCAATAGTTTATACTTAATGTAGTTATGAACTAACATTTGAATTGAAGTATTTTCAACTAAAATAAAATATTGTTAGTGCTATATATATTATATCTAAGTCACGTGCACTTTTTATTTGACTTTGATAATTTTTTAATAAACATGATAATTTAATTTTAATAAAAACCATTATAATACTCCATTTTCAATATATTGTTTCTTCCACTTATATAAATATTTCATTAAAATCAACCAAATCTCTCTTCACCAAATAAATATTTAAGGAAAATCAGACAAATCTCTCTCCACCTATGGAATCAATAGAGGTGCAAGAACAAAAGTGATATCCACAACCTTTTCACCATAGTCAATATCTTGGACAATATTTTTTTCAAAGTCCCTCACATGATTTTTAAGTCATGTAATCTTTTTATCTTAATTTTTGAGGTTGCGGTTTAAATTCAATCCCAAAAAATGCTTGAGGTTGACGATAAATTAATTTTTATTGATGTGGGTATTATATATATATATATATTTATTTCTGTAAAGGTAATATATATAATTAATATTAAATATATAATATTTTTAATTAAAATTTTATTGGCAATTAAAAGTTAAAAAACTATATTATTTATAAATATTATCTTAAAAAAGTTATAAAATTTATAATAGTTTTGATGGAAGTTATATATAGTCTTTTTCCTAAAGACCATATAGGGTTCAACTTTCTCGGTGTATGGATACAGATTCATTGTTAGACACCTATCTCTCCTTCCCTGCACTAAAGTATATCCAAAATTCACTTCTTGTTAGAAGAAATTACTTGATCAGACCCTTTCTTAATAATTTGAAACATGTTTTGACTATGTAAATCTTTAAAGTTAAATTTTTCATCTTTCATATTATACAATTCAAGGAAGGGGTGAGTTCAAAACAAATTGATTCACTTTTAATGTTCCCTGCTCCATGTAGGTCCTTTATTTACCAAGGAGTAAACTTTTCCATTTAAATTTCTAAAGGCATGAAAGAATTCTATTTGCTCAAATCTCAATATTTGCTTAGCAATTCTTTGTGGAATTGAGGGAAGAGCTGAGACGTGAAAACTTTTGGCTTTCCACACTTGTTGAATTATTATCATTGAGTCTCCAAACACAAGGATTTTGGTAATATTCTTTTCAATTTCTATTTCCAGGCCCTTCCATAGAGTGAGATATTCTTCTTGATTATTGGATGCTACACCCAGACCCCAAGCATTTCGAGATTTTATTTTATCGTCAGGGCAGAGAATAACCCCTCCTACTCCTGCCACCCCTAGATTTCCTTTTGAGAATCCATCAAAGAATAGTGTATATTGATTCCTATCTGTTAGGTCCTTATACTACTAGTGTAACCCCTTATTGTTATTAGTACAACCCCTTTATTATATTGTTGTGCCCATGTATTCCCCATATTGTTATTATTGTGCCCCATAGAAGCCCACTATTTTTATTATTGTGCCCTTACATTATTATTGTTATGTCGGCTCTGATTATATTATCACCCCTTAGACTCCTATATATAGAAAGGAAGTCTTTTCATTTGTATCATGTAAGAATTTTTCATTCGTGTAATGTAAAGGAGGTTGCCCCCTCGAAGAAGCTTATTTCTAAGGCGTTCATCTATCTTTTCTATCTTCTTGTGAGCTATTTTCATAACATTTGGTATCAAAGCTTTGGATTTAGGGTTTCGTTGCTCCAAAAAATTCATCGTGGCATTTTCGCTATAACATTTTTTCTGCGACGTTTCAGAAGCTAAGAAAAAATCATTTGAGAAGAAATTGCGCTGCACCTTGGGTCCAAATTTAAGATCTTGTCTCGCTATATTTTCGGAGATATGATCTGAGGAAGTTAGGGTTTTTGGAAGCTCCAGAATTTCATCTAAAATAGGTCATCGTGGAATTTTCTCTATAAAATTTTGGCTACAGTTTGAGAAGCTAAAAAGAAAACCCATTTGAGATGAAATTGGTTTGAATATCTGGTCCGAATTTCAGATCTTGGCTCGCTATGTTTTCGGACATATGACCTGAGGAAGTTAGGGTTTTTGCATACTCCCAAATTACATCCTAAACAGGTGACATTGGGAAAATCGTCATAACTTTCTCTCTGAGCATCAGATTGAAATTTTGTAAGAAGTTACAGAAAGAGGACTTCTTGTAGTTTTCTGTATATCAGTTTCAGGTACTATGGTCAGAATAGTGAGACGTGTCACATCATACAATTTATCTCTACTGAACTAGTCTATAATAAGGTCACCATGGGAGATTTGGCATAACTCTTTCTTGAATAATCAAATTCTGATCAGACTTGCGGGGTTAGAAAAAGAACTCAGAGAGCTACCATAGGAAGAAATTTCAGAACTTGGAGATATGAAATTATAGAGTTACAGTCATTTCAAATATCAAGCTCCTAAAATCAAGAAAAATCGAGATGAGGAAGTTTGATGGTAAGGATTTGGTAAATTGGATACTATAGATGGAGAAATATTTTGATCTACATGGTGTACCATTGTTACAAAAGGTATTTATTGCATCTTCATATTTAGAACAAGATCAATTTTTATGGTATAAAGGGCTTTGTTCTCATAAACCACTTGTTACGTGGTCAATTTTCATGGAGGAAACTATAGCACATTATGAGGAAACAAAGAGAAACACCTTCTTTAGAGAAACACCACAACAATTGGAAGAAAAAGGAGAAAAAGGACTTTGTTACAAAGTGGAAAGAAAAATTATGGCAACATGGAAGTCTACCCCTCACAACTATAAAGATGGAAGTGTTGTTTCTCCTAGCCTTCCACAACCTACAAGGGTTACACCACAACAATTGGAAGAAAAAAAGAGAAAAAGGGCTTTGTTACAATTGTGATAAAAAATACATTAAAGGTCATAAGTGTGCTGAGAAGAAATTATTTTACATTTATTGTGGAGAGGAGGAAGAAAAGGATCAATAAACGTCAAAAGAAGAGTATATACACCAGGAACCAACCCTAGAGAAAGAAGAAATGAATCTGACCACATCTTGTAAAGCATTGGAAATAATTACTACTCCTCAAACTCTTAATATAGAAGGACATATCAAGAATAAAAAGGTTCAAGAAGTGAAAGACCACACCAAGAAAGAAGAAATGAATCTGACCATATCTTGTAATACAATGGCTGGAATTACCAGTCCTTAAACTATCAAGATAGAAGTATATATCAAGAAGAAAAATGTTCAAGAAGTGAAAGATCACATAGAGCATCAAGAAATTAATCCGACCATATCTTGTAATGCACTGGAAGAAATTACCACTCCCCAAACCTCAATATAGAAGGACATATCAAGAAGAAAAATAATCTAGTAGTGAAAGATCACATCGAGCATCAACAACAAGTTCTCCAAGTTTTAAAGGATAATGCCACTTTGGTGTAGAATTGAATGAAACAACAGGCAGATCAACATCTCAATAAAAGAAGCTTTGATGTAGGCGATTGGGTATTTTTATGGTTACATACATACAAACAAATGTCCCTCAAGAAAGCTATTTATGAGAAGGAAATGTTGGCAATAATACACGCACTTAAGAAATGGTGACCTTACCTAATGGGAAGACACTTCAAGGTAAAAACGGATCATGATAGTATTAAATACTTTTTAGAACAAAGATTATCCTCTGAAGAGCAACAAAAATGGGTCACAAAGATGTTGGGTTATGACTTTGAAATCATCTACAAAAAAGGGAAGAAAAATGTTGTGGCAGATGCACTCTCAAGAAAGGATGAGGATGTGGAAGCATTGTTGTGCGCCATTTCTATTATCCAACTAGATGGGATAAACGAAACAAGGTATGAATGGAAGAAGGATGAAGAAGTGTGGCCACTCATTCAAAAGTTGCAGAAGGTCCCAGTTAAAACAATATTGCCAGAACTTGACAAGGAAGGAAAAATCATATTGGAGCCTGGAGCAGTCACAGAAACAAGAACCCGACAGCTACGAAATTGATCAATTTTAGAGTATCTCATCAAGTGGAAGAAATTACCAGCTGAAGATTCCACATGGGAGGACAAGAATTTTATACAGGAGCATCAAGAACTACTCAAGCGTTGAGGACAACACTTTTTGAAGGAGAGGGGCATGTTAGGTCCCTATACTACTAGTGTGACCCCTTATTGTTATTAGTACAACCCCTTTATTATATTGTTGTGCCCATGTAGTCCCCATATTGTTGTTATTGTGCCCCATAGAAGCCCACTATTGTTATTATTGTGCCCTTACATTATTATTGTTATGTCGGCTCTGATTATATTATGACCCCTTAGACTCCTATATATATAACGGAAGTCTTTTCATTTGTATCATCTAAGAATTGTTCAATTGTGTAATGTAAAGGAGGTTTCCCCCTCGAAGAGGCTTATTTCTAAGGCATTCATCTATCTTTTCTATCTTCTTATGAGCTGGTTTCATAACACTATCTTGACACCATTATTGAAATTCCTCTTGGTTCATCGTGATAGAAAAACTCTCTCTATTTTCTAGCCGAAGGCTGAAGCTAATAGCATGATCTGGAAACTTTCCCACTTTAATCCATCCCCTTTTCTCTGGATTTGGAATGTCTATTTCTAATTCTTTGTATCCTAAGACTGTGACTTCCTTGAATACGAGATTTCAGTTGCTTTATGAGCCATTGAAATAGGATCATGATGTTCTCCTTTAAATATATATTTGTTTCTAGAAATCCATATTAACTAGCAAATATATTTTGGGAGTGCCTCCCAACAACAGACTGGGAGGGATAAGGCCTTTCTTGGCCAAGAGTATTTATTTCTCCATATTTCAAACATTTTGACCCATGTTCCTAGAATTATTTATATGTGAAATTTATTTGAGAGTGCAGTTTCCCATACTACCAAGGAGAAGGGACATTATCTAAACATATGTGGGATGTCTTCCTCTGATTATTTACATAGAAGACATCTCAAAGGGACTTGGATGTGCCTTTTCCTAAGGTTTTTTGCAGTTAGAAATTTATGATGTACTAAGGCCTAGTAGAAGGATTTGACTTTGGGAATCCCATTGTTCTACCATACCTTCCTCCATAGTTTATTTGGAGCTAGATGCAGGAGCAGTTTAATTAATATTTTGTATCCGTATTTAATCTTATATCCTTTATTTGGGCTTGGCTTCCATGATCGTTGGTCTTGATATGTGACTGAAATGGGAGCCATTCCTTTAATTTAAATTAAGCATTACAATTTCCCATTGTTGTTGTAGGTTTGGAGGTAATTTCGGTCTCATCCACCCTTTCCAACACCTGTGCTCATCCTATATGGAGATGTATTTTAATTTTACATAGTGTTATGCATTATTTTTTCGCATTCTTGGTAATTGATGTTATACCCCTATCCTTTGTCATCTAAATAATAATTGCCATTAATCCCTGAAGAAGATGGAAGAAAAACCCTTTTCTGGAAGATAAGAATCTTGTGCAAATACCTTAAAAAACCCTAATTCAAAAGTATGTCACAGGTTTCATATAGGCAAATTGCGACACCGCTTGTTGTCACAGTTTGCATACCTGATAACTGCGATAATGAAAAGATTCTATCATAGAAACCTCATGGATAACATCTCCTCCAAGCGGTGTGGATTTGAATCACATCCCTAATCCTCCTCCAATCCTTCCCAAGCTTACAAGTACAACTATCTCCCATTGAGATGGCTTGCTAGAAAATCTCAAAAATGATTTTGGCTCTGGTGAAACTCTACTGAAATATCAAACTTTTTGTCTCAAGACTTTTGAAGGCAATGATTGAAACAAAAAATAGTTGGAAAGGGACCTACAACATCAAGGTGGCTTCAGGTTGTAACATTTTCTATATTATAATATATTTACATGTTTCTTTCCCACAAATTATTTTCTATCTGTTTGGAAATATTTGGTATATACTTCCTTGATTGTATATATAGGTTTTGATCAAATCTTTTTTGGATTATATGTGATTTGATGTTTGTTTGTTTGAATTATTTGTAGGTATTTGCTTTAGAGAACTAAGGAAAATACTGGAAGATATGACAAACAATCAATGAGGAAAACCTTTGTAAAAAGGCATGAGGTCATCCTACTCACATTTCCATTGATAATTTAATTGTAATTAAACCTAGGGAAAGTTTCTTTTTCTTGTCCATTTTGTTCTAGATCTGGTTACCAAATCTAGGGAGATCACTCTTGTTTGAAAGAGGTATTTATCCATTAACATGTTGTTGTAGACATATTTGGGCATTGCAACCCTAATCACATATGTCCATAAACCAAGGGCTTCTAAACCCCTAAAAGTGTTGTTTCACACCCTAAAGGAACAAGGTCAGCTGATTAAATCATCTCCTATAAGTTCTCCATGAAAAAGCACTCAGAACTGGTCAAAACTGGACCATACATGCATAGGGTGTGATGCATCTCACCTATTACACATGGGGGGTGCGATGCATACTGGAAAGCCCTTTTCTAGGGTGCGATGAGCAAGAGCAGACAAATGGCAGAAGTAGTTTGCTAGGTGGAAACCCAGAGAATCTTCTAGAAATTGTTCATATGACACTTGCCTCTCTGAATTCGCCCAAGGATGAGTAAGAGATCTGAAATCTCCAAGTGGAACCAAGAACTCTCAGTGAAATGACACTAATCAAAATCCCAAAAGCTGACTCACTCTCCTGTAAACATCTATATATGGATCCCTCATCCTAGAGATCTAAAGACTGGAATTTTGTAATTTGCAAGGAAGTGTTGTTGGTTTCTCTTTAAAGACATTGTTGGGTGATCTTGCTTTGTATGAGGTGAAGAGGGCTTTCCAGATCAAATCAGCAACCAAATCAATTCAAATCAGCAATTAAATCAGCAATCAGATGGCCTTGAAGTCGCTCCCCCACCTTCCACTTCATTTGTTTCTGCCTTTCCTTCTTCCTCTTCGCTTGGTGAAGCTAGTAACGCTAAAAACTAAGTAACTGAGAAGAAGAAGAAAGGGAAGGAGAAGAAGAAGAAGAATACAATGACGAAAGGGGGCAACTGTGCATTGTCTGGAAAAAATCCATATGCTGCACCTTCCAAACCTAAATCTCCATGTGTCATTTGCAAGGGAGACCATTATCATCAAGATTGTCCTTGCATCCCACAGATGAGGGACTGGTCTCCCCGTTTGCACAATCCAATGTCTTCAACCGATGATGATCATGTTGAGAGCACACCGTCAACTAGTGAAAACGAAGTCAATGGACAAAAAGGAATATCCAAATTTCCTTGTAGGTTGTGTGAAGGCGATCATGCCCTCCACCGTTGTCCCTTCTTAGACGAAGCTAAGAGAGTCTTGGATAACTGTCCAGCTTCACCACAATGACTTCCTCCCGGATACAAGAAACTCTTGCCGAGTCCATCACTAGTTGAAAATCCGACTGACACACAGTTTTTATCGGTCGAAGCACCTATCATTGAAGATAAACCCTCTGAGTCCACACTGAATCAAAGTCAACAGGTCGAGACGGCAGTCGACCCAGTCTAATATTCAGAGAGTCCACCTTCAGATGATACTGTCACCAAAGAGAATGAGAACGACACCATTCAAATTCTTTTCGTAAACACAGACTCCGATGAACATGGGGGAAATCTACCCATTCCTTTACCACAGGATGGAAGTTTGTCAGAGGTTTACTCAGTCGTTTATTCGGTCCCACCTCCAAGCAATCTAGTCGATTCCTTCAATTGGAATCTACTAGGTAGACCCCGTTTACCATCTAATGTACCATTCCGAATCATAGTACAAGCTTATAGAATGATCATGGTTGGTACTATTCATAGATGAAGAGGCTTCTATGAGTATCCTTTCCTCAACTGCTTGGAAAGTGCTTGGTTCGCCATCGCTTCTGCCTGAGATTCGAAATCTGACAGGCTTCAACAAAGGAACCAGTCAACCATTAGGGATCCTTCCAAATTTTCCTATAACTTTGAGAAGGAAAATCGTTCATCTAAACGTGATGGTAGTCCAAGGACCTCTAGATTACAATCTACTCCTTGGGCATGACTACATTTATAGCATGGGAGCTATCGTTTCCTCACTCTTCCAAGTGATGTGTTTTCCACATGAAGGCAGAGTGGTCCACCTAGTTGACCAGCTTTCATTCCCTGGTTCAAACACATCTATTAGTAAAATGCCATCCCTAACTAGTATTTTTGCACAAGGAATGTCTCATCAATCTCCAGTCCGTCCACCTGATGATCGCGAGTGATTCGATGATTGTGACTAAAACCCAGGAGGCATGTGCCCTGGTTTGCTTCAGTAGAAAAACCCTAGATATAAGGTAGGTTTCCGCGTAGGAATATGACTAGTCTGACACCCCTGTCCGTTTAGGAAAATGGATTCGGACTAGAAAAGGATTCCCTCGTCAAACATTATGTGAGTGGAAGCTCCCACCATTCACCTTTGTCTATTTCGATGGACATCGCCAAGGAAGCGTTTTGTCTGCGACGCGGATGGAACAATCTTGCTAATGTGAGAACTTCCATATGGTGACCTGGAAACTCTACTTTATACCTGGGGGCATGCAAACCTTTTTGCATGCAAGTGAAAAGCGACCATTTATTTTCTTAGTTTGTAGGCTCTTAACCCTTTAAACTCGTAGGTTGGTTGTTCCTAGCTTGCATAACGAAAGGCTCAGGAGCAAAGTTGCGCATGGGGCAAGCTCCCTAAAAAATGAACCTACTGATGAGACATCCTTATTATATGACTGGCATGAGCAGTTTTACGCGAAGTTCAAGCTCATTAAAAAATAAACCTAGCCATGAGCAGTTTTATGCGAAGTTCAAGCTCGTTAAAAAATAGACCTACCAATGAGCAAATGTTCCCCTAAAGTTTAAGCTCATTAAAAAATGAACCCCACCTACAGTAAATAAGCTTTGCGATTGCATAATTGTCAGCTTTTGAACCTTGGTCATGTTCTTACCATCACCTCCACTCTTTTTTAGCCAATCATACACCTCCATTTGATTGTTTACCCCTTTTGAGGAACAACTACGACGAGTGATTCTATTAGCCACCTTCTTTACATTGCCATGATTGAAAAGTTCCAAACCTTACCTGGAACCAGTTGCTATCCAAAAACAACACTCGTTCCTCAAAAAACGAGTATCCTTTAAGCTCTTTTCATCTAACTCGTAAAATATGAAAAGATTGCCGAGAAACTGGCCTCTCTAGCTCGTTAAAGTGATCGGAAGTGCCATCCCTCCTCTAGATTTTAATCTTTTTGGACCTAAAGGATTGTTACACAAAAAGATCGAGCACTTGTCTTGTTCGGCTCGTTAAAACTATCGAAAAATTTATCCCTTTCATATTATTTTATACTTTTTCAGACTTAAGGGATTACATTACGAAAAATGACCACTGGAGTTTCCTTTCCGTCCCTTTTAGACTCTTTAAAATAAAAAAGGACCGAGTTATCTTTGTCGTTAAATTCGTTAAAACAATAGCAACATACTTGTCCATGCAGACAAGAGTGAGTTTCACTGTCATTAGGCTCGTTAAAACATAGCGACAGGTTTTCCCGAAGGGAAAATTATAGAACAAGCATATGTAATCCTCCTCAAGCTTGAAAAAAATAAAGAGGTACTGGTCAACAATGACTGGGGAAAAATGGAAGAAAACTTGAATAGCTTCATTGGTAGCAGGTTGCTCTTGAACATGACACTTTCACTCTGTCACCATGATTGAGTTGGGTTGGGTTATTCTGTTCACCGGTCATATCACCATTGGTCTGTCGTACCATCCACCTTGGGGTCAACGCTACCAATCGATTTCAGTGTCGCCAATATGTTCAAGAGAAGTCACTAAGATAATTCACCAACCCAGCTAACGCCTCATCTGCTGCAATACCTTCACTCTCCATTTTTCATGACCACCACCCTGAACCTTATATCATCAGATAGTTTTCACCTCCACAAAATCATTTGCTCCGTTCCGTGTCGTAGATGTGGGATTCATTAAGGCCCTCCTACGACAAGTCACTTCTTGTCGACATCAGCTCATTATCCAATAAGTTGACTTAGGAATAACCCTTTCAGTACTTTGAAGCTTGCATGCCTCAATGGCAAGTTTCTCACTTCCGACGACAGGTTTACATCAATGGCCTTTGACCAAAAGATTTTACGTGGTGTTCGACATCAACTCATGTATTCGCACCACGTGAATTGTACTCCAGTACCTTGAGGGTCATCATCATTATTGGTGATTCCTCACATGCCTATTAATAGCTTACATCATTGGCTGGTAATCAGGCAATGTCTTTCCATGTTCGACATCAAAACATCTTTTCACATGGATTGACTTGTACTTCGGGTGAAGATTGAACGAGTTTGAAGACCCCGGATCTAGTTTCATCCATCCATGTTGCGATACATTCAGGAAAATAAAGACATCAAATGTACATCACAGCTGCACAGATAATCATCCAAAGTAAAGGATGATGTCTCTACCAGAATCATTAGTTTGCCACACAGACGATTATCTGTCTTATGTACATGAAAATGAATTTATAAAGCTGAGCATGGGAATGCCCGCCTTAGCTAGATCATGAAAATATTATAAAAGATAATGTATTGTATTGTATCTTATTACAAGTCACCTTCCAGTTTGAAAAACCTCATATGCTCATTATAAATCATTTCACTCGACATCAAAAGATTTACGACCTCATGCTTTAGGGGGCAACAGTTATAGACATATTTGGGAACTGCAACCCCAATCACATATGTCCATAAACCAAGGGCTTCTAAACCCCTAAAAGTGTTGTTTCACACCCTAGAGGAATAAGGTCAGCTGATTACATCATCTCCCAGAAGTTCTCCATGAAAAAATACTCAGAACTGGTCAAAACTGGACCATACAGACTGCTCCATGCATAGGGTGCGATGCATATCACCTATTACACACGGGGGGTGCAATGCATACTGGAAAGCCCTTCTGTAGGGTGCGATGAGCAAGAGCAGACAAATGGCAGAAGTAGTTTGCTAGGTGGAAACCCAGAGAATCTTCTAGAAACTGCTCATATGACACTTTCCTCTCTGAATTCGCCCAGGGATGAGTAAGAGATCTCAAAATCTCCAAGTGGAACCAAGAACTATCAGTGAAATGACACTAATCAAAATTCCAGAAGCTGACTCACTCTCCTGTAAACATCTATATATGGATCCCTCATCCTAGAGATCCAGAGACTGGAATTTTGTAATTTGCAAGGAAGTGTTGTTGGTTTCTCTTTGAAGACATTGTTGGGTGATCTTGCTTTCTATGAGGTGAAGAGGGTTTTCATGCTGGAAGGATGATGTTGGATCAGACAACTTGGTTGTAATCATCTCTTCTACTACTTCTATCAATAAATCTATTTGAGTTTTCCTCCATATGTTTGTATATCTCTTAATCTTGTATTTGTATATGCATTTATATGGTTAATGTACATCTGATCCTACATTGTTTATGGTTATAGATCTCTATGCTTTTATGGTATTTTTTTGCCTTGACTCTACAGGTGTTCTTTGAAGTAGGACAAGTGAGAAAGGAGTGGCAAAATCCCTATCAAAGGAGAGAGGAAACAAGCAAGGAGACTAGTGAAAAACTGAGGTCGATACTCTCTGCTTCTCTCTCATCTATCTATCATAAATGAAAACACAAGTGAATTTAGTTTGTTTGTTTCTAAGATAGCTACCTGTCTTAGTGGGACTAGCAGCTTTGAATGGACACTAGTTTTCCCAATAACACACGTAGCCTTCACTCCTCATCCAAATTTCTAGCTCTCAAAGACATTATTGGTCTTCAAGGGGTCCTTACGGGAAGTAATTTTCTTTCCATATATTTATGCAAGCTCTATTCCCAGTGCGCCAACTCAAATGATCATTGACTAGTGGAGCTACCTCCTTACATAACTTCCATATTTTGGATCCTGAACGTGTCCCTTTAGCAACCTTAGCTCTGAGCATTCAATTTTGGTGGAAGTACTTTCTTAAGAAGGCCTCTTTTCACCATTATTTATATTTAGATAGAAGATGCCACACAATGTTTCCCCAAGTTCCAGATTCATAAAGTAAGGATCCTTGATTGCTAAGCCTCCATACAACTTTGGGAGCCAAAGAGTTTTCCAATGTACTAGATGAAACCTTTTTTCATTGTGCTTCCCCCCTTTTCCATTGAAATTTTCTTATTAAAGTTCCTATTTGATTGACCATGTTTTTGGGGGCTAATAAACTAAAACGCATATATAGAGGAAGTGTTGATAACATAGATTTAATTAAAATTGTTCACCTCGATGGATTGATCCATTACAGCCCCCAAGGTTGTATTTTATTTTTGAATTTCTATAGAACCTCACTTCATCCCACCATACTCGATGCACCTATGGATATAGGGATGCCCATATACTTGAAGAATTTCCATCCATCTTTTATTAGGAGATCAATAACATTGGAGATTTTCCACATCATTATTTCTAAACAATTCCCTCTATACAACTAGATATTTTTTTTTATTGACTAGCCCTCTAGAGAGATCTAGATAAGTGTTAAACAATCGTTTCAATCAACAGGTGATGATTTTTGAATCCCCCCAAGAGTAGTGTGTCATCCTTCAACTGAGAGTGATTAACCTCTTTGATGTCTCTAGCAATACTGAGTCCCATCAATCTACCTTTTGTTCTTGCTAAATTTAGGTGTTTGATTGAACTCTCCGCCATGAGAATGTATAATGGGGGGGAGAGAGGCAATCTTTGCCTTAATTCCCTTGATTCAAAGAAGAAGAAGGAGGCTCTTCCATTTACTAATAGGGCTATCCAATGAGCGTCAATACATGCTTTTAACCCATATTATAAATTCATTATTGAAACCAAACTTTTCCGTAACAAAGAATAGAAAAGAGTGTCTTACCCAGTCAAATACATTGGCTATATCCAGTTTCATGATGATTCTTGTCTCCCCTCTTTCCTTGTTGGAATGAATGGCCTCTTGTACCAATACACCATTATCCAGGATTTGGTGATTTTTCATAAATCCCCTTTGGTTTTATGATATTATGGTCGGTAAGCTTTTTCTTAATCTATTTGCGATGACTTTGGTAAGGATTTTGTAAGTTACATTACATAGATATATGGGCCTGAAATGAGAGAAGTTAACAAGCCTTTATTCTTTAGGAATCAAGGCAAGGAAGGACGAATTTGTACCTTCTCCTAACTTATCCTTTGTTCTGGAAGCATTGATAATTCTCATTAGATCGCTTTTAATCATTTTCCAAAAAGTCCTACAGAAAATGATGGTGAAACCATCCAAAATTGGGGCCTTTTCTAGGTCTAGAGACCAAATTTCCTTAATGACCTATTCCTTTGTTATGAACTTCGTAAGCTACTAGTTTTTAGATTTTGAAACAATTCATGGCAGGAAGGAGAGGAATTGCTCTACTCTTCCTCTCTTATTCTCTTTATCTTCAAAGTATAAACCCTGAAAATGTAGATACAATTCATACTTTATCTCAAGAAAAGAAGTTATTTTAGGCTTTCCTTATGGGATTATTTCCTTAAATTGTTTGCACAATTACCTGACCTTGGCCTGTTTATGAAAATATAATGTGTTATGGTATCCAACCTTCAACCACATGCTAAAATATTTAAGCATCTAGTAAGCCTCTTCTTGCCTATTTTCTTGATGAATCTTCTTACTTAACTCCTTTTCTTTTGTAATATGTCATTCCTCTATTGGCCTAAAATCCATTGAATGGTGATGTTTCTCCAATTTTTTAATACGCTCTTGTTTTTCTTGACCTGGGGGTTTATACTTTTCCTTTAGCTAGATTCTCTGTGCTTTTTTTACCGCTCTTAGTTTGGTTTCCAAAATAAAAGCAGGAGATCCATCTATCAAAGTCATATATGCATATTTTATTAGATCAAAAAATCCTTCATGCCATAGCCAACACATAATGTAGTGAAAAGGGATCGGACCAAGGTATTTTGATGAATTAATCACTAGTTCAATAGGTCGATGGTCTAAATCACTTTGCACTAAGATTGATGATACACATTCTACTCCTTTGATTAACTAGTTGTTATGTAATAAGAAGTGAGCCAACCTTTCTGCTATATTCCATTCTCCACTTCATCTGTTAATCTAGGTATACCTCCCTCTTTTTGGAACAATGTCAATTAGGTGCCACTCATTCCCGAGGTCTTCTATTATTTCACGGAAAGGATCTCGCACTATATTTCCCCCTCTTTTCTCTAAAGAGGATAAAATGGTGTTTAAATCACCCCCTACTATACTGTCAGTGTGCTAATGGCCCTCCCTTAGGCTCAATAGAGACCCCAAAAATTCATATTTTTCCTCATAATTAACTTGAACATATACATTTACAATTGAGATTCTTTCTTTTTGTATCATTTTTTTCTAGCAAAGATGTTATCTAGAATCTAGATTTAACACAATATTTTAGCATGAAATGAGAATTCAATGAAAAGGTACCAAGCCCATTTGATGATCTTCGAGAGATTTGGGCCACTCAGAATAGTCCCTCCAGAAGCTTCTTGCAAGATTCAACAACTCACTTTCTTGTAATTTTTTTCCTACAGAAGGAGGATCTGTGGATTTTCTTGTTTAACTATGTCCCTTACTGATTGGGATTTAGCAAGGTTTCCTAGTCCCCTTGTTTTCCAACATATGATTTTCATTTTCTTTTGGAGGGATTGGGCTTACTTCCCCCTATTATGACACCTCCCATTTCTCTTGTTGCTGAAGATATGAATACCTCAATGATTTGCAGCTGAATTCCAAGATTTTTGTTTTGTTTTTCCTCTTTCTCTCTTTCTTCTTTTACAGAGTTCCTTCCTTGACCCTATTTCGAACTTTCCAATTTGTTGCTTGTAGATTCATCTCCCCATCTCACTAGATTCCTTGTGTTTCTTGTCATTATATTCTTAGACCTTGTATATGCTTCTTTTCATGTTGGGGTTGTTTCATCCACCACTTGCCCTTTGGATACTATATCTATAGGGTTTTCATTACCATTCGTATTTGTCGGATATTCCTATTCGGATGGATTTGTGCCCCCTTTAGGCTCCAAATAATGAATTTCCCCTTATTCCTCTTCTAGGGGCACAATTTCCTCTGTCGGCACCTCATCTCCCTGTTTTGGTACTTCTTTCTCTTGCTCTTCTTTCGGTTGAAGGACCTCATAATGGTTTTATGAAGTTGTAACTACATTTATTTTTTACTAGATTGGTCTTTGCTTGTTTTTTCTCTTCCTCTATTCCCCCCCTTACGCTACGTTTTCCATTGCTCATCCTAATTTATAGCTGCTCCATATCATTTTCCAAGTTGGCCTTTCTTGCAGTCCTTGGAAAAATGTCCATGTTTATGATTTAAATGGTATCTTCTCATAGTCTAGAACCTAACGGTGGCTGCACTCACCCTGTGTGAGATTAATGGCACATATGGAGTAGAAACCAAAGCTTGAATAATAGAGAACCAGAGTATAAACACTGAAGAACACATGGTTGTGATTTAACATAATTAGTTGAATAACATACTTTATATTTTTGAGATCTTTACAACAGTAACGCAGGTCGTTAGTGTATAACTAGCATTATAACGCAGGTCTATGACATCAAACATGTGTTATCCTAGTTAATAATGCACTCCAACTTCATCCACCTTGTGTTATAACAAGTTTGGATTTTTGAGCATTGTCTTATGCAATTATGAATGCTTGACCAAGAATTTTTTGGATGTTCAATTAGCACAAAGAAAATTTGTCCTAATTGGAAACTCAACTGAAATTGAATAAGTGAGATGCAAACATTCCTAGAATACCAAGAGACAACTCCTCATTTCAAATCCCTGCATAGAATGCAAGCAGTCAAAGAGTTATGTTTATAAAAGATGCATTGTTGAATGAGAATCAAGTTTTGTGAATTGAACATTTGCATGAGAGAAGTTTTGAACAATCTTGGTAAGGAGAAAAGAGGAAGAGAAAGTGTAGCATAATTGGAGCATACTTGAAGAAGAGAAGCAAAGAGGATAAGCAACAAAAAACATGATTTTTTTTGTTTTATTTCATAACATAGACAAGGACCAGGTAACCAACAAATTTGATTTGTAAACTAATTAGGGGATTGTAGTCTCCTTTCAAGTTGTACCTTGAAGAAGAACACGTTCTATCGTGTTGAGGTAGGAGCCTCCTGTGGGTTGTATTATTTATAAAATTTGTGGGAGTTGCAGCTTCCTTGTGGTAGCAACCTCCTGTAGGTTGGAGCCTATAGAAAAATTGATGTAATAAGGGGGTAGGAGCTTGCCTTCACATCAATTTCAGCTAAAAAAATTGTTGTTTTCTCCCTTTATGGGTTTCCACTTACATCTGGTGTCTTCATGTGTTGTATGTTGAATGTCTCTCTTATGTGAATGCTTTTGATTTCAGTCTATATATGAAAATATCTCTCTATTAACCACAATAGGAACAAATAAAATTGAACTCATACATAAGCCATTAGTTGCAAAGTAAAATACTTTATATAGGGAATTAAGTTGAGCTAATTAATTGAGAAGACAGAATTACTAATTCAACCCCCTTCTCAATAATTTCCAAGTTTGACTTCAAAGAGGACATCAACAGTTCACTTAATGAACAAGAGCATAGGTTTTATCAATCCTCCAGATGATCACCAAGATAGTGAAGAAAATGAAGTACATGACGAAGAATCAGAAAATACATAGACTCATCCAAAATATCCCTCAAGGCATGTCCAAAAGAATCACCCTGATCGTCAAATTATTGTAGATAAAAGTGAAGGAGTTTAAATAAGGAGGAAACTTGCAAAGAAAATAGATCAAGATCAAATAACCATGTTGTTAAATATTGAACCAAGAAGTTTTGATGAAGCAAGCAAAGACTGATAGAGAAATGATATGTTAGGTCCCTATAATACTAATGTATTCCCCATTATTATTTTCATTGTAGCCCCTTATTGTTATTTTTGTGCCCATGTTGTCCCCATATTGTTATTATTGTGCCACATAGAAGCTCACTATTGTTATTGTTGTTCCCTTACATTATTATTGTTATGTCAGCTCTGATTATATTGTGACCCCTTAGACTCCTATATATAGAAAGGAGGTTTTGTCATTTGAATCACCAATAATTGTTCATTTTTGTAATGCAAAAGAGTTTTCCCCCTTGAAGAGGCTAATTGTGAAGTCATTTATCTATATCTTCTTCTATTTCGTGAGTTGGTTGCATAAAATTTGGTATCAGAGGCTTTGGATTCTAGGGTTTTGCTGCCTCAAACAGGTCATCATGGAATTTTAGCAATAAATTTTTTTCTACAAAGTTTCAAAAGCTAAAAGTAGAACCCATTTGAGCTGAAATCGTGTTGAACCACGTATATGAAGTTCAAATCTTTTCTTGCTATATTTTCGGAGATATTATTCGAGGAAGTTAGGGTTTAGGCAGGATACAGAATTCGATCTCAAACATGTGACCTTGGAAAAATCGTCATAACTTTCTTTATGAGCATCAGATTTAAATTTCATAATAAGTGATAGAAAGAGGACAAATTGTAGTTTGTTGGGAATTGTTTTCAAGGTTGAAGGTCAAAACAGTGACATGTGGCACTTCGTACAAGTTTGCTCTACTGAACCAGTCTATTATCCAGTCATCGTGGATATTGGGCATAACGCTTTCTTGGAGAATAAAATCTCAATCAGACTTGTGGGGTTGGAAAGAAGACTCATAGGGATACCACATGATGAAATTTCATACCTTGGAGATCTGAATTGCAGAGATACATTAGATTCAATATGGAGCTCCTAAAAAACAAAAAACAAGGTGTGTAGTTTTTTTTTTAAATTTTCATAAGTTTTGTTTGAGAAAGTAGTTTGAAGTGATTCAAAGGGAATTGTGAAGCATAATAATCATTACTTAATGAATCGATGAAAGAAAATGGAAAGACCTAGTAAGAAACTTGAAATATCTACTATGACACATGAAGAAGAGGAAGAAATACAACATGATATATCAAAATTACAAGACTAAGTGCAACAAATTTTGCTCTCAAAAAAAGTAATTGAAGCTAAGATGGATGGTTTAAAGAATGGAATGGAAGCTAATATGAATGACATGGAAGCTAATATGGATGGTATAGAAGCAAAACATAAAGGCAACATGGAAGATTTGAAGATAGATTTGACAAAGTTGCTACAAGAAATGCTTCCTAATGGCGAAAGGCTAGTAAAAGGAAACTCATAATGAGAACAAAAGAAATGTTAAGAATGATTTTATAGACTCTAACATTGTATTGAAGACCCACCATGTTCCAAATAATGATATGAGGAAGTTTGATGGCAAGGATCCTGTAACATGGGTACTACAAATGGAGCAATATTTTGATCTCCATAATGTGCAAAACACACAAAAGGTACACATTGTAACTTTAAATTTTAACCCTATCAGTTTGTATGGTATCGATGGCTTTGCTCTCGTAAACAAATTATCATTTGATCAATTTTTATAGAGGAAATGATAGCACATTATGAGGATACAAAGAGCAACACCTTCTTTAGCCAATTGATAAATCTCAAACAAAAGGGTTCAATGGTGGAGCACATTGAGGATTTCAAACAATTGAATATAAGGGTATATGATATTCCAGAGGAGCATAGGATTGATGTGTTCATAGGGACTTTAAAGGATAGCATCCAACATGAGGCTTGCCTTTGGGAACCTGATTCATTGGAGAAGGCATTCAGGTTGGCAAGAAAAATTGAAAGCAAAATTTTGGCAACGAGGAAGCCTACCACTCACAACTATAAAGATGAAAGTGGTTTTTCCCCTAGCCTTCCACATCCTACAAGGTTGACACCACAACAATTGGAAGAAAAAAGAGCAAAAGGCCTTTGTTATAGTTGTGATAGAAAATACACTAAAGGTAATAAGTGTATTGAGAAGAAAATATTTTACATAGATTGTGAAGAGGAGGAATAAAAGGAACAAGAAATGTCAAAATAATAGGATATACACTAGGAACCAACCCTAGAGAAAGAAGAAATGAATTTGACGATATCTTGTAATGCATTGGCAGGAATTACCACTCCTCAAACTCTCAAGATAGAAGGAAATATCAAGAAGAAAAAGGTAATAGTGTTGATTAATTTGGGTAGTACCCATAATTTCATTCATTGTAAGATAGCCAAGCAATTGAATTGCTTCCTATATCCAACAGCAGAGTTTCAAGTGATGGTTGCAAATGGAGGAACCATAAATTTATTTGGAAAGTTCCATAATATCAAGTTTCCCATGGGAGAATATGTATTGAATAGTCCAATCATTTCCATTCCAATGGGTGGTGATGATGTTGTACTGAGAGTCCAATGGCTACAATATTTGGGTAAAATAGATTTTAATTTTCAAGAACTTTGCTTGAAATTTTTTTGGGAAGGAAAGGAATTTGAATTAAGGGGTATCACATGGAAACTGGGAAATATAATCATCTCTAACAGCATGACAAAGCTTCTAAATAAAGAACAACAGGGCGTAATTTCACAATTATGTTCACTAAAGGTTCCCACATCAAAATCATCTATTTCTCCATATCTCCAAAAAACCTTGGACAATCATTCCAAGGTATTTGAGACTCCCAAAGGCCTCCTACCTATTCATGATCATGATCATGCTATTCATTTGATTCTAGGAAGTGTTCCTCCAAACATCAGGCCTCACAAATATCCCTATGCCCAAAAGAGTGAAATTGAACATATGGTTGCAAAAATGCTAGAGGATGGTATAATTCAACCTAGTCAAAGTTCTTTCTCTCCTCCAGTAGTATTGGTGCACAAGAAGGATGGATCATGGCACATGTGTATGGATTATAGGGAGCTAAAAAAGCTCACTATTAAATATAAATTTACCATTCCTGCCATTGATGAATTATTGGAAGAATTACATGGAGCAATTTACCTCACCAAGTTGGATCTTCGTTCAGGATATCATCAAATCAGAATGAAGACTGAAGACATTCCGAAAACAACATTTAGAACTCATGAGGGTAATTATGAATTTTTGGTCATGCCTTTTGGCATTACCAATGCACCTTCTACATTTCAAGGTTTGATGAATTCCATTTTCAAACCCTTCCTTAGAAAATTTGTGTTAGTATTTTTTGATGATATACTAATCTACAAAAAGTCTTGGAAGGATCACGTTCAACATGTTGACAGAGTGCTCAAAATATTGAAAGAGAGAAAATTATATGAAAAAACCTCCAAATGTTTCTTTGGAGTATAGGAGGTGGAATATCTGGGTCATATTTTATCTCATGAAGGTGTTAATGTAGACACTAGCAAAATTAAAGCTATTATAGAATGGAAAATCCCCATTCCATAAAGCATCTGTGAGGATTCTCAAGTTGACAAGGTATTATCACAAGTTTGATAAGAATTATGGGAGAATAATAGTACCTCTAACAATATTACTGAAGAAATATGCATTTTCTTGGACTCTAGAAGCAACAAAAGCCTTTGAAAGTGTTAAAGGGGTAATGTGCCTAGAATTGGTCTTAGCTATGCTAGACGTCACAAAAATGTTTATTATGGAATGTGATACCTCGGGAAATGGAGTTGGTGTTGTTTTAATGCAAGAAGGAAGACCCATTGCTTTTGAAATTCATCCAATCAAAGGAAAGTATTTACACAAAGATATTTATGAGAAGGAAATGTTGGCAATACTACATGTACTTAAGGAATGGTGACCTTACCTAATGGGAAGACACTTCAAGGTAAAAATGGATCATGATAGTATTAAATACTTTTTAGAACAAAGATTATACTCAGAATAATAGCAAAAATGGGTCACAAAGATGTTGGGTTATGACTTTGAAATCATCTACAAAAAAGGGAAGAAAAATGTTGTTGCATATGCACTCTCAAGAAAGGATGAGGATGTGGAAGAATTTCTTTGCATCATTTCTATTATGCAACCAGATTGGATAAAAGAAGCAAAGGATGAATGGAAGAATGATGAAGAAGTGTGGGCACTCATTCAAAAGTTGCAGCAAGATCCCAGTACATTTGATACATTTAGCTGGAAAAATGATTTGTTATGGTACAAAGATCACTTATACCTCTCTAAGAATTCCCAACTCAAACAAAAGATTCTTCTGGAATTGCACACCTCTCCCTTAGGAGGGCACTCAGGATTTTTAAAAACTTACCACAAGGTTAAGAAGGATTTTTTTGGGATGGCCTTAAATATGATATTCAAAAGTTTGTGGCGGAATGTTTGGTTTTCCAACAAAATAAAGTTGAGACAATTAAGACCCCAGGTTTGTTACAACCTTTATCCATTCCAAGTCAACGTTGGGAGGAGGTTTCAATGGATTTTATCACAGGTTTACCCAAGTCTGAAGGAAAGAGTGTCATCATGTTGGTAGTTGATAGAATTAACAAGTATGCACACTTTTGTGCATTATCTCATCCATTTAAAGCCATTACAATTTCTATTGCATTTATGGAAACAATTCAAAAGCTACATGGAAACCCAAAGATTATTGTAAGTGACAAAGATCCCATTTTCACTGGAAATTTTTGGACAAAATTATTTTCTTGTCTAGGTACTGAGTTAGCTCATAGCTTATCTTGTCATGCTCAATATGATGGGAAAACTAAGATAATAAACAAATATTTGGAAGGATATCTTCATTGCTTTTTATCTGATAAAAAGATAGAATGGGTCAAGTGGTTGCCTCTAGCTGAATGGTGGTATAACACTTCCTTCCATACTGAAACAAAAATTACCCCATTTATGGTACTTTATGGATACCATCCACCATCCATCACATCATCTCTAATAGAAAATTATAAGTTTGAAGTAGTGTAAGATCACATCGACCATCAACAACAATTTATCCAACTCTTAAAGGATAACCTCACTTTGGCACAGAATAGAATTAAACAACAGGGAAATCAACATCGCAGCGAAAGAATTTTTTATGTAGGTGACTGGGTATTTCTACTACAACAACCATACAAACAAATGTCCCTCAAGCAAGCTAATAAGGATAATAAATCACCGAAGTACTATGGTCCGTACAAGGTGTTGTAAAATATTAGTAGTATGGCATATAAATTAGAGCTTCCTGCATCTTCCCAAGTGCACATATTTTTTCCATGTTTCATGCTTAAATAAGGTTATAGGTGACAAGATCCAAGTTCAAACAATATTTCCAAAACTTGATGAGGAAGGAAAAATCATATTGGAACCTCATGCAGTCATAAAAACAAGAACTCAACAGCTACAAAATCGATCAATTTCAGAGTATCTCATCAAGTGGAAGAACTTACCCACTAAAGATTCCACATGGGAGGCTAATAATTTTATACAGAAGCATCCATTGTTGGACATAGATTTTCATTGATGTCAATATGGCAATATTTGAGGAGAATACAGAGCTAAGAGGAGCAGACGGAGCCAAGAGGAGTAGACGCAATGGAGCCAAGAGGAGCAAACGAAATGGAGCCAAGAGGAGCAGACGGAGCCAAGAGGAGCAAACAAAGAAACCAAAGGAAGTAACAACAAACAGAGCATCAAAGCCACATAGGAAGCAGACAGATTTATCAGGAGTCATCGGGAGCCATCAGTGGGCATCTATGGCACATTACACTATCGGGAGCGGAAATATGCCTCAAACTCATGTATTTACCCGTCGACGGAGAAAACCATATATACATGCACTTAAAACTATTAGAGGTGCAAATAGAGGCCAAAGCATACATATTACGAATACACTATTGGAGGCGGAGTAGTATATTGTATCGGCGAGTTCTATTAAGTGTCACACCTGAAACCTCTGATTGCGATTGCAAGAGTGGACTCGAAACTGCGACTGCCGATATGTTGCAATTGCCGATAGCGATTACCGCATCAGGAATTTGGAGTGAAGTCATATAGTGGTAAGCGGCCCCTTTGCAATCGACGATAGTGATTATCCCATCGGGAATTCAGAGCGAAGTCATACATTGATAAGCGGCCCCTTTGCAATCGCCGATAGCAATGAACGTTGCAGACCCGATGCGACATCACAAATTGGCTTAATATAGTATCGCGTCCAGTGGTGAATCAACCATCAGCAATGTTTTAGGCTCGACTTATAGGAGAACCTCTGAAAGTGGCAAATGCGATAATGTATGTGGACCCGATGGTCCTATTATATAGCACCCTATTATTATATCACGTCCATAGGAGGATCGACCCATCGACAATTAGCGATATCATGAGGTTGATGTATAAAGGACCCCTGGAAGCCTTGAGTGCCGATTGCGACATACACTGTGGATCCGATACAGGAATAGTTGTGGGTGAATTAATATTGAAGTCCGCCCTTTAGCCATTTTTCCTGTGTTTCCTGTGTAAATGAATTTTTTGGCTTACGCAGCGTTTAGAGGAAAAAATACACTACGGAATGCTCCCGATAGTTTAGGAGGCTGATTCATGGTGATAGTGATTGTGATTGGGACGTGGTTGTCCGTTAAATGAAGCTGAACTTTGTGCATGTCCACAATCATTGCCGAAAGGAGCACTATTACAGTTTTAACCGGGAAGATGTGTTCTCCATGGATTATTTGGCACTCTCTTATGAATTAACGTGTCCTGTGAGCACGATGAGAAAAAGGAAGCTATAGCGACAGACAAGCCAATGATGAGGAAGCTGAAGCAGGCGAGGGGGAAGCCAAAGAGCCAACAAGAAAGTGGAAATGAATAGACAAACGCATGGGAATGTGTAAAACAGTAGAAACAGAGAACTATTGGTGTTGTTGTGATGGTGAAGAATCATAGTGGCGCAGCGGAGGCTATAGAAGCAGCAAAGGTAGGAGAGTAGGAGTGAGAGAACCTCAACTGCATAGAGTGTAGTAGCATACCAGTTTATACCAAGGTTGGGTTGGAGCCTCAGAACTAAACAAGACTAAAGTCATTAGGGGTAGGTGCTCCTAAGTGCAGAACCACTGTAAAACAGAGTTGGTGCTCTGGAGGTTGGAGCCTCATTGAAGTCCAAGTTGGAGCTTTGCAACTATTCACAGTCAGATATATACTTATACTGTATTTATTTCATTGCACTATCTTGAATTTTAATAAAAGCATTTACTCCAGATATTTATTTCTGTGTTCTGTGAATACATATACATATCTATATATGCTTTTTGAAATCACTAGAACAATTAAAAATAATAATAATAAGAAATACTGATTCACCCTCCCTCTCAGTATTTCCAACAATTGGTATCAGAGCAAGTTTCTTCATACTAGCCTAACAACTTGAAGAAGGATCCACAGCCATGATGAGAAATCATGAAGCATCAGGAAGACCTCCTTTGTTTGATGGAACTAACTTTGGTTTCTGGAAGAAAAGAATGACCTACTACTTAATGTCCCTTGGACCTGAAGTCTGACATTTTGTTCAAAATGAATACCGAACTACTTCCACTCTTACAATAGACCTAGACGAGAGGAAAGCCTACATTGCAAATGCAAAGGGCATGAACTCCATCACTAGTGGAATCACTGATTTCGAGTTTACAAAAATCATGCACTGTACCTCTGCCAAAGAAATGTGGGAGAAGCTAGTTGGCTTGTATGATGGAGACTCAAAAGTAAAAAAGGCAAAGCTTCAAACTCACAGAAGATAATTTGAAAGTTTGAAGATGGAAGATTAAGAAGATATTGCATCATACCTCCTCCAAGTAGCTGAAGTGGTAAATTCCTTGAAAGGATTGGATGAAAAAGTTGAAGAAAGTACCATTGTTCAAAAGGTATTAAGGTCTCTTCCAGACAGATTTGACTCCAAAATAAGCGCTATAGAAGAAGCAAAGGATCTAGATACCCTCAAAATGGATGAACTCCATGGAATTCTCACTGCTTATGAAAAGAGGAAAGGTGGCCCAAGCTCCAAAGATGCAACATTCAAGGCCTCAAAGTTAAAGAAGGGGAAAGAAAGGAATGACTACAGTGATGAGTCAGATGTGGAATCTGAATTGGCTCAATTTGTACGAAAGCTGAAGAGAGGATCTAAGCTTAAAGGCAAGTATCCTCTTATTTGTTTTAAATGTGATAAAATAGGTCATTATGCAACAAAATGTCCTCACAAACATGACAGTGATGATGAAGGAAATTCTAAAAGAATGGAACATAAAAGGAAAGGGTTCAATAAGAAAAACTTCTTCTCCAAGTAAGATGAGTCTGATGAGGATGAGTTTATGGTCATCAAAAAGAAATCAGATGAGGAAAGTGATCATGATGAAAGCCAAGAAACATTATTCATGGCACTCGCAGATGATGATGACTCAGGGCTGTAAGGAAATATAGATGAACTGTTAATAATTGCCATTGAAGAAAATGAGAAACTACGGAACAAAATCATTTCTCTCAAAGTGGAAAACGAGGAAATAAGAAGGAGAGAAGATCTCTTGGAAGCAAAGCTTAAAGAAAAGGAAGAGACTTGTGAAGAACGTGAGGCCAAAATAGTGTCTCTAAGAAAGGAGTTGGAGAAAATTAAAAAGGGCTGTAAAAGCTCTCAAATACTTCAGACTATTCTGAAAAATCAAAAACCTCAACATGACATGTCTGGAATAGGCTTCAAAGGAGAATCCTCAAGCACTAAGAATAGTGTGAAAAGCTATGCCAATGCACTTTCCTGCAATCCAAAATATGAAAAAGTATGTTATCAAAAGTGCATCTCAGATCCCAAGAATGAAGAGAGAATTACTCCAAAGAAGAATGTGTAGTTGAATCATGGACATTACAACAAATACAAACCTGTACTCCACCAAGGGCCTATCGCAAATCCAAAGAACGAGGGAGGAGTAATTCCCAGGAAGGAAATCGACTCAAATTGTGGTTGCTTCAACAAGTACAAAACCATCTTTCTTGGACACTTCTTTCACTGTAAAAACTTCAGTCATCAAGCCAGACATTGTATGGCTCGCAGAAGTGAAAAGACAAAGCTAATGGACTGAATAATCAACTCATATGCCCCCAAAAGGTAGGGACAAATCAAAACCTTCAATCCATTTGATCCCTTGACCAAATTTGATATGATTTTCTCTTTCTGCTACAATAATGGACACTATGAAGAAGACTTCCCACTAAAAGGAAGAAAGACGAGTAGTAAGAACTCCAGCATGGACAAATGCAACCTGGCTCTGTATGCTCAAAATAATGGAAACCAGTGGTTTGTAGATAGTGGGTGCTCCAGACACATGACAGGAGATGAAAGGAAGTTTGTCTCACTGAGAAAAAAGGAAGGGAATGTGTCCTTTGGAAGCGGATCTGGTAGAATTGCAGGAAAAGGAACAATTACTCTGATCAATGGAAAATGAAAAGCTCAAGATGCTCTGCTGGTTTACGGACTCAAACACAGCCTCCTGAGTGTCAGCCAAACCTGTGATCAAGGACATAAGGTTGCTTTCAGCACCAAACACTGTGAAATAAGGAACTCTGCCTCAGGGAAACTTGTGGCAAAAGGGGTGAGAACACCAGACAACATTTACATTCTGAACAAGATTCAAGAAAATAAATGCTACTTGAGTCAGAAAGATGAGAGTTGGATGTGGCACAAGCGACTTGGACATACAAACTTCGAAAATCTGATCAATATCAGCAAGATAAAAGCTGTATGAGACATCCCAAGGCTGTTCAAACCAAATCAAGTAGTATGTGGTCCATGTCAACATGGAAAGCAGACCAGAATCAGCCACAAGACAAAGGAGTTCTCTACATCGAAGCCCTTGGATATCATCCATGCTAATGTGTGTGGGCCAACTAGAAATCAAGCACTCCAAGGAGAAAGGTACTTTATGTTATTTGTTGAGGACTATACTAGAATGATGTGGATATATTTCATAAAGTATAAATCTGAAACTTTTGAGTGTTTTAAGAATCTAAAATCCCTTGTAAAAAATGAAAAAGATTCAAAAATTAAGTGCCTCAGAACAGACAGAGGAGGAGAATTCACATCAAACAAGTTTATTGAGTTCTGTAATATTCATGGAATTAAAAGGGAATTCTCGGCTGCCATAATACCTCAGCAAAATGGGTTAGTTGAAAGAAAAAACCGAACAGTCCAAGAAATGGGAAGAACTATGCTATTAGCAACAAACTTACAACCTAAATTCTAGAGAGAAGCAGTAGGGACAACTGTCTATACACTGAATAAAACTCAATTAATACCAAATTGTGAAAAAAATCCTTATGAACTATGGAAAGGAAGACCTGCTTCGGTGAAGTACTTCAAGATCTTTGGAAGCAAGTGCTTCATAAAAATAAATGATGGCTCACTCAGAAAGTTTGATTCTCGGGTTGATGAAGGGATATTTCTTGGATACTCTACACAGAGCAATGCTTACAAGTGCTACAATTATCGACTGAAGAAAATAGTGGAAAGCATTGATGTAAAGGTTGATGAAGATGTTCCAGAAAAGGAAATTGAAGAACATGAAGATGACTCTCTCATTGAAGAAGAAGAACCTAAAGAAGAAGAAATAGATGAGGAAGAAGAAGAAGAAGAAGAGGAAAGAGAACCACCTAATACCCCTTCAAAGATGAAGTATGTCCAAAGACATCATCCAGAAGAGCAGATCATTGGAGATAAAGATGAAGGTGTGCAGACCCAAAGAAGGATAACAATCACACCCAAGAGAAAAGTCATTGCCCTCCTATCTATGATAGAACCAGAAACATTTGCAGAAGCAAGTAAGGATCCTCATTCGGTAAAAGCCGTGGAAGAAGAAATGTCCCAAATTGAGAAGAACAAGACATGGGAGCTGGTACCTCGTCCAAAGGACAAAAACATAATAGGAAACAAATGGGTGTTCAAAAATAAAATGAATGAGGAAGGACAGGTTATCATAAACAAGGCAAGACTTGTCTGCAAAGGCTATTCACAAATTAAAGGAGTTGGCTTTGAAGAGACATTTGCACTAGTGGCCCGTATGGAAGCTATCAAGATGTTCTTGGAATTTGCTTGCTCAAAAGGATTCAAAATCTATCAAATGGACGGGAAATCAACATTTCTAAATGGGGAAATCAAGGAGGAAGTCTACATGGAGCAGCCAGAAGGTTTTGATCTAACATTAGTAAAGGACTTAGTCTGTAAGTTGAAAAAGGCTTTATATGGGTTGAAACAAGCTCTTAGAGCTTGGTATGCAAGATTGGATCACTACCTACAACAACAAGGCTTCAGAAAGGGAGTGGCTGGAAGTAATCTATACATAAAGACTGATGAAGGTAAGTTACTAGTTGCTCTTGTTTATGTCGATGATATGATTTTTTCTAGTAATAATGATGAAATGAGCCATGAATTTTCTCAAAGAATGTCAAAAGAGTTTGAGATGTCAATGATAGAAGAGTTTTCCCACTTCCTTGGACTTCAAGTATCTCAAACCAGAGCATGATTGTGTATATCTCAACCAAATATCTAGAAGACATGCTCAAAAAATATGGAATGGAGGACTGTGCACCCATGAGCACTCCTATGACTACAAACTGCAAATTGAGCAAAGATGATGACTCCCTTCTAGTATATGCAACTCATTACAGGTCAATGATTGGATCCCTTCTATACTTAACAGCTACACGACCAGACATAATGCAAGCAGTAGGAATAGTGGGAAGATTTCAATCTGCTCCCAAACAATCCCATTTATTAGCTGTAAAAATAATTCTCATATATATGAAGGGAACTTCTGATTTTGGTCTTTGGTACCCAAAGGACTCAACACTGACTATAACTGCATACACCAATGTTGATTGGGCTGGAAGTATAGATGATCGGAAAAGTACTAGTGGAAATGCATTCTTCCTAGGAGACTGTTTGGTATCTTGGCTCAGCAAAAAATAGTCATCCACATCATTATCCACAGCCGAAGCCGAGTATATTGCTGCAGCAGACTGTTGTACTCAGATACTATGGATGAATGAAGCTCTAAAAGATCTCGACATATGTATAGATCAACCAATTACCATCTATTGTGATAACACAAGTGCTATCAGTCTCAGCAAAAATCCAGTGATGCACTCAAGAACCAAACACATACTAATCAAGTATCATTTCCTCCGTGAGCAAGTAGCTGAAAAAAATATTGTCCTAGAATATATCAGTCTGAGGAGCAGATAGCTGATATTTTCACAAAACCTCTTCCTTGAGAAGCATTCGAACATCTGCATCAAAAGATGGGGGTTATTTCTTTATCATCACTCAAGTTCATTCATAAAGATGTAGCAGGACAGGGGAGCAGTTCAACAGGGGGAGTCTGTATGCATTCCTTTGCCATTGATGTCAAAGGGGGAGAGAGTAGAAGAATATTGCCATCAATAACAAAGGGGGAGATTATTGGACACAGATTGTCATTGATGTCAATATGGAAATATTCGACGAGCAAACAGAGCCAAGAGGAGCAGACGGAGCCAAGAGGAGCAGGCGGAATGGAGCCAAGAGGAGCAGATGGAATGGAGCCAAGAGGAGCAGATGGAACCAAGAGGAGCAGACAAAGGAACAAAAGGAACTAACAGCAAACAAAGCCAGAGAGGAAGCAGACAGAGTTATCAGGAGTCATCGGGAGCCATCGGTGGGCATCTATGGCACATTACACTATCGGGAGCGACGATATGCCTCAAACTCATGTATTTACCCATTGGTGGAAAAAACCATATATACATGCACTTAACACTATCAGAGGCGCAAACGAAGGCCAAAGCATACATATTACAAATACATTATTGGAGGCGGAGCAATATATTATATCGGCGGGTTCTATTAAGTGTCACACCCAAAACCTCCAATTGCAATTGCAAGAGTGGACCCGAAACTGCCACTATTGAAATGCTGCGACTGCGACTGCCAATATGTTAGGATTGCCGATATTGATTATTGCATTGGGAATTCGGAGCGAAGTCATACAGTGGTAAGCAGCCCCTTTGCGGTCACTGATAGCGGTGAACGTTACAGACCTGATGCGACATCACAACTTGGCTTAATATAATATCACATCCAGTGGTGAATTGGCCATCAGCAATGTTTTAGACTCGACTTATAGGAGAACCTCTGAAAGTGGCAATCATGATAATGTATGCGGACCCAATGGTCCTTTTATATAGCACCCTATTTTTATATCGCGTCCATGGGAGGATCGGCCCATCGGCCATCGAAAATATCATGAGGTTGATGTATAAAGGACCCCTGGAAGCCTTGAGTGCCTATTGCGACATACGCTACGGATCTGATACAGGAATAGTTGCGGGTGAATTAATATTGAAGTCCACCCTTTAGCCATTTTGCCTGTGTTTCCTGTGTAAATGAATTTTTTGGATTACGCAGCATTAGAGGTAGAAATACACTACGGAATGCTCTCGAAAGTTCAGGAGGCTGATTCATGGCGATAGTGATTGCGATTGGGACGTGGTTGTCTATTAAATGAAGCTGAACTCTATGCATGCCCACAATCATTGTCGAAAGGAGCGTTGTTACAATTTTAACCGAGAAGATGTGTTCTCTGTGGATTATTTGGCACTCTCTTATGAATTAACGTGTCTTGGGTTCTTGGCTATCCTCAAATGTCTTATGCTTTTGTAGAGTCTCTCTCCTCTATAATGTGTAAAACCCATCAAAAAATTTGCTTGAGTTCAATGAGAAATCAAATAAAAAAGAAGATGGTGTGCGACAATGATAATAATCAGAGCTACAACAACGAATGCAACAATGAAAATAATCAAAATTGAAGAATGAATGGAAAACCCTTCAATTTATAACAAAATATTACGTTATCCTTGAATAATGAGCAATATTAAAATATTATTAACCGCATTCTAGAATTAACCATTTGGAATACTTTATTATATTTGGTTTGGAGGGAAAAGGTATTAAACTTTTATTTAGAAATAATAAATAAATAAATGATTTATTTATCATCTCAAGAAATATGGTTAAGGAATAATAAACAAATAATGGTTTATTTAATTATTCTGAAGGGATTTAGTCAAACTTGACAAGGAATAATAACTAATTAGTGATTAATTAATTATTCCTAGAGAAAAATAAGATAATTAATGATTTATCTATTTATTTCTCATAATTGGGTCAAATGTGACAATGAATATTAATTAAACACCGATTTAATTAATTATTCCTAGAAGATAATTAAATAACTAGTGATTTATTTAATTATTCTTCATGGGTTTAGTTATAAATGATTTAAAAAATGTGGTTTATTAAGTAATTTCTCACAGTGAAAGCAATTTTAATATGGTAAAATTGGCCCTACAAGGTGTACTTCAATCCATCTAGTAAATTATGGCTAGATGATTAGCTTCTTATGGTAAAAGAGTCACCCCCAACGTATGAGTGTTAGGAGAAAAACGTATGACCGAAGTACATTGTAAGGACACAATCCCTAGACAATGAAGTGGAGTTAGACAGGGAGGGAGAGAGAGAGAGAGAGAGAGAGAGAGACCAATGGAGCTGAAGTGAAAGAGGATAGTGACAGAGGGGGCGACAACAATGCAAGTCTGCTTTTATGTTGTGGTACCAGATCTTAGTGAGGCGAGGGAGGCATACCTATACCCGCCGAGATAAATTAGTACAAAAATAATGATGCACTCAGAAACATGAAACTGAGCAATAAAATACATGTCGAATGGTACATGACATGCTAGCATAAATGAGACAAAAGATAATGCAATGTATCCCATATACATAATGCACCTAGAAAAAACATGAGCCAGGATTGGATATAATAACATCTGAGTACATGAGATATAATGGCCCTTCCCTCAAAAAATGGGTGGGAAGGAGGGTATAACAACCAAATAAACCCTCTTGAACAGGAAAGGGATATGCAAAACTGAATGGATCATCTAAAGGAGACATGTATGTCATGATCACTACAAGTGGCAGGAATTGAACCCATCAAATCTACGGAATTTCATCTGAGGCTATAGTATAATATGAAGGCATCTAGGCATGTGGGGGGCTACCTAAAGGGCCACCCCCTCATGAGGCTTGAAACATCTCCCACACACCTGGGAATCACTGTTACAATCTGTTGCACCACTAGACCATATTTTGTATGAATCAGGAGCATGAAACAACCAAGTCAAAGGGTAATGATGATTCCATTTTCTTGATCTGAGGCACCGAAAAATATTGGAAGTTTGAACCAAGATACACCGCCCTCTAGGCCGTTCTTCTGGAATATATGTGCTGATGTTGATAGAATAGGGCTCGCCATAGGTGAGGCAATGAGGATCCTCAACTAAGACACAAGGGAAAATAGTAATATGACTGATGGACTGACACCAGGAAAAATGGAGAAAATGGGACCGAGGAACAAATAGATGACTTCCCTTGTCAGAGCATAAAGTGCGTGGTTGAGCTTGTAGTGACTGACTCGACTCCAGAGGGGATGGTGGACAGTATTACTAAAGGCCAAAATGGGTGACACATGATGAATGGTATGCAAATATGGATGGAATATTGTGACATGATACAATGGGACGTGAAACAGACTCCATGGATGCAAAGGTGACTCATCACGGATGCTTTGAGCAAGGGTGACTTGACGATACTGCCACACAGAATAGACCCAGTGAGGACCATGAAAACATGAGCAAATGATGGTTTCTCATGAAAAAAATCGACAAGTGATACAACAAGTGCCAAGGGAAGGTGTTCCCCAAAGTAAAAGCGTCTCATATGAAGAAATTTGATGTTAAGAGGCGACGAAGTGACCCTTCCTGGAAAAATGTCTTCTAGCTGAAGTTTCAAATCATCAAAAACTAAGAAAGACCCATTATATTAATCGATGATAGATTTCCAATGGTGTTGACGCTTTGTCAAACTGAACTATGGTTTGGTCACAATGGGCGACAAAAAAATTGTGGGTTTTTCTATGAAAGGATGTTTTCCCTCCAATTTGAATTCATTTTATAAGTGAGTTGTGGTGAATTTTGAGAGGAGGAAAAGGCCTTGAGTCTTGTGGAGATCATCGTAGACAAACTGACCATCAGAATCGAGATCTTCAACTTTCAGGCAAGTGGCATTACTTGTCTAAAGATGGCCTTAATGCTTCTTGGAATGATGGTTCCTAGTGAAGAATTAAAGGAAGAGGAAAATGAGAATGAACTACTAGAGGAAGTCTAGAATAATCCCCACCCACTAAGTCAAACATGGGGACTATGTGGTAAAGGTGGTATGACATAGAGTAGAATATTTGAAGATATGGTATCAAATGTCTACGATATGTGATGTGAATATGGCTCGTTGGAGAGGCCGGTAGGACAAACTATCCAAGCAATGGGAGGATAGTCGACCACACCTAGATTCGGTGGGATCTAGGTCGAGAATAATGTTAATCAATTGAGAATATGGCTAGGGGAAAACCATCACGCCCCCAAGCATGGGATATTGCCCGCAAGCATATGTGTTGAAGGGGACTAATCTGGTATGAAAAGGTGGGAATGATGCCCCCTAGCAGGAGGAGTTTGTGGAGTGCCATTGTGTTCCAAGTGCTCGAAAAAGGGATTCAAGCATCTTGACCCAACTTGGCACAATATCCTCCAAAGGAAGTATGCACAATGGTGCATACCATCCCAAGGGTAATTAGGGGTAGACATGGCTTCCATGATGTCATCATCAAAATGGAAGATGGGCGGATGGGACGAAGACTGACTACACGATGCGGTGGTGGAAACTGGTGTATCATCTTGAGAAATAAGGTTCACACATGCATCATATGGCATGGTAGACGATGAGCTAGTAGATGGAAAATCTATCGATGTTAAGACTTGTGTTTCCGTCAAAGGAGGCTCGATAGAAGTGCACGCAAAAACCTCATAAAGGTTTTCTTGCGAGGAACTCAAGGATGATGACAGGTAAAGGATATGGACCATGGATTCCATCATCTCGACATTGAGGGGAGGGATCACGATGGTGGGACCATAGTCTCCCTATTATGGTGTAGTAGTGGTATGAGAATCCACTAATAGAGGAGTAGATGATCCACTATGAGTGGCCTCGAAGTTGTGAGGCACTTCAAGGTAATCACAAAATTCATTGAGAAATAATGGGAATAATAACAATAATGATCGCACAAGGCACATGGGTGATTTGTGCGTAACGTTTTAAGTCTTTTGGCTCAATTTGGTAAGGTAACTTGAACCTAAGGGATATTAGACTTAGGGAACGTTTCATGAACCAAAGGTTTGAGATGAGGAAGTTCAGGATAGTTATTCGTGGCATTCCCAACAACCTCACACAAAGCACATGGAGGTGTCAGATTTAGAGCTTTGGGGGCTAGAGGAGCTTAGGGAGCCTTGTCCTTAAGTTATTTCCTCTTGGCTTTGCCCCCCTATCTGAATGTTTTCGCAATAGGAGTGGGTTCCTATTGAGGTTGCAGTGGAACTGAAGCAGTGACAGGGATCATAGGGACCAGTTGAACTGGGGTCAAAGCATGATATGGTTTGAGCTGACTAGGTGGAGTGTTTGCTGGGGGATCGATGTACCAGACTGGGATCCCCAAATTCATATTAAGGAGAGTCAATGAAGCCATGACAGGATAGAAAATATTCCAGGAGGAGGAAACAAAAAGGGTATCTGTCCTACAGGGTAATTACCCGACAGAATAGCTCTTGGGTGCTTAAGACCAAGAGGAATAATTCCTAGTGGGAACAAAGGGGAGGTACCCACAAATGAAGGAGGTCCTTGGGGCGTGGATCCGAATGGCTCGACTAAGATGGTAATAGAGGGGTGTTGAGGAGCTGGTTGCAGATTAGATGTACCAGACTAATTTTGAGCAGTCCCTGGTGCTTGTAACATGCAAACACTCAAAGAGCTAGGCTCAAAGATAGGAGGGAGAGGACCAGGGAAAGCACCTAATAATGAGGATTTTTTGTAGACTGCAAGTGAGACACCAATGATAGGGGTAGAAGACTACCTATCAGACATCGACGAGATAATGGACTCAGGAGGGGTCAAAGATGATGGCTTGTAGTATGTCAACTGATTAATGGTGATAATCTTCCCTTTATAGGGGGAGCACATCTTGCGGAAATACGTAGAAGCGATCACTGACATGGCCTAAGTGTAACTATGACCCAAAATAATGTTGTAATCTATAGGGGCATCAATAACCTTGATGTCTACATGAACAGTCTTGCCTGCAAGAGTCACAGGACAATTGCAATACATGTCGAGAGGCTGGGAAGAGTGATTGTCCCAAGCACACAAAGTGATGGTGGATGGGGAAAACTTAGGTGACTTGAGTTGCTTCTAAATAGAAGCGGACATCACCCAGGTGGATGCGCCTTCGTCAATAATGCATCGGAAGATGATGGCATTCCAGAATCTTACTAGTATCTGAAAATCAATAGATGGAGGTAATAGAGGATGTTCTGACGTATCAATAAGAAAAGACAATAAATTGATCGTCTGAAGGATCTACTACGCCCAAAGCAGTTAGTAGAGCTTTCTTTTGAGATTAGCATGACTGGAGCACCTCGAGCGTTGACATGGCAGTAGGTGATTGTGCCAAGTCATCTACTATATTGTATGAAATTGGTCTACTACAGATCCCTCAACCCAAATTTGAGTCAATTCCTAAGATCTAAATGGTTAGAAACGAGTTGGTGGCACAATGGTTAGAAGACACAAGTGACATGGAAATTGTGGAGGGAGATCAACAATATGTTTTTGTCTTTGTGTGGGGAGATAAATTAATTAAGTTAAGTCTTGGCTTGGCGGTGTAAACAAAGTGCCCTTCGCTTAAGGTGTTCTTGTGTGTGTAAGTGTGTTTATTAATTAAGCCCAGATCGTGTTTGAAAAAAGAAAAAGATTGTTGAAATAAACTGAAATTAAAAATAGAAAATGAACAACAAATCAACTCTCTAAACCCCACCCAAACTGGGTTTGCAAAAACTATGCTATTTAGTGAAGAAATGAATTGAAAACACACGAAAAATGCCAAGAGATCTAAGTTTCGGTGTGACTGGGATCAAATGACACTATGCTATTGGAAAGTGGTGCAACAACAATGAAAAACCAGGGAGGAAAATCGTTGCAAAATGATAGTGATATGGGTGTGAAAGCTAGGGAAAATAATGGGACCCTAAGGCAAATTACCAAACAAGGTTTAAGATGAAACTTTGGATGGAAATAACCTATATTTGAAGATCTGAAATAGGAAGGTACAAATCTAGAAAATATGGCTGAAATTTCTGCAAAAACTCAGACTTCTTACTCAGCCAAACTCCTCCTATAAAGGTGGAAGTGTACTAGAATACCTAAGGGGCTAAATTCTACTTCGACGAGCGAAAAAAAGTAGATCAATGCCTAAGCGGGCTAAGACAGTGGTCAACCAACCCAGCAAACAACTCTCAGCAAAACCCAGAAACAGATCAGAAAAAATCCCAAAAACCCTAAAATCACAGGTACTAACCTGTTTAGGGGGATATCGCATGTTTTGGGCCAGAAAGTGCGCTCTAGACCTCCAGATCACACTTTTGGGGTAGAAACGTGCGATTTCTTCTCCTCAGTTCTTAGGTGGCAAGTCTCGGAAAAAAATTTCATCTCTGTCGCGGCTGGTTCTTGTGACCTACGAAAATGACCAAGAAATTTCACTAATCTAGGGTTAGAAAGCTAGTAAACAACATTAAGAGACTGAAAAATAAAAACCCTAAGCTGAAAACTGAAGGTCACCCAGGTTTTTGAATCAAAATTAAAAACGCAGTGGAGTCGCGAATTTGTTATGTAGAATTCTTCTTAAATGTGTATGAAAAGAAACTACTTTAGGTTGTGGATGACAAACAACCCTAACAATAAAAATGGTTGTTGAATAATGTATATATGCAACAAATGATAGAAATAGTAACCTACCAAAGTCCTAATCTATGCCACAGTCATAGTTAAACAACGAAATGGAATAGTAAAATAAGCACAAGTAACTCCAATAATCCAATGGAAACCAAATATATAAAGAATATATTTTATTAAACAACACCTGTGAAGGGAACAAATAATGTTACCAGTCCCCCTCTATGGGATTGTTCTTGGCTATCCTCAAATGTATTAAGCTTTTGTAGAGTCCCTCTCCTCTATAATGTGTAAAACTCAGGAAACAAAATGTTTGAGCTCAATGAGAACTCAAAGAAAAAAGAAGATGGTGTGCAACAATGATAATAATCAGAGCTACAATAGTGAGTGCAACAATGAAAATAATCAAAATTGAAGAATGAACGGAAAACCCTTCTATTTATAACAAAATATTAGGTTATCCTAGAATAATAAGAAATAATAAAATATTATTAGCCCCATTCTAGAATTAACCATTTGGAATATTTTATTATATTTGGTTTGGAGGGAAAAATTATTTAAACTTTTATTTAGAAATAATAAATAAATAAATGATTTATTTATCATCTCAAGAAATATGGTTAAGGAATAATAAACAAATAATGGTTTATTTAAATATTCCGAAGGGTTTTAGTCAAACTTGACAAGGAATAATAACTAATTAGTGATTAATGAATTATTCCTAGAGAAAAATAAGATAATTAATGATTTATCTATTTCTTTCTCATAATTGGGTCAAATGTGATAAGGAATATTAATTAAACAATGGTTTAATTAATTATTCCTAGAATATAATTAAATAAATAATGATTTATTTAATTATTCTTCATGGGTTTAATTATAAGTGACTTAACAAATGTGGTTTATTAAGTAATTTTTCATATTCAAAGAAATTTTACTATGGTAATATTGGCCCTACATGGTGTACATTGATCCATCTAGTAAATTATGGCTAGATGATCATTTTTTGTGATAACACTTCTCTTTGACCCTTGGGTTCAACCTGTATGGTGTGTGCTTCATTGGCTTGGTGTCGGGCTTCAGTGTAATCTTCATTTCCACTATGTCTCTCTTAATTCCCTTTAATTTTGTAACCGAAGCTGGGAATAAATCCTCGTACTCTGGTAAGAGATAAAAAATATATCTTTTCATGTGCTCATCCTAGTAGTCCCCTATTTATGCCATCTTAGGCTTTTCCTTCATGCCAATGTTGTGCTTTTGAAAATTTACTAGGAGTAAGTGTGGATCCCCTGTTACAGGTCCCTCCTGGATATCCCTCTTGCCTTAAGTCTCGTGAAATGTAAGGTGCCTCAAACCTTCCAGGTCATCCTCCTCTGAATCTCCATTAACTTTCCCATAGGTCATGGCTTTTGGGTATCCTGACTCACAAAAGCACTATAGAATCCTTTCATCATTGCATCCCTCCCATAACTGGCTTGATGTGAATAGGATCATTTTTATAGCATGCAAAGCCTCAGTCAATCGTTTGTCACTATCTTTGAATGAAAAAATGCTAATGAGTTGTTCGGTAAGAGCGTCCCAATCTCCCATTTTCCTTCTTACCTCTTCCTGTATATACCACGCTTAAGGGAATGTGCCTAAGGTGTGAATGAACATGTGTACCCATAGTTCGTTTGGAACCCCCTCTCTTCTCCACCTATCTTTCCAACTATCTAGGTGTTGTCGAGGATCGGCATTCCCCCTGTATTTTGTAATCTCTTCCTGGTGATGCCTTGCATGCTTGAATATTTCCCTTATGGCCCTCTTGATCCTCTCCCAATCCTGGAGGTGGTTACGGTGAGCCCCCACCAGCATGTCAGGGTTGCTTGTAGTGCAATGTCTAACAACGGTATTTTATGGCTCTCCCTTACAGTTATATCAACCTTGTTGAGAAATACATCAATTGAATCTATGCCATTGAAAGTGGGAAAGTCTCTTACTTTTCTTCTGATCCATTTGATATGGCATATTGCAAAATAGAGTCTGGTGTCAACTTCATATTCACCTTACTGCCAAGCATCCCATTCAGCGTCCAAGACAACCTTAGATTTATGGATACTCCTCTAGTTGATTGATCCTTTTATTGTTGGGTTGATGTAATCTTCCCTTTTTCTCACTCTTAATTGGTAGAGCTAGTCTAACATCCCTGGATTTTCTTTGTCATCTACTGGTTCTATGAATCTGGGTCCCTGGTATGGGTCCAACAGTTGGATGACTCATACTCCTTCTACTTCAAATATCATCAACTCTTTTTTTAGATCGATAACAATGTAATTTTCATAGGCCCAATCAATACCTAGTAGCATTGAGTAAGGATATTTGTCTCCCATAATATCGATCACTTCAAAATATGTTGTGTTTTCACCCCTTTCACATCTACCTCTATGTCCTCCACTCTCCCAATCGGTAGTATACAGTATTATTTGTCCATCTTCAATTGAATTAGTGAGAACTTCAATTGAGGCTTCCCCAGCGACTCCCATGTATTTCTTGGTAGAATGTTGACATTAGAGCATCTAGCATAGTATCCTTGATTTGAAACCCTACAACCTATGCATAAATCCGGAACTCCCTACTCATTTTCTTCTTATTTCTTCTCACTCTCCTTGTGTGTTTCTCAGGTAAATTTGTAGTGATATTCCCTTCCCCAGTCTCCTCCTCTAGTAGGCTTTCTTTCAAGCTTATGAGTAACTCCCTTGGAATCTGATCATTGTTAACAATCTACAAGAATAGTCTGAACCATTCCTCAATAGGGTGGGAAACAGTTGGTTTTGGAGGGTCAGGTGTCTTATCTTTCTAAGAATCTGTCAGATTTTCAAATAATTTTTTCGGCTCTTAATAGTGTTGCTTCTGTTGCCCACGGTTGTATGACTACTTTGGTGAGGCTATCTGAATGATTTTTGGTTGTTTCAGGGCACCCTAGTTAGCCCCCGTCTTCTTGTCACCTTGGGTGACTATATTTATATTGGACAGTGGGTCTATCTCAGTAACCCTGGGTTCTATGTTGATTAGATTCATCCCCCGCTCCCTGGTCTATTCCTCCCATCTTGTGATTAGCTCCAGGAAATCCTTCGTTGCGTGGGCATTGACCCTGCATTGTGAACATCAGGTTCTCCTTGCTAGGGGGCAATCTCGAGTGACATGTCCCTCCCAGTCACATTTATAGTAGCGAACAATTCCCCTGCCCCCTACTCTTCCTCCTATAGTTACCCCTCCTCCTCTCCCACCACGATAAATCTCATTGATCTTCAATGTTGAACGGTCTAGTCGTTCTGCTAGAGCATTTAGTGCTCAACACTGGTCCATGTGGTGGGTTGTAGATGCACAAAACTCACATTATTTTTTATTCGGGACATTCGAATACTTCTGTAATATCGAGCATAAGCGTCATGGAAGTCCATATCCCCTGCACACTTCACAATACTAAGGTTGGTTATGACCCATAAATGTGCCTTGAAATCCTACTATCGTGACTCCTACTGTGGGTGGGGCCACCAATGGTCCCACTGGCCCTGAAGCAACAATAGCACCCCTCAACCTTGTGCATTATGTTGCAACATGACCCTCCACCAGGCAGTTGGTACACAACACGTTTAGTCTCATTGGGCGGACCGACTGTAAATCTTTCAACTTCTCTATTAATCTTGCAATCTAGTGTTAGAGACCTAAGATAGAGGGATCATGGGAAGTGGATCCCCCCTAATACTCATGCGGATACCCCACCATAGCCTTTATGTGGATTTCTTGTTCTAGAGCATTATGTAGTGTCTTGATTTTCTATTGCATTAATGGCATCTGGGTGAGAGGTAGTAGGGATTTGATGAAACAATCTCTCTAGTGATTTGGGTCTATGGTATAGTTGAGATTACCAATTGTGTCTTTAAACCTCTGCATTATTTCTGAGGTGGTTTCTCCCTCTCATTTCTTGATCTCCCATAACTCCGACAACCCTTTTTGATCTACCTAGGGAAGTTTGAACTCATGTACAAAGTTCCTCTTAATCTCATCCATTGTCAGGTTCTGGTGTAACTCCACCCATTTTATGAACCACCATAGGGCTCTCTCCCTAAGAGTGGTTTGGAACTCTATAAGATTCACATTTTCAGGTGTCTAACAAGCCCTCCATATAACCTCACATAAGTACCAATGTTGTTCTACATCTTCATTTCCTCTACCAGATAATTTTGGGTATCTTGTGAATGACCCTGCCATTATAGACTGCGTTCACGCTAGAAGCACAAAACCTTGGGTTCCCAGTAGTTGAGATCCTTGTAATTCCATATTACTATTACTACTATTTCCACTACTATTAGTAGTATTAATCTTATAATTGACATGCTCACTATGCACTCTTATCATCTTAAGCAACTTAGAAACATATTTACCATGGATATTGTAGAGTACTAGGTGAAGGTTGTGGGGAACACTATTTGAGCCTTGGGGAGTTGGATCTTTAATTCTCTCGGATGCATTATCTTCCCCAAACATTCTTCTCATCACAAAGCACATCTCATCATCTATGTCTTCCTATGGGTTACCACAACCATTTCCTTTGGAGTCCTCCCCTGCAACTAGTGAGGAAGGGCTACTATCACCTTCTGGACTTCCAACCGTCTTTTCTATCTCTATCCCCTTCTCCAAATTCTCCTTTATTACGTCTTCTCCCTCCAAACTCCTCAACATCACTCCTGCTTGCTGTAGTGCCTCTGGCTGCCTTCCAATCACCTACATGGCCCTTTCCTACCACTTCTCCACTATCTGTGCCCTCCTTTGCACTTTGACTTCCCTAGGCCTTCTTTAATCTTCTACGCCCATCCTTTTGATGGCCTCATGATCCCCCACTCAATAGCATTTCTCCACTTAGATCCTCCCCCAGTACTAAGGGTTTACGCTGCCATGCTTAAACCTTGGAATATAAGTATGCCTTCTTCCACCATTAAGACTTTAATCCATAGAGGCACTTATTTCAACAACTTCCCTCTTAGTCCCACTCGGAACATGGTGTTGGCTTTTGAAAAGGACTGGTATCTTTTTGTAGTGAACTCAACCATGTACCCTTCCAGTGTAGTCTCCACCAAAAAATCTACTACCCTTTTTAGATCCATGTCTAGACGGTGTAGCGTTGCGAGATCCGCCTAAGTCCATTCATGACGAGGTGGTGTCTTTCTTCCCTTCCTACCATTCACTTGCAGTCTCCGCAACTAGTCATACACTTCCTCTAGGAACTTACACCAGAATATCTCATACTGATCACTTGTAGCCTCTAAGTATAAAACTTTGTTTCTTACTTTAGTAATGGCTCGGTTGTGAAGTAGAGCTTGTTATGATTTGAACCGATCCACTTGGTTATCACACCAGTTTCATATTTCCTTCTTAAAAATACTTGATACCATATTCCAAACCCTCCTTTTTTATTTCAGGTCACAAAAACATAACCATTTTTTGGCATGAAAATGGTAGCGGGGTTGAGACCCTGGGTTTGGGCATAAGGGGCCAACAAGGCTCCTTTTTAGTCTAGAGCAACGCTAGTAATTTCACCTTACCTAGAGAGGGTAAGGAGTATCACCCGAGGCATGTCGTAACTGAATTTAGATGAGGTTTGAATTAGGCACCAAGGAAGTCATAACAACAAAAGATACCACAAATAGTAATTCATAATTTACACTAATCCAATCACAATGATATACTCATACCATCTTAGGAAAACATATGAACAAATGCATTCATTCAAAAATTTAAAGAGTCAGTAAGGAGCATAATAACATAATGTGGGTCTAAACTATCTCTTCCATTACATTACATAACATATAGTAATACAAAGAGGCTCAAGGCCTGATCATCAATAACATGGATACAATAGCCAACATAAACAGACTCAGACAAGACCAAGGAGTTGTTCACACTTCCCCTTAACCCAGGAAAGCTCCAACGATCCTTGGCTCACTCGATTGACCAACAAAAACCTTTCTTCATCCTTCCTTCCTCTTTTTATCCTCTACCATGTGCTCGAACTGTCAGTTCTACCTGTCTTCCACTCGGTTGTCTTCATCCTTGGCTGTCTTTTTTCTCCCCCTACTCGGTTGCTTCTACTCCCCTCTGCCACCTTTCCACAAATGTTGGTTCATTTCCAGTTCCTGTTCCACTCTCATTTGTCAGCTCCACAACCCCAATGATCGTCCCTGACTCCTTTTTCCATAAAAACTCAAAACAAAGGTGTCAATACATGTACCATTGAGTAGGGAATGGATTTCGAAGAACTACTGGTTGTGAACAAGGAGGAGCAGAAGTAGGAATAGGTTGATTCTGTCCTTGTGAAAATTCTTTGCTTTCTCATTCCTTTCACATCTTAAGGAGAAGGTGACACTCATGTGTGTAATGGTTGTATGTACCACAACATGTGCAAGGATTATTCATGTGAAGAGCCTTGTTCTCCTTGGGTTGATTGCCTTGTTGTTGGGTTGTGGTATTATAATTGTCACCATAGTTGGCATTAGGCTTTTGGCCTTGGTTCCCTTGGTTACCCTAAGGTTGAGAATTCTACTTTCCTTTCCATATATTACTTTTCTTCGAATTAGGGGGATTGGAAATGTTCTACTAAGGATACACCTAACCCTAATGAGGTGGTGTTTGTTGATGCATGGGAGGCTAGGGTGCTAGTGCAAGAGGGGCTAGAGCACTCGATGGTACATACGATAAATAGATATTCACAATTACTTTCTATTAGGGAGGTTGAGTACACATTGACCTAGGCACGTATTGATTTAGATGGGTATATGCATAGGAGGTACTTGTTCCCCTTGTGAAGTAACACGCAAAGGATCTTGGGGAGAATAAATCTATGAAGTATTGGTCCCCCCTGGGGTTGACCATATCCCATGTATCCTTGTAGATATGGGGAAGGTTGATGGTATGTGACAGAACTTAACACACATTCAGTGGCATGAGATGCACCTAATGTAGAAGGATCACTAGGTTGAGTGTGAGGAGAATTAGGGATAATAGTGTAAAGGTATCTCAACTAGGCATAGATTAGGCCATACTACATGGACTTTTGAATGGCCTCTTCCTCATTTATAGGGAATTTCAAAGAAACATCATTGGCGATGGGAGGAAGTAAGGACTTAAAATACCAATCCATAAAGAAATGGTCATCAAGTTTGGGAAATTTGCATAAGGTCCTCCATCTTCACCACTCCTTAATGTGATCTATAATATGAGTGGAAATGGTTTGGTGACAAGTAGTCAATATCTCAATGTTAGCATCATAGCAGATAGGTAATTGAAAATATGATAGAAAAGTGTTAATAATGGTAAAAATCACTTGGTGAGAGCCACAGGGTTGATCAACGTACCATTTCACTGTAGCATCAATGAGTGTGTGTTGAAACAACTAGAGATGGACAATATTTTGTAATTTATTTAGATGAACACAGTGTATGGACAAACCATATATGGTTATTTAGATCTTCTCCAAAATTCCCTTCAAACTCAGGAATGTCTAAGGGAAGTTTGGTAGGTATAGGTGGCCAAGTTGGATCATGAATGAGAGGATCATTAATGAGTTGGCTCAAATATGCCAAGTTTAAGCTAGCCATGAATGGGAGAAATTATTGAGTAACAATGTTTTCAAGAGGTGCTCTTGTATTGACTCTATAATTGGGACCAACATTATTAATAGCATTAGTGATGACATTACCTTTGTTGTTGGATCTTGAAGTGGGACTAACGTTGTTGTCATTGGATACACCATCCATGTTAGAGGGTGGGGGTTTATAGGATTCAAAAGTAAAGGAATAACTAGAAGACTAAGAGTAGCTAGAGTTTTAAGGTGAACTAGTGGGAGTGTTATAGCTCATAGAGACAACCCCCGGGTTGAGGAGAGACAATTTCTAGGACATCTTAAAGAGTGTTTGTAAGATCTGCTGCAATTGTTCACTTACACTCAACATTGAACATATTTTTAATAGAATTGATTCAGAATCTCTTTCAAGAGGGTAGATTACCATTTATATCAAAGTAGACTCATAGAAGACTTAAATATCAAGATTTGGTGGCTAACTTACAGAATCATATAGTTCATTGGTCATTGTAGCAAGTGTGAAAGAAGAATATGTAGAAGAGAAGTCAAATACACAGGGCTAAACATAGAATCCCATGCATCAGACTTCAGTAAGAAATGAAGGAATGAACATTTGAATGATATTTCAGATTACATGGAGCGCATATTAAGGATGTCATATCTCATTAGTCACAGGCATCTCAGTTCAATATTAAACATAGATGAATCCATGATTTCATAAAACTACATCCAATAACTACTATTACATGTCATCTAAGAAGAAAACACAGATGAATGGGATAAACATAGAAGAGAGTACATACTACAACCTTATGCAAGAAGAATCACCAAAACTATTTATTAATCTTCAGATAGAGCATACAATTTCCATTTCTCCATTAATAGTTCCATATCCCTTCTTGAAACAAAATTTTGAACCCATAAAAATGTATCACAAATAGTTTTTTATAGGGCCTTAGGATGAGTACCCCTTACAAAAATATTCCTTCTTTATTTCCCAATGATTCATCAAAACAAAATGATATGAGTGTGCTACTTGCACAATTGTATTGAAAAAATCCTAACTAACTAGAGTTAATTTCTTGAAATAAAATATTTACAAAAAACATAAAATAGTAACATGTCATGATTGACACGATCAAAAAATATTTTCATCTTTGTTGGTGAGGTTCTGTAGGTAGAGTTGTTAGGTCGATAATCTAGAGTTAAGGAGTGTTGAAAAATTGGTCACATTTCTACCGCAGTGCTCAACTCAGTAGAGGAGAGTGAAAGAAATTTTGATAGGCAATATTAACACCTGTGAGCCCTACATAATTTGGCCTACAATGAAACAATGTCCTCACCCTCCCTATCAGTTGGGAATCTCTCCTTAGATAGTTCACCACTGTCTTTCCCTTTAAGGAGGATATCTTCTCATGGGAGGAATTGACTCTACTCTTAGCCTTTACCAACATTTGATTGTACTACTCCCATGGGATTAATCCACCTACAAGGTCCCAATAGTTGGGCAATCCTACTTGGACCCTCTACCTAAAATATGAGTCAAAAGTAACTACATTCTTCAACACCTTCTCCAGACATTCTTCATCCTTAGCTCTAGAAAATTATTTCTAGATCATTTTAGAGACCTCCATGATTGCAGTCACCTGATCTACCACATCTATGGTCCTCAACTCACTGAGTGGTTTTTCATTTACATACTGAGTGAATCTTTTAGTTGTCTCAACATTCTTTTCATTCTCCTCCTTGGAAGTGTTGTAGTGGCTACAACACCCTAAAAAATTTTGTTCTATGCTTAATTTTGGAGCCTTCCTTGGTCCTATACATTGTTGTTGCAAACACCAAGACTCATTTCATGTATCTTTTTGGAGTGTTTTGGTCTCGTCTGTTATTTAGGAAAAATGTCATCTTTTCGCATGTGGGCTATTGCATCAAGTGTAAAAGCTCATTCTGGTGGTTTCAAGGGTCCATGTTTGTGTTTATGCTTTTTCCTAATCATATAAACACCTATCACACTCATTCACAAAGTTTTGAGCATTGTCTCATAAGTGTCATCACAGTTGTCGTAAAGTGTATCTATGGTGTTGCACTTGTTATAACTATTCATAGAGTAGACACACATAGGAAAATGTATTATTTATGTGTCATGGGTGATCTATGTTGTTGAGTCATCAAGTATTCTATGTGTTAGATCATAGTCAAATATTTATCACTTCACACCTCAATCTCATAGTTCTAACACTTAATCGTTTTCGAAGAGGCTTCCTGACCTAGAAACTTTACCTCACACGGCCTGCCTAGACTATGAATTGCATGGTTCCAATCCTCTACCTATGACCTTGACCTTTGGTTTATTTCAATGCATATTTCCTTCCTCCTAGGACTACTACACTGTGCAATTCCTGAGCCCAAGACCCAGCCTTCACCTCCAGAATTACGCAATCCTCTTAGACAGCTTGGCCTTAACTGTGTGTTGCACAAACACAAGGCCAAATCTCTCTCCTTGAGCCTCTTAATTAGACAATCTCGCAGTGGACCAACTCCCTTATCTCTTAGAACTCCACATAATTCTCCCACAGTGACCATCCCTTCAGCCTAGCTAACTGGCTACCAAAACTATGTAGATTTGTCCCTCAACCTGCCTAAATTTTTCATTGCCTGAATTGTACATTTCCTGAATGGTATATTCCCTGAATTGTGCATTACGCAGTTTCAGGCCTCAAGCCTCAACCTTGGTTGTTGGAACTATGAAATTCATAGAAGCCCATCCTCCCTTGACATCCAAAATTGTGTAGTTGGCTTTCTGAGTGTCCATTCCCTCAGCTAGACCTTACTGTCTCCAAAAACTATGCAGTCTTGTCCTTCATGCCTCCCTGAGATGCGAATTGCATAGTCTTAGAGCTCAAGCTCTCCCCCCTAATTGTTGGAACTGCACAATGCACAACCATTAAGCCCCTCTCCCTAGCCTGTCACTTGTCCTGAGCTCAGCTAATGGATTAGAATGCATCATCTTAGTCTAGGGGGTTTTCCAGTATTATGTCGTCTCGTCATGAGTGAATCACAGATACAAGTATCTTATCATATGATGGTGCGATGATGAATATGGGGATGAAGGAGGACGAAATAAAAAATACATTCATGTATTTAAGCATGCAATATGATCTACCAAGGCAAAGCAAGGGGACACCAACTCGTGACCATAACTCAAGACTTGAGATCATTGAATATTCTTATCACCAAGCCATAAGGAGGTGGAAGAAAAGATCATTCTCAAGTAGATATCATTCACAATAGCAGTAGTGGCTTGAAATTTCCACATCATTCAATAATTTCATATCAGCAGTGCCATGTCATGTATTTTCATGAGTTGTCATATGCCACATCATCATTGTGGACCATGTATATTGTATTCATTGTAAAGTGGAAGTCCAAAGGACACATATGTAATATGGAGATTCATGTAAGATGAAAATTCATAGGAAGTCAAACATTCATGAGGGTAGTCAAAGAGTCACAAGGAGGGGAAGCATTACCCCTTGGTTATATATAATCCCCAATGTATGAGCAAAGGACTTTTCAACTTCGCTCCTCCTACAAGGCATTAGAGAGATAGGCTAGTTCTTTGAGGGGCAAGGAGTGGCTTCAATGTTCCACTATTGGAGCTAGTGATGTACATTGTAAACATGTGTCTTGGAAATTTTACTTAATGACAGAATCCTTCAAGGTTAGCATGTTCTTCATGCATGGATTATGAATGTTTGTAAGACTATTCTACAGATATTTTTATTTCATGTTTGCTTTCACATGTGCTAAGATAGTTGAACTATTTCGGTTATTTTAGTACTTAACTTATTGAGAATGTGTTGTAATGGTTGTTATTGTTTTCCCATCCTTGTGGACTATTCTACAAGATATTAGACAAATCTTTCTTCATTTGTTGGTTGTAATGACTATTGCATCCTCTGTGGACTATTCTGTTGGATGTTAGATGGATCCTTCTAGTTCATGTGTGTCTCTTCTTGGGTGGTACTACTACCTCTCACTTAGAGGCTCACTTTTCTCCCCTCTTTGTAGTAGAAGAACCTTGACACATTTACAACTGAACACTCACCAGGCACACCTCCTCACTTTTCGAAGATACCATTGCATCCCTCTCTTGTGCTAACAGTTAGAGTCAAGGCATATCTTTGAGATATGGCAAGTGAGTGATATTCTGGATGGCGATCCTACACCAAAATGTGTGAGGTATAATTGTCACTTCTCATTAGGGAGACCCCTTGGTTGACGTATTTCTAGCACTGTCAACATTGGCACTTGAAGGAGGGCCATATGACAAGCTGAGCCCACTGAATCTTGTTTGAACCTCTTATCTAAAATGGCTTATACACAAATCTTACTTCCGAGATGTTTCTCTATTTCTTCCCTTTATCAATTTCCAATTCTTGATGAGCCTCTCAATCACCTGTCCCATTTAAATTTTGATGGTGAGGATGAAACACCCATAACAGAGCACATTGTTGATATTCTTAAATTTTGTGAATATTACGAAATCGATGATGATTAATTTTCTTGTGTGGTTTTCTTCCTCACCCTTGAAGGTCATGTTAATTGATGGTGTCATACTTTTCCACTTGCTTCCATCCATTCCCTTCATCAGTTCCTCGGGGAGCTCCATCAAACCTTTGACAAGTATAATTACCTAGATGTTTGTAAAAGAATCAATCTCTTGAGAATGAAGCCTAATGAATCAGTCAAAGATTTTTTTGATCGATTCCTTTACCTTTGTTGTGAAATTTCTTAAGAACAAGATTTCAAGAAACAAGAGTTTGAGTGCTTGGTTCTTATCTCTTTACACGACGAACCTAAACCCCCTAATTTTTCTACTCCCCCAACTCTTGTGAATCATGAGACACCTCTTATTTCGAAGGAGGAATCTACTACTCCTTTTGTGCCTTGTCCTCCTCCTTTTCCAATCCCAATGTGGGTGCCTCCATGTGATAGCAATAAAGTTAAAAAATCCACAAATCAAATTCCTAATCCACCTTCTCATTCTTCTTCTATTCATGATTCAGATTCAATGGAGGAAATTCTAGAATGGCTCATGAAGCCTATGGTGAAGACTAACTCCTCCATTCCACAAGATGATCTCACTATTCATAACTCTAGTATGAATTCTTGTTATCCTCTCTCATCTACATGCCTTGAATCTTTATACTATGGTCCCCCGATCAATTTTCTCCACTAGTTGGTCTTTCACACTCTCCTTATTTTAACATTATTGGTCCAAACTACAATCAGGTACAAGGAAGTCACTTTAAACAAGCATGGGAGCATGAACGTGAATATGCTCTCAATCTTTCTTATTTTTGTCAATATCCTCATTGTCAATATTATGTGCTCCCATTCTTAGGTGATTGTCAATTTTCTAATCTCGGTAATGAATTAAATGCAATCAATTCTTTCAATCAATCCATAGCCTCGGGTAACAATCATTCCGACGGTTATGACTTTGTTGATGTATGTGATCATGATTTCCCAGGTGCATCAGCGGATCCCTTAGATTCTCATGAAAATTTTACTTTAGATCCAGAATCTGATTCAGTCAAATAATATGTGCTTATCGAAGCTTCCTCTTCATCTCACTATCCATTTTGCTCTACCATTTACAATGCATATACTTGTGATGACATTACTCCATGTTTTTCAACTCCATCATTCAACAAGTTAACCTCTCAATTGGCACAAGTTGGTGAGATTATCCATGATGCAAATGAAAACAATCAAATCTTTGAGTACTCTTCCTAGCCCTCATCATCTCTTCACTTGCATGAAGACAACTCTTCAAATCATCTTTCTCATGAAAATTCCTCGATTCATTTATCTTTGAATTCGCGATCAGAAGAACCTTTCAACTTGAGTAATCTGGTTATTGAAGTTGAAGAATCTAGTCAAACCAGTGACAAATATGGTTGCCATCCAGTGAGCAGTGGGCTTATTGAAACCAGTAGTAGCAGCCACCCTCACACCATGCACAATTTGGTACAATCTTCAAAATGTGATTTTACAATTTTGGAAAGTTTCGGGACCTTCCAGGGAGTTGAGGCACTTCAACTTTTGTTGATGGTTATGTCAGGATCTCGTGACTCTGGTAAGCCCCCTAAACTAAGTCATATTTGGTTTCTCCCACACGATCCTTCTCTTTGCATGGTTTCACTCAATGAAAATTTATTCTTGATAAATTCTGGTACCTCAAATGTGATCTTTCAAATTTCCAAGATTTTACTTCCAACTAGATTCATGAATATTTTTCAGTTCATTCACCTTCATGCAAATATCTCCTAGCAAACTCAGGTTTGGAATGTGTATCTCTCATAGAGTCATGGAATTGCGAAGTTGATCATTCCAAAGACCATCTTTGGCTAAAGGAATCATATCTATCAGGTTCATTTCATGATGAGAAGCTCTTGTCTTTCCTTGCGAGTATCATATCACATAATGCATGAGTGTGTCACGAATCAATTTCTTCTCTATTCACAATGTCCTGATTGGTTTCATGTATTTGTTGTGATAACATCCCTTCTAAATTATTTTCATGATTATGATGCTTTCAAATTTATCACCAGTTAGAGGAAAGCAATGTGTCACATTTGGCTTGCAATGATCTTGGTTCGATTTTTCAGAGCATTCGTAGAACTATTCAAATTGATTTATCTTCCTTCATCACAAACTGGGAATCTGATGCTTTAATCAGCTCATCTGATCATTATTCTATCTTTGATGACTGTCATTCATGTTATCATTTTCCCACCAGTATATCCAATGGAATTTGTTTTACATCCTTCGATCTTCATCGTTCAACATCTTACTATTTGGATTTTTGTCAAGCGATTGAGGCACTTCAGTCTCTATTGATGGTTATGTCAAGTCCTCGCCATCTCGACATGACTATTAAATATGATTAGATCTATTTTCCCTCACATTATTCTCATTATAATCCAATGCCTCTAGTTGAAAATCCATATTTTCAAATATTTCAGGTTTTTCAAGAGGATCGTCATGTATTTTATGACCCAATCGCTGAATGGGTGGAGTAATATTACTCAGAAAGCTCCATTGCAATAAACGATTTCGAAATTTTCTTGTGCTTGCTAAGCATGGTGATATAGAAGAAGGTGTATTCACAAGAATTCTTCAATGTTTGTCTAATTATACTTTCTGTCAGAGAGGTAAGAATGTGGATTGGATGAAAGTGGTGGTTGTGACACATATTTATGCCCACAAGCAAGACCTTCAAATGTTGTGCAAGTTATTCAAGTTTCTATATTTTCTATTGCACAATACTTTATATCTATTTTAATTGTTCATATCTTTTTGGATGCAGGTCAGGAAAAACTGCAGTGGTTTCAGTGACCCCAACCTTCTAGTTGTTAATTTAGGAGTAGGATTAGCTACAACTTAGTTTCCTTCTCTTGCACCCACCTCGTGTTGTTCTCTTCAATATCTCTTGTATTTTCTTACGGTCTCTCACATTATGCTTCGGTTTAGCTTATTTTGTAGGTCCTCTTATTTTGTCCCTTTGTTTTGTGTTGTCTTTCCTTTCATCTTGTTCCTTTTGTTTTCTTTCTTATTGTTTGTATCTTTTGTTTTCATCGTGTGAATAAGTGTTGTTCCCAGACATGTTGTGGCTTCTAAATATGTGTGTGCTCGAACTATAAAGAGCTCTGTGACACCAACATTTAGCTAAACTTATGTCTCTTCCTTGTGTTGGTTACATATTTTAACCGATGAAGTTCCAACGGAAAATAATCTGTTTGTAAGGATACTTTTGTTCCTACCATGAACCCATGTCTAGTCAAGAAACCTCTTGCATATACTCAATTTTTCTATTTTTGTGTCTTCAATTTATCCAACTAGTAGAAATGGATAAGAAGAAAAATATAAACGAAAAAACCTAAATCAAAGGTCTTTATATGCTTCTTCGAAGGAACAACCTCTTTTTCTCTCATTAAGTCGGGTTCCCTCTTCTGCCCCAAAATAAATAAGTGTCGATGCACATTTTCTCTTTAAATAAATAAAGGTAAAATAAGAGAAATGCTTCCTACGTAGAAAGGTGATGCAAGAAACTCTTTCGAGGTACTATCTAGGCTTGCTCATAGTGGAGCAATGTTTGTGTTCCTGCATGACTCCGTTGAGGTACTGTCCAAGCCTGCTGGCAACGGAGCAACACCAAAGATGAAAAATTATACTCTAAAAAATATTAAGCTCGTGAGATACACTACCCTTCCCAAATCAAAACATTGTGATTATGTTGAATCTTATGTTGTTATCAACCAAGAAGGTATAGAGGGGACCATGTCTGTTTGTGGGGTAAGCAGGAAGGCCAAAGTAATTTGCACGATGCATCAATAATCCCCAAAGAACCAAGGCCCTGAACAAAAGAGTTAACCAAAAAAGAAAAGTTGGAGTTATACTAGTGTGTCTCCAAGTCTTGTAGCGGCTACAACACCCTCCAAAATTTTGGCCTATGCTTAATTTCGGAGCCTTCCTTGGTCTTGTAAATTGTTGTCACAAACACTAAGACTCATTTCATGTATCTTTTTGGAGTGTTTTGGTCCCGTTTGTTACTTAGGAAAAATGTCGTATTTTCGCATGTGGTTTGTCACATCAAGTGTAAAATCTCATTTTTGTGGTTTCAAGGGTAAATATTTGTGTTTATGATTTTTCATAACCATATAAACACATATTGCACTGATTCACAAAGTTTTGAGCATTGTCACACAAGTGTTGTTACGGTCGTCGTAAAGTGTATTTGTGGTGCCGCACTTATTGTAACTAGTCATAAAGTGGTCACACATAGGAAAATATATTTTTTATCTGTCATGGGTGATCTATGTTATTGATTCGCCAAGTATTCTAAGTGTTATATCACAGTCAAATCTTTATCACTTCACACATCAGTCTCACTAGTCTAACACTTAACCATTTCCGAAGAGGCTTCCCAACCCAGCAATTTGACCTCACTCGACCTTCTTGGACTATGCATTGTGTAGATATAGTATTCTGTTTGTGACCTTGACCTTTGGTTCTATGCAATGCACAATTATTGCCTCCCAGGACTGTTACACTGCACAATTCCAGAGCCCAGGACCTTGCCTTCACCTCAAGAATTGTGCAATCCTGTTAAACAACCTGGTATTAACTGTGCATTTTGAAAACACAAGCTCCAAGCTCTCTCCATGAGCCTATGAACTGCACAATCCCATAGTGGACCATCCTCCCTTGTCTGTCATAACTGTGCAGAATTCTCCCACAGTGACCATCCCTTTAGCCTATCCCAATGGCTGCCAAAATTGCACAGATTTGTCCCTCAACCCAGCCTGAACTATGCATTGCATAGTTTTAGGCCTCAAGTCTCAGCCTTGGTTATTGGAACTATGAAATTCATAGAACCCCAGCCTCCCTTGACATCCAAAACTGCGCAATTGGCTTTCCCAGTTTCCATTCCTTCAGTCAGACCCCACTGTCTTAAGAATTTGTGCAGCCTTGTCCTTTAGGCCTCCCTAAGCTACGCATTGCGTGGTATCAGAGCTCATGTTATCCCCCCTGACTGCTAGAACTATGCAATGCACAGTCACTGAACCCCTCTCCCTAGCCTGTCACTTGTCCTGGGCTCAATTGATGGATCAGAATGCATCATCTTAGACAGGGGGGTTTTTCGATCTTATGTCATCTCATCATGAGTGAATAAAAAATATAGGTATCTTATCATACAATGATGGGATTATGAAGAAGGGGATGGTGGAGGAAATGAAAAATAAATTCTTGTAGCTAAGCATGCAAGCTGATCTACCAAGGAAAATCAAAGGGACACCAACTCGCAACCACAACTCAAGACTTGAGATCATTGAAGATTCCTATCACCAAGCCACGAGGAGGTGGAAGACAAGAGAATTCTCAAGTAGACATCATTCACAACAATAGTAGTGGCTTGACATTGCCACATCATTCAAGCAATTCATATCAATAGTTCCATGTCATGTCTTGTCATGAGTTTTCATATGCCACATCATCATTATGGACCATGTATATTGTATTCATTGTAAAGTGGAAGTCCAAAGGACACATATGTAATATGGAGAGTCATGTAAGCTGAAAAGTCATAGGAAGTCAAACAGTCATGAGGGTAGTCAAAGAGTCACAAGGAGGGGAAGCATCACCCCTTGGTTATATATACTCCCTCATTGTATGAGCAAAGGACTTTTCACCTTGGCTCCTCCCGCAAGGAATTAGAGAGATAAGCTAGTTCTTTGAGGAGCAAGGAGTGGCTCCAATGTTCCACTACTAGAGCTAGTGATGTACATTGTAAACATGTTTCTTGGAAATTTTTCTTAATGACAAAAGCCTTCAAGGCCAACATGTTCTTCATGCATAGATTATGAATGTTTGTAAGACTATTCTGCGGATGTGTGTACTTCATGTTTCCTTTCACATGTGCTACGATAGTTGAACTATTTTGGTTATTTTAGTGCTTAAATTATTGAGAATGTGTTGTAATGGATGTTATTTTTGTCCCATCCTTATGGACTACTCTACATGATATTAGACAAGTATTTCTTCATTTGTTAGTTGTAATGGTTGTCGCATCCTCTGTGGACTATTTTGATGGATTTTAGAGGGATACTTCTGGTTCATGTGTGTCTCTTATTGGATGGTACTACTACCTCTCACTTAAAGGCCCACGTTTCTCCCTCTTCAAAGTAGAAGAAACTTAACACATTTACAACTAAACATTCACCAGGCACACCTCCTTGCTTTTCGAAGATACCATTGCATCCCTCTCTCATGTTGACAGTTAGAGCCAAGGCATATCTTTGAGATATATGGAAACTGGGTTGATATTTTGGATGGAGCTCCTACACCAAATGGTGTGAGTTCTAATTGGGACTTCAATTTGGGGAGACCCCTTGGTTGACGAATTTCTAGCACTGTCAACAAGAAGATAAAATGAAGAACTCATAATCCTTGATTGCAACTTTTTTCTCTACCATCAAGGTCATATAATCCCATTTATTCTTCATATCTATTATCACTTCATCCCATATTAGTTGATTGTCCTTAAGTGTTGAATTTCCATGATCTTGGGTCTAGGATAGAATCTTAAAATCTCTGATGCTTCCAAACCAAGAATCTCAACATAACTACTTTGCACAATGGAATATAAATAATAGTAAATCACACATGTACAAAATATGGACAACATTTTACATTTTTCAACCCAACTTCATTATATTAATCAACATATAATACAATAGTCTAGGGCTCCCGTACCAGGGATAATGGCCCTCATACATCCACTAGTACAAGATACAAAATTGGGGCTTGGTGTCAGTACAATCAACACTCTACCCTCAACAAGATACTCTAACCATCTAGTTAATGAAGTTGACTCTCTTATCTCCCCTAAGTCATACCTTGTACCTGCCCGGTCCTTCCGCTCCAAATATATAACTACTGCCACTAACAATGCTCCAAATCCATTTGGCCATTGAACCTCAGTAACCCAATCTACTCACTAATTGATCATTCATCCAGCAACGCATAGAGACTCTTGTCAAGTTGTTCACAACTCCACTTATGAACAACTCTTAATCTGCCCACAACTGCTCCTTAGCTACTCAGGGACTTCAACCCACTATGGTCTTCCTCCATTGCTCTGATGAAGACCAAAATAGGGCACGAATGGCTGCCACATATCACTACAAGATGTACATCTTCCACAATGAACATAGGCTAGGAGGAATTCCCATCTTTTTTTATAGATGTTCTTCTCCACACACACGTTTCGAGCTCCACAAACTACCCCTGGTTGATCAAACCCTTGAGCTCAACAACTACCTCTTTCGCAACTACCTTTTTCCATCAAGGTGTTGTTCACCAGGCTCCAACTTGGACACTATCTTGTTGTCCTCCAGTAGACCATAAGTGCCCAATCACATCCACACTTAGTCCACTCTCATGCTTCCCTCCAACAGTGCACGAGTGACCAATCCTTGTTGTAGCATCTCCTCCTAGTTAGATAATCCAACGTTTAGGAAACCCTTCCACATGGCTGCTAACAAACTTCCAAATTTTCCTCTCCTAGGACATCATCTGCTAGCATCAATTCAACCTTAGCACATCAATACAATACATACCTAGCTTGTTCCTAAACTTGTGCATTCTTGTACTCACTTTCTTGTGCTCATGCATTCTTGCACTCATGTTCCCGCACTCATGTGTTCATGAACTTACACATTCCTGCACTCGTGCATTCATGCACTCACATTATTTCACTCACGCATTCCTACACTCATGTGTTCCTGCACTCACATTCTTGTACTCGTGCATTCCTACATGTATGCATTCCTACACGCATTTGTTCCTGCACACATTTTTTCATGCACTCATGAGTTCCTACACTCGTGCATTCCTTCACTCGTGTGTTCCTACACTCGTGCATTCCTTCACTCGTGTGTTCCTACACTCACGCATTCCTACACTTGTGTTCCGGCACTCGCGCGTTGCCCACACTCAAGCTAGATTTCTTGATGTGTAGACTATGAAAGGTGCTTCTTGGATGTATTAAACGACTCTCCTACACCTTATATTTATACACAATAGAAAGGGCTCCACAAATTAGTGAAGAAACACATTTATTGGCCAAATTTTACTTCAAGCCTACATGACTTGAAAACCAATAATTACTTGTCAACTTCAAAAATTCATTTCTCCACTTCTACAACTCGAAATTCGATGATTCTCAAAGTGTTGGATTCTCCTTTCTACCCTCTATCGTCTCATGTGATCGCATGTAGAAATGCGCTTCTGGAATTTCCCAAAACATAATTGGGTGCAAAAACCCAAGCTTGGGTTCTAATCCCACAAGCCTACTTATGGTTCTTTGACTTCCAACCCTCGAACACTAGGGCTTGGAGTACCTCCCAATCTACACAAAAATGAACATGAAGGAGAGACATGTTACCTTTCAGCCAGTCTTTAAGCTCAGTGATTTATTGATTTGTTGTTTGTATATTTTTGTTGATAAGTTATGCATTCATCTTGGCAGTCTCCAATTGTTTCTCTTTTTGTGCAAGGGCACGTTTGGCATTGTCTAAATCCACCTGTAACTTCTTGAGTTCTCCTTCTGAGAGTTGTATCTTAGTGAGATTTTAGTGATCTACTCAATGGGATTTTGAGGATTCTTTGGCACACACACTACACAAATATGGGAGTCAATTTTCTATTGGAGCTCTGCTACCTGTTGTTTGAGGGCCACCACTTCATTATTTTTGTATATTAGCTCCTTGGATAGAATCTCTTTTTCTTCCTCCACCTGTGTTAGTTTTTTGGGCTGCATATGTTCACTAAGATGCATCTTCATCTTATGCCTCAGTTCTTGGATCTCAATCTGTGAACTTTGGATAAGAGTTTTTAAGGCAATTTTGCCTTATGGGTTCACTCCCAGCTTCATAATTAGTTCCTTTAAGTTCTCATTTTTCATATGTAGAGATCTAGAGTAAGATTTATTTTTCTTTAGCTTTGTTTCAACCTTCTCCAACAACTTTTTAGCTTTTCTAATGGTAATGGAATTTCTCCTTAGTTCACTATACATTATTTCTCCCAATTTCCTATGAAATTTGATTTTGTCAGGAAGAACTTTTTAGCGTTTCTAATGGTAATGGAATTTCTCCTTAGTTCACTATACATTATTTCTCCCAATTTCCTATGAAATTTGATTTTGTCAGGAAGAGGGACACTTGTCACATCCATAGATACATCCAAATCTATAAACTGTGAGCCTAATGGGAGGGTCTATGTCGAGGGATGGTGTAGTGAGAACTTCATCTGGTTCCTCTCTAGGTCCATGGTAGCCAAGAGACTGGTCTGTTAGGGGTCTGAATGAAATTCCAGTTGTTATTGCATCTCTTCTATAACCTTTTTGTTTCTTTCCTCTATCATCTTACCTGTAGGTCAACTATATTTTGTCATTGTTGAACTCCCAGCTGAAATCATAAGGGTTACCTATGTATATGAGGAGGCAGAAGCTTGTGGTGCGTCTTCTAAGGTCACATGGAAGCCTGGTTGATATAGATTTGCCTTGGTCAACCATGTTTCAATCTCTTCCTCCACTGCTTCTTGGGTTTTGGCTATTTTGATGGTGTGAGCATCTTCCATTTCCACATATCTGGTCTCATCCACACTCCTTTTTTGTGCATTTTCCTTTGATGTTGGAGTTTCAATCTCCATTTTTGTATTAATTGTAGAAACTTTTTCTACAATTATCTATCTCGCTCTGGTACCATGTAGAAATTTTGAATAATTTAACACATATTCAATGGAGATTATCCTTGATCATGTACTATTGCGGAAAACATACACAATACATAAGCTCCTCTATGTTGATCATCAATATAGCAGCATCAATAACAATAAAACATCAAGAGCATTCACACATTAACACAGTATGTATCCCGGGGAAAGCATCTCGCTAAAAACCCCAACTATCTGTATATTAATGATTGAGTCATGTAACATTACACAGCATAATACTTCTCACAAGTATCTCCACCTTTGTTACACACAATACAGCTCAGATTTGATCTCCAAATCTCTTCCACTGCTTTCCTGCCTCCACTGCTCAATACCTACTCAAGGACTGATGAGAATGGCTCACCAAACTCGTTTTTCACCTACAAAATAGTCACTCACACTTTGTTGGACATGAGCACAAGCTATAATGTGGGCAAATACGTGAGCAAACTCATTGGCATACTCAATCCCTTAATTGTGCAAGATCTGGTGCACAACTATAGTCACAACTGATAGCAATCTGATTCTCTACCACTTGTCCCTGTTGAACTGAACATGCACTGACATGCAACTGAGTTAACTGATGTATTCATTAGTTGTATTATGAGTTAATAACTTGTGAATTAATTAATAACTAATTCACCCAACTCATCTCTAGTCTATTTGCCAGTTAGACTAAATACAACCAGTTTAACAAAGCTAAACTGAACACAACTCCATCAACTCCACAATCAACTCCACCAAACTCAACTGATTGAGTTCTAACTGAAGTCATGCATGCAACAACTCAACTGACTCATAAGAAAAGCGTATTTCCTTCTGACAGTTGCATGTGCCACCTCTGTAGCTCAAACTGAAGTGCTCCAAGAGAATAAGATTAAGTTTATAGTCCAAATATTATTGTGAGATAATAATATTTGACTTTTCTATTTTTGACAGCCAGTCTAAAAATAGACTTTGATCACTCACACTGTGATCACTCACACTTTCATCAAAAATAGAAGTCCATCTATTTTTCCCAACTTGATCAATCATCCATAAATAGCAACCTGCAATCCATAGACATGATCCATATGTCTAAAAATAGACATAGTCTAAAAATAGACTTGCGCCAAAAATAACCTGCGGGCCCACTTAGTGAAGGCGACTCTTTTCACTAAGCTCCATCATCTTGTTGCAATCTCAACACTCCTTCTCGACAAGATATGGATTATCAGCAACCCCTATCCTGCCTCGGTGGTACTCGAATTTGCTCCTGGTGAGAGCCTTCGTCAGAATATCAGCATCCTGATCCTCCGTTGAAATGTACGAAAGTAACATGATCCTCCACTTCACACAATCTCTGATATGATGGTACCTGATGTGCTTGGACCTGATCAACCCGACCAGGATCATCCTCATCCACATAGATCGTTGCTTCCTGCTGTACCAAGAAACTGTTATCGATCCAATACTAAAGACCCCTCCTGATGTGCTCTTTCTGTCCGTTGGGCTCCCTGCCCAATCTGCATCCGTGAAGCCACATAGCTTCACCTCATCCTCCTGTCTGTACCACAAACCATATCCCGATGTGCCTCTCAAGTAGCGCAATACATGCTTGCCCGCCTTCCAGAAGAGCTTGGTAGGCTTAACCATAGCTTGTGAAAGCTGGTTAACTGCATAGCATATATCAGGTCGTGTATTGACCAAATACATCAGCGACTCCACCAACTGTCGATAAACAGTGGCATCCACTTCTTCTCCCGAAGTGGCATCCTCCTTCCTCCAACCTCCAGGAAGAGGAGTATCAACAGGCTTGCAGCCATGCATGTTGAACTTCTCCAGTATCTCCCGAGTATACTTGCCCTGAGAAACAAACAGTCCACCACTGCGCTGCCATATTTCCAATCCCAGGAAATAGTGAAGGAGGCCCAAATCCTTCATCTCAAACTCTGTAGCAAGATCCTTCTTGCATGACAGTATCAATAGCTCATCACCCGTTAGAATCAAATCATCAACATACAGTACAATGATAAGCAACTTACCCTCCACCACAATCAGGTGTAGGTTCAGATCCGCCTCGCTCTTGGAGAATCCAAGTCCTATGAAATAGCTTTCTATCCGTGTGTACCAAGCAGGTGGTGCTTGCTTCAACCCATACAACGCTCTCTTGAGCCTGCACACATGAAACTCACTGTTGAAGACTTCAAAGCCTTCGGGTTGCTCAATGTACACCTCCTCCTCAATGACTCCGTTGAGGAACGCAGTCTTCACATCCATCTGATGAATTTTCCATCCCATCTGCGCTGAGAGAGCAAGAATCGTCCGTATGGAAGAATACCTTGCGACAGGTGCAAAGGTCTCCTCATAATCGATCCCCTCAATCTGTGAAAAGCCTCGGGCAACAAATCTTGCCTTGTACTTCTCCACACTCCCGTCAGCTGCCTGCTTAACTTTGTAGATCCATCTCGAACCCACCACTGATTTCCCTTCCGGTCTAGGAACAATCTCCCATGCATTGTTTCTGATAATAGAATCATACTCTTCCACCATGGTGTCTGCCCATGCGGGATCCTCCACAGCTTCCTCGAAAGAGGATGGCTCAGTCACAACACACTTGCTCATAAGAGCCATGTATCCAGTGTACCGATCAGGTGACTGTCTCTGCCTACGTTAGGCTGTAGGTGGTCCTACAACTTTCTATGCATCTTGAGCCAGTCGCTCAGCTTATGTCAAGCGCTTTCGCCCTCTGATGGTTGGCGCTGCATGAGTGGTCTCTTCCACTCCATGAACCTCGTCCTGTGGCTGATCCACGTCCTGAAGCTCATCCTTAGGAACTAATAGCTCCTCATCTGCATGCAAGTGTAGCTCCCTCTCAAGCGAACACTTCATGGCTTTCTCCTCCTGAAATTTTATATCCCGTCGCATAACAGTTTTACCACTGTCTAGAAAATACACACAATAGTTGTGGGGCGTATCAGTGTACCCCACAAATATCCCAACCTCTGCGGTCGGCTCCAACTTCTTTCTGGCATCCTTCGTCACATGCATGTAAACGTTAGCACCAAAAATCCTCAAATGAGAAAGATCAGGCTTCTTACCAGAATAAGTCTCCTCAGGTGTACTCATGCCAAGTATCCTATGAGGACAACGGTTCTGCACATAAACTGTTGTATTGCATGCTTCCGCCCACAAGTGAAGGGGTAGGCCCTGATCATGCAACATTGCCCATGCAACACCCACAATCGTTCTGTTCTTCCGCTCATCTACCCTGTTCTGTTGTGGGTTATGGGGAGCTATGAGCTCTCTACGAATCCCTTCTGTCTTGCAGAAATCCTTGAACTCGTCCGAGATGTATTCACCACCATTACCGCTCCTAAGAGCCTTCACCTTCTTCCCCGACTCCTTCTCGACCAGTGCTTTGAATTCACAGAACTTTGAATATGTCTCTCTCTTCTTCTGCATGAAGAAGATCCAACAATTACGAGAGAAATCATCAACAAAAATCACATAATACCTATGTTTTGTTGTCGAAGCAACTGAGAAAGGTCCACACATGTCTGTGTGAATTCTCTCAAGGATCGTCGTGGTGCGACTATCCTTCTCGTGAAAGGTGGCTTTCACAAACTTCCCCAAAGTACACCCCTTGCACTGATCTGACTGCGCAAGTGTGCCTTTAGGAAGCCCTGTAGTGATCTGTTGCAGTATCTTCAAGGCTCCATGGTGAAGGTGACCCAATCTCCTGTGCCACAACTCGCCATCATCCCGGCTCACCAATCCTTCTGCCTTGCCTGCCATTGCTGCGCATCCATCTACATGCAACTGATAAAGGTTCCTCACTCGAACCCTTATCTTCCGGGTCTCACCAGTTGTCTTGTTGCACAGGAAGGCCTTTCCCTTGCTGAAAACAACATCATACCGCTTGTCTTCTAACATCGCCACTGAGATGAGATTCTTCTTCAATCCTGGAACATGCATGACTTCCTTCAATACAAAGGGTTTACCAGACTCCCTCTCAAAGGAAATGGTACCGATACCGGTCGCACTGTATCTACCATCATCTCCCATCTTGATGTGCACTCCAAGATCTTTGTCCTCCAGATCAGAGAACAAATCTCTATCTCCCGTCATGTGAAAAGACGCACCACTATCCAAGAACCACACTGATCCCATCACACTTGAAACCAAGCATGCGATCAATGAAAAATCAAGCTCAAACTTAGAAGCTAAGGCCTCTCCCCCTGCAGATCCAGCAGCTTGCTTGTTATTTTTCTTCTGCGGACAATTAGTGGCATAGTGTCCGTGCTGGTGACAGTGAAAACACTTCACCTTGGACATGTCCTGCTTCTTGCCTTTCGCACCGGAATGAGAAGCTTTCTTGTTCTTCCCCTTCTTTGCTTTGGCAGCCAAAACGCAATTCTCTTCATCAGATACCTTTGAAAGACATTTCAACAACACTGCTGCAAATTTGATTTCCACCAGCTCCAAACTCAACCGCCTCCGATCTAGAATTCGTGAGAACACAATATTTCTCGTACAGAGATTGACTGTATGGGCTTTTACCGGATATTTCACCTTCCAAAGGAAGGATGAATCCAGAGGCTACCTGGCTCGATTACAGGCTTTGCCTAGAGAAATAGAATGTAAACACTTCCTGAATAGTAGATCTGATGATCAACAACTCTGATACCATGTAGAAATTTTTCTACAATTATCTAGCTCGCTCTCATACCAATAGAAATTTTTAATAATTTAACACATATTCAATGGAAATTATCCTTGATCATGTACTATTGCGGAAAACATACACAATACATAAGCTCCTCTATGTTGATCATCAATATAGCAGCATCAATAACAATAAAACATCAAGAGCATTCACACATTAACACAGTATGTATCCCGGGGAAAGCATCTCGCTAAAAACCCCAACTATCTGTATATTAATGATTGAGTCATGTAACATTACACAGCATAATACTTCTCACAAGTATCTCCACCTCTGTTACACACAATACAGCTCAGATCTGATCTCCAAATCTCTTCCACTGCTTGCCTGCCTCCACTGCTAAATACCTGCTCAAGAACTGATGAGAATGGCTCACCAAACTCGTTTTTCACCTGCAAAATAGTCACTCACACTTTGTTGGACGTGAGCACAAGCTATAATGTGGGAAAATACGTGAGCAAACTCATTGGCATACTCAATCCCTTGATTGTGCAAGATCTGGTGCACAACTATAGTCACAACTGATAGCAATCTGATTCTCTACCACTTGTCCCTGTTGAACTGAACATGCACTGACATGCAACTGAGTTAACTAATGTATTCATTAGTTGTATTATGAGTTAATAACTTGTGAATTAATTAATAACTAATTCACCCAACTCATCTCTAGTCTATTTTCCAGTTAGACTAAATACAACCAGTTTAACAAAGCTAAACTGAACACAACTCCATCAACTCCACAATCAACTCCACCAAACTCAACTGATTGAGTTCTAACTGAAGTCATGCATGCAACAACTCAACTGACTCATAAGAAAAGCATATTTCCTTCTGACAGCTGCATGTGCCACCTCTGTAGCTCAAACTGAAGTGCTCCAAGAGAATAAGATTAAGTTTATAGTCCAAATATTATTGTGAGATAATAATATTTTACTTTTCTATTTTTGATAGCCAGTCTAAAAATAGACTTTGATCACTCACACTTTCATAAAAAATAGAAGTCCATCTATTTTTCCCAACTTGATCAATCATCCATAAACAACAACCTGCAATCCATAGACATGATCCATATGTCTAAAAATAGACATAGTCTAAAAATAGACTTGCGCCAAAAATAGCCTGCGGGCCCACTTAGTGAAGGCGACTGTTTTCACTAAGCTCCATCATCTTGTTGCAATCTCAACATTAATAGGCCAGGAATCAAAGTTAGCTTTCCACTCAACTTCTGGCCTATATTCATGATCATAGGTTGAAGCATTAATGCTTTTTCTTTTCTTTGCAATGATACCATGGGGGTCATAATGCCAAATATCCCCCATTTCAAAATTCATTTCTTTCAGCAAATTCTCAGCTGGCTGAAGGGCTTGCCTGGTATTGACAATGAAAGGACCTATAGGCTTACCCAATTTGAACATATAGCCTTTCTTAGTAGGAACAAAGTGGATTTGATCCATGTGTAGGCTCTGTTTGATGAACTCTAAGGAAAATATCCTCATTGGCATGAAAACAAGTAATTGGTAGGGAGGGAGCTCACATCCGTAAACCCTAATTTCAATGTAATTCTCAAACAAATACCAATCACCCACCTTGGTGTCCTTACTAAGTTGGAGGATATTTTTTTTCTGAGATAAGATTCTTGGGGGGAGACATTATAAATGATTTTATATCCAATAGCCATATAAGAGGATATGAATTGGGAGTAGCCCTCATTGTTGGGTTTCTGCCTGACAACAACATCCCAATCAAAGACAAACTTTCTCTATTTGTTTGAATCCATTAGACTGAGACCCAGGCATTCAAATTCATCTACATGGGTATATAGGAACAAATAAAACATTATGGAGTAATATCTTAAAAATGAGAGGATGGAAAAGTGGTGTAGTTGGAATTTGATTGAAGGAAGGTATATCAAATAGATGGTCTGGTTGCATCATCTATTTTATAAACCCTATGGTATCTTTAGTAACAATATTGGCATCCTCCTCCTCAAATAATTGGGCAATTATAGTGAGGATAGGTTGCACTGCCTTTGTAATGGTAGGTATTGGGAAAGTATTAGCAATAGGAAAGGATTGGTGGCAAGGGGACAAAATAATTTGCGAAAAGGATTTTCGTTCCCTAGTTGAGAGGGAATTGTAACTATAGAACAAGATGGTTTCAGTGAATTTTTGTGGCTCAAGAGAAATTGGGTATACTATAGCCTTTTGAATTAGCTCTGGGGTCACCTCTAGGATTTTGACTCTAGTAGAAGATATACAATTCTTCTTCTTCTCAACGTAAGATGCAACAAGACATGAAATGAACTCAGGAAAAAGATAAACAGAGGGTGAAATTTACTAATATAGACCTTATTTAACTACTTTAGGAGGTTCCTCTCCCTTGACGTAGAGGTCATACGTGTCGAATCAAAGGTTTGAAAAGTGGTAGGGACAAGACAGGTCAAATATTTGTGCCTCCATGTCCATAAGTAGATCAGTGTAGGATGAGGGTTTAGCTTCCAATGCTTTGGGGGTCTTTGGGGTTGGTTTCTTCATTTTGATTACGGAGAAAAAGATTACAAGTAGAACGTTATCAGATTACCTGGTTGACCGGGTGAGAATTGGAGAACGACGTTGATGGGAGCTTTGGAGCAGTCGGATGGATGAACAACATCACAAACCAGTTGAAAGGTGGGAGAACTTGATTGTAAGAAAAAATGAATTTAAATTCAAACGACTAAATGGGTAGGGCCTTTATAAATGGAAGGAGATGGTCATCTGACGTCATATGAATTCATGAGAAGTAGACATGTGGCAGAAAATGATTGGAAGGGTGAGAGGTGGACCATGGAGGGGATACTTTACCATTACCTCAAAATTCACTTGTTGGCCTTGTCGGTGACCCAACGCGTGGCAGGTGTGGTCCCCAACTATCTTCGATGGGTGGGCGAGTGGGAGGTGGGATCAACCTAAGAACCCCCGAAGGTAATCTGGGTCATCAATTGGTTGATCTCATCCTATTAATTTTTCAACTCTATGGGGTGGCACTAACATATCGGTTGCTCCAGTCCCCCCCCCCCGAAATGCATCTATGAGTTGGTCGAGCCATGATGAATGGTGAGCCACCCATTATCTTCTCGTTCTTTAAGTAGGGGCCTACCTTCAATCTTCCTTCATCATTTTGGCTTTTGTCTTCTGAAATTTTGGCCTTCCCTTTTGGCTTCGGCTTGTCCTTTTGACTTTCAAAATTTCAGATTTCTCATTCAACTTTTGGCCAAAGGAAATATTTTTTCAATATTTAACAACAGGGAGGAACTCTAACTTGTCAAGAAAGTGTAAGAGGATGTCCTAGAGGAAACTGGTGGAAAATAACTTACAGTCTCCATAAGTGATGTATGGTGGGAGTAATGGCGTTGGGATAAATATGGATCTAATAAGCTAGAAGGATAAGAAAGTTGAAGTAAATCAACAAACAACAAGTAGAAAACTATGTGAAGTGATGCAATGTGTCTTCTAACTATGATTTAATGCTAATCTAAATCAAGTAGTCTCATCCTACAAAATAAAAATGTCTCTAGCCTAAAAGATGGACAACTTGTGTTGGAAACTAGATCACTACTGGGGGGGTGAATAAGTAGTGAGAGCACTTATAACTTTTTCTCCAATTAATTATTCATTAAACCATGCATAAGTTGAAACACAAAAACATAGATCAAAGAATAAAATATAAACATGAAACCATAAAAGAAATCAACACAATGGACATAGATATTTCTGGTGGAAAACCCTCTCTAGGGAAAAAAACCATCAATGTTGTTGCACTGCTCACATATTCTATTATGTCAAACAATTCTTTACATAGAGATTCAAATGGATACTATCAAATATAAACTCTTTCTCATGTGTATCTATCAATTTCCATTCGTTGAATGCCACCACGATCAACGATCCTTGCCTAGATACTCCTGAACTAATAATTGACTTTACAAACTCCTATCTACTGGAAGCCACCACGACCAACAAGCCTTGCCCAATTTCTTTGAACTATCCAACCACCATTATATTGAAAAAACTGCTCACTTATATTGATTTCGTTGGAGTCCTCCAACTCCACTCCTCTATGTGGTTATCATTTCAAAATATTTCAGAGTGGAACCGAGAATTGCTCAACATGAGCACTATAACGACATATCGTCAAAGCATACAATCAAAAACCAAATCTCCAAGATCCAAATACACCACAAACTGAAACACAATCTCTCCACACACTTCTACCAATCCACACTTCACCTTCTCACTCACTGCACAAAAATGATGACTGAAACATGTTTCTTCTTTCCACTGCTACAACTAAAAACTACTTCTAAAAATATGCAATATAATTCTCACACAACTTTCTCACACTTCTCCACTATCACTCTCACTCAACACTTGATCCATGTGGACATTGGTGGCCACCCACCTATTCCACTTGTACCCAAACCATTGTTTCTTTCAGTTTTTCAGTTTCCTTAATTGTATCACAATTTACTATTTTTGGTAGTTTTTCGGGTCCTGAACTTCCGAAGCCATTTTGAAGCCCTAAACAATGTTTTTTGGGAAAATGGGCAAACATGAGTCTTTAACAAATATTTGCAGTCAAAATTTGTATTCCTCAAATAAATATTTCTAATGAGGTATTGTGCATGCCAAAGGGAGATCTGATGCCAAAGTTACGACCTCGGGAAGTTGATGTACCAATTTACCCAAATGGGGCCCACAGTTTTGGTGCTTCATCTCCTAGGGTTAGGTTTTTGGATGTTTAGAGTTTTCCATTGTTTCTCAATAATAAATAGGTCTTTTAGCCTCATTGTAACACAGTTCATACGCATGTAGCCACCACATCTCTTCTCATAAATAAACTACCATTTCCCGAGCTAGTTTATTTCCATTATGTTTGTAAGCATATTCCAGTTCTTTGATATTAATGAAATGAAGTGTTATTTCTGCTACATCTATGTATTTGTGGTTATATATGTATTTTTTTGCGTTCCTGTCTAAGTTCGGATCAATAACATGTATATATATATATATATATATATATATATATATATATATATATGTATGTATATATATATATATATATATATATATATATATATATATGTATGTATATATATATATATATATGTATATATATATATATATATATATATATATGTATATATATATATATATATATATGTATATATATATGTATATGTATATATATATGTATATATATATATATGTATATATATATATATGTATATATATATGTATATACATATATGTATATACATATATATATATATATATATATATACATATACATATACATATATATATATATATATATATATATATATATATATATATATATATATATATATCTATATATATATATATATATATATATATATATATATAAAGCTGTAAAGTATAGCATAAATATAACTACTATATATATACAACTTAACTAGATATATAAAATAGTTATAGTTATAACATTTCCCTCTCACACACACTCACACATATATATAACATTTAAAATAGTTTTATAACTATTTAACATAATGTGCTCTTCATAATTTAACATAAGATGGGTGATGCTCAACAACTTTTTTAAGACTCGAGTTGACCTATAAACTATAATTTTCCTTTAAATTCCCATTATTCATAGTTGTAGAATTATCTAATATAATGATACATGACAACTATATATCTCTTAGTTCCCATGCTTATTAAATTTATTAGTTGAGTAATGATTTTGTAACTTACACTTCCTACATTTTTATTTAATTGTATATTGCAACATAGCATATATATACTTTTCATCATAGATTTAATGTATGTATCAATGATGACTTGTTGAAACTTATATAAATACAAAAACAAGTCATTATTGATACATACATTAAATCTATGATGAAAAGTACATTTAAAGTGAATATATAAAAATTTTGACTATTTTCTAATTTGTACCATACCATTTCATTATGTAGTGTGTTGTACTAGAAACATTGTATTCATGTGCTTGCACCTAGTACATGTCATGTTGTTATAGAAATATTTGGGCATTGCAACCCCAATCACATATGTCCATAAACCAAGGGCTTCTAAGCCCCTAAAAGTGTTGTTTCATACCCTAAAGAAACAAGGTCAGCTAATTACATCATTTCCCAGAAGTTCTCCCTGAAAAACTGCTCAGAACTGTTCAAAACTGGACCATACAGACTGCTCCATGTTAAGGGTGCGATGCATCTCACTTGCAGCACACAAAGGGTGCGATGCATACTAAAAAGCCCTTCTGTACGGTGCAATGAGCGAGAGTAGACAAATGGCAGAGATAGTTTGCTAAGTGGAAACCCAAGGAATCTTCTAGAAACTTCTGTTGTGACACTTGTCTCTCTAAATTCGCCCAAGGATGAGTAATAGATCATGAAATCTGCAAGTGGAACCAAGAACTATCAATGAAATGACACTAATCAAAATCCCAGAAGCTGACTCACCCCCTGCAAATATCTATATATGGATCCCTCATCCTAGAGATCTAGAGGCTGGAATTTTGTATTTTGTAAGGAAGTGTTGTTGGTTTCTCTGTGAAACATCATAGTGTTGGGTGATCTAGCTTTTCATGAGGTGAAGAGGGCTTTCATGCTGGGAGGATGGCGCTGGGTCAGACCAATGGGTTGTAATCCTCTCTTCTACTACTTCTATCAATAAAGCTATTTGATTTTTCCTCCATATTCTTGTATATTTCTGAATCTTGTATTGATATATGCATTTTTATGGTTAATATATATCTGATCCTATATTGTTTATGGTTATAGATCTCTATGCTTTGATGGTATTATGCTACTTTGACTCTACAGGTGTTTCTTTTAAGTGAGACAAGTGAGGAAAGAGTGGCAAAGCTCTATCAAAGGAGGAAGGAAACAAGCAAGGAGCCAAGCGAAAGACTGAGGTTGCTACTCTCTGCTTCTCTCTCATCTATCTCTCATAAAGGAAAACACAAGTAACTTTAGTTTGTTTGTTTCTAAGATAGCTACCCATCTTAGTGGGACTAGTAGCTCTGAATGGACATTAGTTTTTCCGATAAAAAAATGGTGACTCCACTGGGGAGCGAATAGTTTGATTGTTAGTCACTGTTGTTTTCTTTATAAACTACAGACAGAGCCTGAAGTTAAGCCAGCTAGCCTTCGAACTGCTTTTGCTATGCAACTGCAAAGTAGATCAACGCTACTTCAGTCAATCTCCAGGTTGGTTTATGAAGCATACATCTTACTTGCAAACATCCTAAGTGCCCTGGTGTTAGCTCAAATAACCTCATTAGATCAGCCACTATGCTTTGTGTTTACTGTCTATCATTAGCTCAGCCTAAATCCCTGAACTAATTACAAATTGTGAGCAAAAACCAAGCTCAGTCTCATCCCTGGACCATCGCACTATCTCTCATTGGCATTTTGGAAGCATTGCACCTCCCGTGTGCTGTAGGTGAGATGCATCCCTGTTTCCCTAGGTTACAGGTGCTATGAATAGGTGAGACTATTTTTGCTTCCAGATTTTGGTTTTCTCTTCATTGTCTTCAGCTTTATTTAGTAGTTTTGCTGTCTATGATCAATATATCATTGTTGAAACTCTCTTCCTTTGCATTATTTAGCCTCCATTGATAGAGACATGTGAATGTTTTTATGTATTTTTATCATTTTCATTCCTCCTTTGCAAAGAGTAGCTTAATCGAACTGTCGTCTTTTGATTTGAAAGTGTCGCAAGTGTCGTTTTTAGTCAAAGAAAAGAGTGTCGTATAGTCTTCCTCTTTTAGATAGTTGATTACACTTTTGCTATTGTATTTGATTTGGATCATCAATTCTTTGAAGTGTCGAAAGTAGTTTTCAAGTCGAAATTGAAAGTGTCGTCTAAATATTCCTTTCATTTTGAAAAGAAATTGCTAAAGTGTCGCTTTGAGGAAAGATAGTTTAGATCTGTACTTAGTTTTCTTTTTATCATTCTCACATTAAGGAAACTGAAAAACAAATACATGCATGTGCATTTGCATTTAGACTGCATGCGGAAATTGATTTAGGATAGTGCATCTTAGTGTGTGCCCTCTTCTCTATGTTGAAAAGATTTTACTTCTCTTTCCTTAGTAGCTAGGATTTTCAGTGCAAAAAGAAAGTAAACGACTGCTTATCATCTTAGATTGCATATTTAGGAATTGTATATCTACATCACGAGGTGAACCTTAAAGGCAAACTTCTTAAGAAAGATCAATTGTAAAATAAATTTCAATGAACATAAAAACTCTTTGGAAATTGTTGTCGTCAGCAACAACCCCCCTTCTTATTTAGTGTTATTACTAATACTAAATAAGTGGGGACCCTTAGTCAAAAAATTTAAAAATCAATTAGTGCTTGAATTTCCTTTTTCAATAAAACTTACCTTCATAAACTTAGGAGAATGCCCTTGAAAAATCTAAAAAAAGCTTAAGTTTTATGATAAGGTAGAATAAAATCACTCCTTAAGAAATATCGCATCGCAAAAAGGATAATGGATACCTCCTTATAAACACAATTCTAAGGTTGTGAGATCGCGCAAAACTTCATCGCATCCATGCATCAAATATCACTTACGCTGAAAAACCTCAAATTGCCAATATGCGATGGTGCATATCACAAATCGCATTTTGCGGAAAACACATTAATGGATGATTGTCATATGCTATGCTCCAACGATATAGCGATGTTGTGATACTACGATAGAGCGATATAGCGATGTTGCGATATTGCGATATTGCGATAGAGAGATATTGTGATGTTGTGATCTGCGATATTACGAAGCAAATCGCAAAATTGCTTCATCGCAAATATTTCAGGCTCGTTTTTCAAAAGAGTATTTTCCATAAACTGAGACCTGGTTATGTGCTTTAATGCTAATTAATGAGTTAGTTGCCAATCATTAATGAAATAAGGTTTCATGCTTATCGAAGAGCCATTTCACTTAAGGTGGTATATTTATATGTCTTCGGCATTTAAAGCTTTCTCGTCACCTTTTCCTTATTATGATTCTCACCTCATTTGTAAACTGCAGGAACAAAGAACAGAGAATTATATAAAGTAGTATTCAAGATACTATGGAAAAGAAAGGCAAAGCTCTGAGTTCTAAAGATCAATAAATGACGCCCTTGTATAGAGACACCGCCTATAATAGAGACACTAGTATTACTACTTGGGAAGGCATGTATAGTCTACTTGAGGAAGAGAATCCCAAAATAATGGAGGTTACAGCTACTACAGGCTCACACGGGTCTTCTGAGGCGTCTATTACAGAGCTATCTTGCTCATTCTTACACCGAATAGCGGCGAGGCCCAAAATTCTTCCATACACGGACATGGTTAAATGGGTACTGGACAGCGCTGACATCACAAACAGACAATTTAAGACTCAGTGTCAACAACTTACGGAATAATTATTTTCACAAAATTTAAGCTTGATATCCGCTAACAAAAAGCGCGCAAGAGGCAAAAAATCGCACCAAGGAAGACGGAATCAAGAAATGGAGGCAGTTTCTGATGCGCAATTAGTGCCTAGTGCTAATCACGCATCGCTGAGCAAAACCTCTTGAAAGGGAAAACCTCTAATTTCTCAGTCACCTGTAAGCCCAAAAATTTGTAAGAAAGCAATGCTAGAGGTTAAAAAAAAAAGAAAGAAAAAAGTAAAACTTGAATCCTAAAACCAGTAGTATTTTTCATAAATATCTTCAAAATGGTATGTATATATGCTCAGAAACTGCAGACAGGCTGGAGACAGAAGGCTCAAGAAAAGGCAGAATCAATCAAAAGATTGACTAAGTTGAATTGGGATTCTTACTAGGCATATTTGGTAAAACCACATAGTCAGTGCATGACTCTCAAATGTATCATCAATTCTGTCGAGAAGATGGTGCCAACTCTTGCCGATGCCATTTTCGCAGGACAGTTAAAGTCGGAATTCAGCGAGCTGACTCTTCTCAAACAAATGCTGAACACTTGCGATTTCAAGGAAAAGATACAGAAATAGTTAGTTGTTAGTTTTAATTTTAGATTCAATGTTAGTATTAATTGTGCTTTAGTTTTGCCTAAAATGAGGATGGTCATTTAAGCCGTATCCTACATTTTTGTAATAAGTTATTTTTAGATTTAGCTAGTAGTATTTAAACCCTTCTCATGCATTTAGAGAAGGGTCCTAAAATTTTTCAAAAACTTGTCCTCGGAACATGCACTTTTGCACCCTCTGAGGAGGTTTTGATGAATGAATGGAACAGGATTTATTGATATCTGCATTTAACATCTACTACTAATGTTGCACTTCTGTACTCTTAGTGGATGTTGGATGAAGAGATAAATCATTATTGCTTGAATCTCATGAGTAGAACTAGTTATAAATGGTACTTCTATCTCTTAACTATTTATGCCTTTGTGTTAAAGTGGTATTTATGTTCAGTTGTTTATATATTGATGCGTGAATGCTTGAGTTATCATTTGGCACTTCTATATGGTGATAGCTATTTATTTATGCTTAATGTATGAGTAGCTTATTATGCGATATGTTTTTCACAACTGTTTCATCTAACTTTTTATACGAAGTGGTTTATCTCTATTGAATTCTTTTCTCATAATAGTTGAATGATCTTTATTACCAATTGTTATTTGAAATCATTTTAGATCGCGTAATGGAAAGATTACACCTCGGGTTAGTGTAGAATTAGATATTTCTGTTTATTAGAATACAATTGCATGTTATTAGATTAGAGTTAAAGTAAAAGAATTTCACTTAGGAACTTTTAGAAAGGAAATATCAAATCTCAACACACACACACACATAAATTGGGAAACTGGTCCCATATCCCCAGTCGGACCCACTAGACCAAACGGAAAAGGAGCTGCTAACCAAGGTCCAGACTGGGTGGGTATCCCCCTTGTTGCAGACCCGATTTTTGGGGCTTCAACATATTTGGCCCTAGAAGGAGAGCCCAAAATGTGAATGGCAAGTAAGTCTAAATCCAAATACCATTATGAGAGTAAATCTCCCTCACCATCTCCCCCGACTTCTCCATCGCGCTTAGAATCTTTAAATCTAGAGCCAAAAGTTGAAAGAACAATAGTTGTTGCTACAAACCCTGACATTTCAGAACAATCTACTATTGAACCTCTTGAAGTTGAATCTTTGATCCATAAACTTCAGCGATTTTATATATCACCTCAAAGATCTGATAAATCTCAAGGCAGCATGACTTCGCAATATAACCCTGCTCATCCTCTTACCAAATTAAAGAGTGAAAAGTTTGGTGTTCAGCCAACTGAGTTACCTCTACCTACAAGAAAGAGAGCAAGGAAATCACCTAAAGGGTCAAATAGTGAGACTCTTTCATCATCATCATCCATCTCAACCTCTCCACCGCGAAGTCAACCATCCACTCCTCCACTTCAGATTATTATCCACCAGTCCACAGGAACTTCCATACATTTTTCCCAATCATCTGGAGTCGTAATATCCTCATCTTCTCAATCGCGGGGATCACCTTCTGCACTTTCCTCTGTTAGTAGTTCAGCGATGGCCCAATCTCCAAGGAATAACCCAGGGGCAGTCTTAATGCCTGCGCCCTTGAGTCAATTACCGACCCATCTTGAAAAATGGTTGCCTAAGTTTAATCCTGAAGCAAGCATGCTAGCGGAAGAACATATAAATAACTTTATGTTATCCATAAATCTCAATGGAGTTACCAATGAAGATGCTATGTCGTCCGACTTTTCCCTTATACTCTGCAACGAGTAGCCAAATCATGGTATTTCTCATTATCGTCTGGATCTATCACTAGTTGGGATATCTTCCAAGAACAATTCCTGAATAAGTTCGGTGATGATAGGTCTATGGCGACACTAATCAACGACCTGTCTAACCTTAGGGCCGAGTCAAAGGAACCTATCAAAGATTTTAATTCACGTTTCAATAAACTGTTAAATAAAATTCCTACTGCTTCCAAGCCTAGTGAAAAAGTGTGAAGTGAGTGGTACATTTCTGCTTTACCGTCAAACATAGCAATCTTCATTGATAGGGCTAATAAAACAAATTTAGCCGATAATATGAAAGAAGCAATAGCGGTAGAGAAACGTATCATAGCTCTAGAAAAGAAAAATGTGATAGAAGAACAAAAATCCAAGAAGGTTACTTTCAAGGAAGACCCCAAGAAAAAACAATCGAAAGATCTGTTCGATTTAGAAGGATTACAAAAAGTTTTGAAAACCATGTCTAACGAAATGGTTGACATTAAGAAACAAGTGGCAAAAACTTCTTCTAAAAAGCCGTACAAGCCTTATAGAAGAAACCCTTCAACCGGTTCAAAGCCGCCAAATGTTATCACAAGTGCTGAATTAGAAGAAGAAGAAGAGGAAATTGCTACTGAAGAACATACCAATGAAGAAGAAGTTGTAGAGGTACAAGGTATGTGGGACTTCATCCTCCAAGATGAAGAGGATCAAGAGGCATCCCCGGTTAGTACTCGAAGTAGAAATCAACTTGATCCTCCTCAACCCACTCCTAAGCCAAAGAGCACAAGCTCAATGACTAAGGATAAAGTCATAGCTAAGAAAACGACACCTAAAGTGATTCAAACCAGCCCAGTCCAAATAGATTCATCAACTCCATCAAAAACACTGATCATTTCGGATGAAATGGAGTACAATATCATAGAAGACATGAAAAAGACTAGGGCTAACATCACTTTTTACAAATTGAGCAAGTTAAAACACCAACAAAAGGTAATTTTGAAAGAATTACATGTTATACCAATTGCACCTTTGCCCGTCGTTGTAATATCTCAAGCTTCCCATGAAATGGGAATACCTCCAACTAGTGTGATTAATAAAGTTGATCCAAATGACATCGCTTTAATTGGAGGAAGGTCGAGATCTCATACTCCCCCATTTCTTCTTACTTGTGAAATTTTCAATAAAAATTTGCATAATTGCTTAGTGGATTCTGGAGATTCATCTAATATTCTACGAAAATCAATATGTGCAAAGTTAAACGTTCAACCGCAAAAATCTGTTGTGCGCATAGTTCAACTAGACCGATCGCAAGTTGAAGTGATCAGTGAATTAAATCAAGTTACCATAAGGCTGTCATCCAATCCAAAGGTATGTCAATTTATCGACATTTTAGTTTCTGATATTCCAGAATTTTATGGCTTAATCCTTAGCAGAGATTGGTCAGAAAAACTTCATGGATACTTTGCAACTGACTGGTCGCACATGTGGCTCCCTTACAATGGTAAACCAAATCAGATAAAAGTTGAGCGAGAAAGACATCAGAAATTCATAGTAACGGAACTGGAAGGAGAGAACGAACCAGTAGCATACAACAATAACATCATTGGCAACTACTCAGTAGATTCTTTCTTAGGAAATTTTAATGCTCATACTTCACCTTACTTAGAACGTTCTGTTTTATCTCAAGTAGAAAATTTCTCTCAAACAGATAGTTCTAAATGTATTAATTTTATAGACAGTCCTGTAAATAAATCTTTATTTTGGAAGTTATTTTTTGACAGTTCTAAGTCTAACGAAGGAGCAGGAGCAGGATGTGTGTTAATCAGTCCAGAGGGAAACAAAACTATGCTAACTTGTAGACTCGAATTCGATTGCACCAATAATACCGCAGAATACGAGGCTTTAGTCCAAGGATTATACAAAGCAATCAGATTAGACATCAAATATCTTCAAGTTTTTGGAGATTCTGAAATTGTAATCAGACAGGTACGCAATAGTATACATTTTTTATCAGATCATTTAAAGCATTACCAATCTTTAGTTCAAGATCTAACTAAACACTTTATAGCATTCAATATTTCATCAATTCCCAGACTCCATAATGCTAGTGCAGACCTCCTAGCTAACGTAGCTTCCAAGCTCATTCCTTCAGAAGACTATAGCCCTGATCAATTTTCAATCGAATTAATATTTAGACCTTCAATTCCTAATAACATTACCAATTGGAGGATTTTTAATGACGATCATGATATTGCGAGCTTTCTCACATATGAAGGATCTTACACCAATCAGATAATTGATGAGGACCAACATGATAGACAATTGCAACAAGAGAGCACTAATAATGCTATGCCAAAATTAGTAGTCAAGTTAGAAGACCTTTATGATTTGAAAGATCGATTCAAAAGATCTACCAATTCAAAACTACAAAGTTCAACTTTGAACTATGAATTAGTAAATCTAGGAACTGATGCCAAACTACAAAATATCAACCTAGGCCTTGGCCTAGCTCCTGAAGAAAAATTAGCGTATATTCGTCTCTTAAGACAATACAAAAGTGTCTTTGCTTGGAACTACGATGAACTCAAAACTTATGACACTTCTATCATCCAACATACAATCCCAATGCTAAACGATGAAAAACCTATCCAGCAAAAGCTGAGAAAGATCCATCCCAATCTAGAAAACCAGATCAATTCTGAACTCAATAAGTTATTGAAAGCCAAAATCATTTTTCCCGTTCGACATTCCAAATGGGTTTCCAATATGGTTCCCGTTAGAAAGAAAAACAGAGACATTAGAATTTGCATTGACTTTCGAAACCTTAACAAAGCCTGTCAAAAGGATAATTTTCCTTTACCTCCCATGGAGCAAATACTGGAGGTATTCGCAGGATCAGAATTAATGTCCTTCTTGGATGGATTCTCAGGATACAACCAAGTGTTGGTTCATCCCGATGATCAATTAAAAACTACATTCAAAACCAAATGGGGCACTTACACATATCAAAAGATGCCCTTTGGTCTGATCAACGCTGGTGCCACATTTCAGCGAGCCATGGAAATCGCATTCAAGGGACTAATTAACAAATCAGTGGTAATCTACTTGGATGATATAACTATATATTCCAAGAAATGAGCCAATCATCTTAGATATTTAAAGCAAATCTTCCAACATTGTCAAAGGTATGGAATTTCACTTAACCCGAAAAAATCCTTTTTCGCATTGAGTGAAGGAAAACTTCTTGGATTCATAGTGTCAAAATTTGGAATTCATATTGATCCTGACAGAATCAAGGAGATTTCCAAAATTCCCATACCTCACAACAAGAAAGCTATGCAATCTTTCCTTGGCCAAATTAATTTTGTAAAGAGATTTGTTCCAGATTTTTCAAGAATCGTGTCTCCTTTACAAGCAATGATTAAAAAGAACTCAAACTTCAAATGGGGCCAAGGAGAATATGAGGTATTCAATCTAATCAAACAAGCAATTGTTAACGCTCCATCTTCAACAACTCCAAATTTTTCCGATCCTTTTATTTTATATACATTTGACTCTGATAGATCATATGTTGCGATACTCACTCAAGCAAATCAAGACAAGGCAGAAGCTCCAATTGCATTTTTTTAGTTCAAATTTAGAGGGTGCTGAGTTAAATTATTCAGATGTAGAGAAACAAGCTTATGCTGTTTTCAAAGCAATTAAATATTTCAGACCCTTTCTACTTAAAACCCATACAAAAATCATAGTACCATTTCCAGCAGTAAGAAATTTCTTAATACAAAAAGATGTGTGTGAGAAAAGAGCCAATTAGGTTACTACCTTACAGGAATATTATGTAGAAATCAAACTAGTAAGTATAGTAAAAGGTCAAGGCTTTTGGAAAATGCTGGCTGGAGCATCGCTTATATCCAAAATACCATCTACAGAGATACAAATGTATGAGGCAAGCCTAAACGATGTTGAATCATTATACATTGATATCACATTTTATCTAAAGAATGTATATGCTCCTTCAAACCTCGATCATACCAAGAAAAGAGCTCTAAGGTTGAAGGCTAAACAATATCAGCTCGTAAACGATGTTCTTTTTAGAATAAATTATGATTCTGTTCTCCTTAGATGTCTTGAGAAATCTGAAGCTGAAAAAGTCTTGTAGGAACTCCACGATGGGCCAGCCGGGGGACACTATGCTAGAGACGCTACTGCACATAAAATCTTACGCACAGGCTATTACTAGCCCACATTATTCAAAGACTCACATAACTGCGTAAGGAAATGTCAAGTTTTTCAAACCGCTGCTGGGAGACAAAAGAAACCATCATTACCGCAACAACCAGTCAACATTGAGCAGCCTTTTGATGAATTGGGATTGGACATAATAGGTGAGATTGTTCCTCACTCCTCTAAATAGCATAGATATATTCTTACAGCAACAGATTACTTTACTAAATGGGTAGAAGCAGTTCCTCTCAATACGGCTAATGCCGAACACATCATCGAGTTCATAGATCAGTTCATAATCACTAGGTTTGGGTTGCCTTCTGCTTTAATGTTTGATAATGCATCATATTTTTCTGGTAATGCGATGAATGAATTTGCACTCAAAAGGGGTTTCAAGCTTAAATACTCTGCCAATTATTACCCACAAGGGAATGGGTTAGCTGAATCTAAAAAGAAAAATTTAATCAGAATCATTAAGCAAACCATTGATCAAAATCACAAAAATTGGCACAAGTCCTTAATATATGCTTTATGGGCAGATCGAATAACGCATAAAGCCTCCATTGACACTTCTCCCTTTAATTTAGTTTATGGGAAAGAAGTGGTTCTTCCAACTCATTTAGCAATTCCCTTTTTGGCCTTAGTTCAATATATTGATGAAGCACCAACTTCCTCCTTACAACTAAGGCAATTGGAAATAATTAAGTTAGAAGAGAAACGAGAACAGGCCAAAATAACGCATGCTCATCACCAAGCTTTAGTAAAAGCTTCTTTTGACTCAAACATAATATCCAGAAAGGACTTTCAGATGGGAGATCTAGTTCTAAAATGGGACAAGGCTCATGAGGAAAAAGGGAAACATACAAAATTTCAATGAATGTGGCTTGGCCCTTCTCAAATCGCAAAAGTCATAGGTCTGTCTACTTTTATGTTACAGGATTTAACAGGAAAAAGAGAATCTTTACCTGTTAATGGACAGATCCTTAAAAAATATTTTCCATAGGAGATCATTCTTCTATCTTGTAGATTAGTTTTTTTATTTTAATTTTTATTTTCACAATAAAACCAGTTGTAAATGGTTACATTTGGAATTCACGAAAAGGACACAAATTCTCTTTTAGATTTTTTTTTTCACTTGTATAAATAGAATTCTTTTAGAAAATTGATCGTTATCACTGAAAGACACAGTCAAAGGCTCTATGCCTATAAATGATACTAATTTCAACCTTGTAAATTTTGATGAAAAATGACCTTTAGTGGGAAATTGTTTTATATCAGTCCAATGAAAGGTATCAATATTAAAATGAAGATTCTCTGTAGAAAAGCTCTTTCCAAAAAACTCTACCATTATCATCCAGAGCTATCTTAAGGAAACAATGACTTCCTCCCTACCTAGGAAATTACATTGTTCAAGGAATAATCCAATGATATACTTTAACTTAAAGAGTAAGAGGTCTCATCACAAGCTGACTTATCATGATCATAGATATTATAGCTTGCTGACTTTTCCAATACTGCATACCACAATAGGGCAATGACTCAAAGATTGTTGCAATTAAAAGACAAGGGGTCTCATCACGAGCCAGCTTGTTCAACAAAGTTATAAATCAAGTGAATGACACTGTCATAAATTGTCTACCAAACCAAGACATTGTTCTTTAAGGGTAAAAAGAAAAATGAAAGCAATAAGTGTGAATATGGATTTCTCTTTGAAAATTGTATATTTCTCTAAGTGGGATACATGATCATTGCTGGGTAACAGGTAACCTTGTCGAGGCTATAAATGCTTGCTAGCAGCAGAGGCTCTACCTACGATAAATGAGCATATTTTAAACTGATTTACAGAGAAGGATTTATTTTTATCTTTATAAACCAAGTAGTGACTGATGTAGATACAAGGACTAGCTTGAGGGAGTAAATAATCAAAATTAAAAATAGAAGAAACGAAATATCATTGATAGGTAAAAGCATAATGTACTTTGTCTTTCTATAATAAAGTTTGATTTTCTGGAAAATTTTCTGTTTTGGAAGTTTAGAAAATTCAAAAGAAAAGCAAAGATAACTAGTTCTTCCAAGTGAATCACCAATTGTTGTGGCCAACCCCCCTTCTTATTTAGTGTTATTACTAATACTAAATAAGTGGGGACCCTTAGTCAAAAAATTTAAAAATCAATTAGTGCTTGAATTTCCTTTTTCAATAAAACTTACCTTCATAAACTTAGGAGAATACCCTTGAAAAATCTAAAAAAAGCTTAAGTTTTATGATAAGGTAGAATAAAATCACTCCTTAAGAAATATCGCATCGCAAAAAGGATAATGGATACCTCCTTACAAACACAATTCTAAGGTTGCGAGATCGCGATGTGAAACTTCATCGCATCGCATGCATCAAATATCACTTACGTTGAAAAACCTCAAACTGCCAATATGTGATGGCGCATATCACAAATCGCATTTCGCGGAAAACACATTAATGGATGATTTTCATATGCTACGCTCCAGTGATATAGCAATGTTGCAATATTGTGGTAGAGCGATATAGCGATGTTGCAATATTGCGATGTTGCAATATTGCGATATTGCGATAGAGCGATATTGTGATGTTGCGATCTGTGATATTGTGCAGCAAATCGCAAAATCCAAAATCGCAAATCTTTCAGACTCGTTGTTCAAAAAAGTATTTTCCATAAACCGAGACCTGGTTATGCACTTTAATGCTAATTAATGAGTTAGTTTCCAATCATTAATGAAATAGGGTTTCGTGCTTATCGAAGAGCCATTTCACGTAAGGTGGTATATTTTATATGTCTTCAGCATTTAAAGCTTTCCCGTCACCTTTTCCTTATCATGATTCTCACCTCATTTGTAAACTGCAGGAACAAAGAACAGAGAATTATACAAAGCAGTATTCAGGATACTATGGGAAAGAAAGGCAAAGCTCCGAGTTCTGAAGATCAAGAAATGACGCCCTTGTATACAGACACTGCCTGTAATAGAGACGTTGGTATTACTACTTGGGAAGGCATGTATAGTCTACTTGAGGAAGAGAATCCCAAAATAATGGAGGTTACAGCTACTATAGGCTCACACGGGTCTTCTGAGGCGTCTATTACAGAGCTAGCTTGCTCATTCTTACACCGAATAGCGGCGAGGCCCAAAATTCTTCCATACATGGACATGGTTAAATGGGTACTGGACAGCGCTGACATCACAAACAGACAATTTAAGACTCAGTGTCAACAACTTACGGAATCATTATTTTCACAAAATTTAAGCTTTATATCCGCTAACAAAAAGTGCGCAAGAGGCAAAAATCCACACTAGGGAAGCCCAGATCAAGAAACGGAGGTTGTTTCCGATGCGCGATTAGTTCCTAGCATTAATCGTGCATCGCTGAGAAAAACCTCTTGAAAGGGAAAACCTCTAATTTCTCAGTCACCTGTAAGCCTAGAAATTTGTAAGAAAGCAATGCTAGAGGTAAAATAAAAATAAAATAAAATAAAATAAAAAAACCACATAGCCAGTGCATGACTCTCAAATGTATCATCAATTCTGATGAGAAGATGGCACCAGCTCTTGCCGATGTCATTTTCGCAGGACAGTTAAAGTCAGAAGTCATCCAACTGTCTCTTCTCAAACAAATGATGAACACTTGCGATTTCAAGGAACAAATACAGAAATAGTTAGTTGTTAGTTTTAATTTTAGATTCAATGTTAGTATTAATTTTGCTTTATTTTTGCCTAAAATGAGGATGGTCATTTAAACCGTATCCTACATTTTTGTAATAAGTTATTTTTAGATTTAGTTAGTAGTATTTAAACCCTTCTCATGCATTTAGAGAAGGGTCCTGAAATTTGTCAAAAACTTGTCCTCAGAACATGCACTTTTGCACCCTCTGAGGAGGTTTTGATGAATGAATGGAATAGAATTTATTGATATCTGCATTTAATATCTACTACTGATGTTGCACTTCTGTACTCTTAGTGGATGTTGGATTAAGAAGAGATAAATCATTATCGCTTGAAGCTCATGAGTAGAACTAGTTATAAATGGTACTTCTATCTCTTAACTATTTCTGCCTTTGTGTTAAAGTGGTATTTATGTTCAGTTGTTTATATATTGATGCATGAATGCTTGAGTTATCATTTGGCACTTCTGTACGGTGATAACTATTTATTTATGCTTAATGTATGAGTACTTTATTATGCGATATGTTTTTCACAATTGTTTCATATAACTTTTTATACGAAGTGGTTTATCTCTATTGAATTCTTTTCTCATAACAGTTGAATGATCTTTATTACCAATTGTTATTTGAAATCATTTTAGATTGCATAACAAAAAGATTACACCCTGGGTTAGTGTAGAATTAAATATTTCTATTTATTAGAATACAATTTCATGTTATTAGATTAGAGTTAAACTAAAAGCATGTCACTTAGGAACTTTTAGAAAGGAAATATCAAATCTCAATACACACACACACATAAATTGGGAAACTGGTCCCACATCCCCAGTCAGACCCACTATACCAAACGGAAAATGAGTTGCTAACCAAGGTCTGGACCGGGTGGGTATCCCCCTTGTTGTAGACCCGATTTTCGGGGCTTCAACAAAACCTAACGCACAAAATCTATAAATCTAGGCTAGAGACGTATTCCAGTGTCGTAAAGCCTGGTAACTATCGTTTTCATCGTAGGTTGGGTGATTCCTCCTCCTTGATATGACAAGTGATAGTATGGAATTGTGCTCCCATGTACTGTTGAGTATATATTGGGAGACCACAATAGGCTATATCCTTTATCCTTAGGAAGCCGTGTCTGTTGCCCTATCGATCACAATGCACTGAACACAACATTCGGGAAGATTGACTACCATATGTAAAAAGTATTCTGCAGTTTTGCGATTGGTTTGGTAATCCCTTTGTCTAGATTTCCAGAGTAGTCACTTTCATTCCTTTTCAGACTCCTTAAAATAAAAGGTCCATCTGAGCACTTGTCACTTCAGGCTCATTAAAAATCGAAGGCAACTAGATTCATCTTTAGCTTTTTCTCGACTCTTTAAAATTTAAAAAGTAAGTTGTGTCAAAGCGTCATAAAATTCATTTAATTCGGAATAACATTTCCCCGTTTTATTTTGAGTTGATCAAGTAATCTGCAATCATGGAAGAAATTCAATCAAAACCCTGTCATTCACGGAGACTAACGAGTCAACCGTCTTTGACTCTGGAAATGAAACCATTCTGAGCCAAGCGATCTCGTTTAACTGGGTCAAAGTCTCCTAGTTTATTTGAAACTTGTGTTTCAACATCCTCAGAGACTCCAGTTACTCCAACTATTTCTGGTATCCCTGCCTCTACAGAAGAAGTCGTGCAATTACAAGAGGACACTAGAACTGATCCTAGTGTAGCAGCAAACACTTCTATTTCTGAACCAACTCTATCTAGTGTTGATTTGGAAGGTGTCGCCCCTCCAGCATCTGTCACTGCAGAGTCTATACCTTCTTCGGCACTAGAAATATTTTACAGACCTGACGGTCTACCTCTTCCACCTGGGTTGATTGCTATAGAAGAGATTGTGGAGGATCTTCCATCTAGTACTCCATTGCATTTTGGAACTGGGATCCACCTATATCCTTCTACTATAGAAGTTAGTCACCCTTCATCGCAAGTTCCTGTAGAATCACTAGAAAATCTTTTGGATAGACTCAATATGTCTGAACAACCATCAATATCTAGGACGGTGTCATCCGATACAACAGCAGTAGAACCACCCGCCGCCACTCTGACAATGTTCGCTGGTGTACCATTTGTCCCAACTAGTTCTCAACCACTAGATGGAGTCCACCCAGGGACTATTTCGACAGTATGGTCTGTTCCTATTTGTTCATCCGGAACCTTATCTGGAATTTCTTATGTTGAGTCTCAGCAAATTGTTCCTTCACATCAGTATCAATTTGGGTAGTCCACTCCAAAGGCCAATTTTCCCTTTGAACATTGGATTACTGCCATATGGGGGGCAGTATGCCTTTTCATTGTTCCCTCCGGGAGAACAACCATATGAGAGTTCATAACAGAATTTAGGTCAAGCTGGAATCACATCCAGTGGTTGGGTACCAATACTACCTCAACAGCTGAGAGTTGTATATTCAATGCAACAAAATCAACCTGTGTCGAACATTCCCACTACACCGGCTATTGTGACATTGTCGCAAGTACAAGCGCTGCCTGTTGTATGTCAACCTCTAGTCTCTCAGGTCATAATACAACAGCCTCTTGTCTCAGCGACTCAATCACAACTGCTGATCAGTGGCTCCTTAATTGAGGCGACTCAGGCTCAAACGGGTACTATAACCGCTCATATTGGTCAAAAATCCAGTATTGGACAATAGCAAATGGTCTTGTAGCCATGTCTAGTGCAATATCAACAACTGCAATTCCAGCAAGCTTATTGAGGACCTAAGAAATAAAGCTTTGCAAGTAATGGGAAGCCATATATTCAAAACAGTTACCAACAATCATATTATAATGGTTACGCCCATCAACCTTATCAAAGTTATCAGCATCAAATACATTATGCTGGTATGCAAAGACCCACGGCTCAAGCAATCCCATCTTATCCTGGGTATGCTTCACCAAACCTGAATCAACAGTTGCCTTTCGTAGCAACTTTAGAATTACCAGATCTGAATCAGTTAACAAATGATCCAATTGCTTATGCCCCTTGGTGGCCGACGATTCCTCATAAACTTCTGTCAGATATTCCTAAATTCAATGGAAATCCAAGTGAAGATCCATCGAATCATGTGATGACCTTTCATCTGTGGTGTTCATCCAACACTCTCAATGATGATTCGATTAGGCTTCGCCTTTTTCAGCGAACGTTAACTGGTCCGGCAGCAAAATGGTACTTCGAATTGCCTAGGGCTTCATTCAATAACTTCAACACCCTTGCCACAACATTTTTGACCCATTTTCAGTTACCCATAAGGTACGAAACAGGAACGGAGCTTCTTACCAACTTTAAGCAAACAATAGCCACTCACATATCTGATCATATTCATGAGTGGCGACATCGTCGTAGAATGGTAAGACATATGTTCTTGATCAGATGTTAGTTGAATGGTTTATTAAGTCATTGTTACCTTCTATTATAGAAGATGTGGCCAAGGGAGGAGTTGTCACTGAAGAGCAAGTCATTACTTGTGCGCAATATCTAGACTTGATCTATACTCAGTCTAGCATGCTCTACGACAAAATTCCTGATGCTCCTAGATCAGATTTTTCCGTTCCTCCTCCTCCTAAATCGAACAGGGACTCTCATGCTAGTGACAACATGATTGGTACCTCCAGTACGCAAACTGCGAAGGCATCATCTGGTAAAGCCCTTGCAGTTTCCAGTAAAAAGGTAAATGACAAGCTTCCTGCCTCAGAGGTTAATGTTGTGTTGACTGATAAAGGCAAAGAACTAAATCAACCAGGGGGAAAGAAGAAAAAGAAAGACAAAAAGAAGAAACAGGATGATTCGTCTCCTAAAAAATCTTTTAAAAAACCTTCTGGGCAAAAGAAAGTTGGTCGGCTGTGTCTCATATGTGATTAAGACAATTGGACGAGAGAATGTCCGCATAAAGTTGAGATTAAGAAGTTCTTTAAGAGTTAAAAAACCTCAGCAGTATTGACCAACCCATTTCCAAACCTAGAAACCAATCTGGTTGCTAGAGACAATTCTTCTCCATCCCAAGTGCTTATGTTGTCCATTTCGAAATAGCAAAATGATGCTTTGATATTGACAAGGAATAAAGATTACAGGAATCCACAGCTGTCGAACAATAAGGCTGCAGATCAACCAAGTAGTTTAACAATGACTTCAACCGAAGTCACGCTACCCATCATTCCTAAGCTAACGATAAAGCCACCAAAGGGAGTAGTACACAAATCGACATTTAATCCTCGTGCTCGAGTAGCACAAAATTATAATATAGTATAGGACCTGGCACAATCGTCATCCACTATGTCGACACTTGAAGTACTACAAAATTGCCCCTCCCAAAAGCAGGCTCTATTATCAGCAATAGGTGGGATTGACCCAGCAAATTCTAATCTTGTCGCCTTTAATCATTAAGGATATGAACCTCAGTTACCAACTCAACTCGCTTTCCTCATCCAAGTGAAAGCCCTCAACAAAACTATTCATCGAACAATTATTGATGATGGGGGCATCTACATGCATTATGTCAATGAGTTGCTGGAAACCTTTAGGCTCACCACCCTTGTCATGATCATCAACGATGTTAAAAGCATTCAATGGATGAACATACACCCCGTACGGGGTCTTAAGTAACTTGCAAGTTAAACTGGGGGGCAAGATAGTAGAAATTGACATCAAAGTTATCAATGGAAACCTCGATTACAATATCCTACTAGGAAGGCCCTGGATTCATGCTATGGCTGCAGTTGTGTCAACATACTTTAGAAAGATTGCATTTCGTTTTCAATGAGGAATTACAATCGTTGATCAACAAACCTTCCTCCCCAACAGTTCACAAGTTACAGGAAGCATTCCAATGGTCCATGGAAGCTCTCAATCACTTCAAAATATCGGAGTATGCCTCCTAAAAGATCCTACCTTAATGGGTACTTTTGCCAGGCTACCACCTCCGAGTAATCTGGCGGAAGTGGCCACGGTGGGAACATGCAATATAGTATCTTCTATCTCTACAAAGGTTCAAAAGATTTCCAAACATGATGTTAGAATGGATCATCGCCAGGTATTGCCTCCAAGCCCAATAGAAATTTTTTAGCAATCAATTTTCTTAGCCTAGGCAGCAAACCCAAATCAACGCTCATCAAGTGTTTGGATAGATAGGTCTAAGTAATATGGTACCTCTTTAGATCCTTGGTCGCATGTACATTCTACAAACAAAGGAATCATTCAATCAATGATGATAGGAGAGGCACCATGGGAAGATCACCACCATTGTTCCCATCTTCTGGATTACCACGAATATTGTTCCAGCGACCTTAATCATCCTTCAGTTTTTAATTTTCTATCAATACTGTAAATACGGTGGATTCTGAGCGAAATCTGTCCAATATTGAAGAAACTATCGCCATAAATATTTCGACCAAACCAAATGTTGTAGAGAATATTCATGTCAGCAAATTTTGTTCTTCTTCAGAACTAGAAATATATTATGCTCTCTTTTGTGAGTTCAGAGATGTCTTTGCATGGTCATATGAAGAAATGCCAGGCATTGACTTGAGTATAGTAGAACACAAAATCAAGATGTATCCAGATGTCAAACTGGTACGACAACGACTTCAGCATGTGCACCGGAAGAAAGATGCTACCATTAAGGAAAAAGTTGAAAAAGTTTTGCATGCTGGTTTCATTTACCCAGTTCCTCTAACTGATTAGGTATCGAATATTGTTCCTGTGATGAAAAAAAAGGAACGATTAGAGTGTGCGTTGATTACAGGGATGTAATCAAGCTTGTCCAAAGGACAACTACCCTACACCCTTCATCTACCAGATAATTGATGAATGCGCTGGATGCGAAATCTTTTCATTCATGGATGGATTTTCTGGGTATAATCAAATTAATATCCGCCCACAGGACCAGTCGAAGACTACATTTATATGTCCGTGGGGCACATTTGCGTATCACAAATTACCTTTCGCTTTAAAGAATGCAGGAGCAAATTTTCAGAGGGCTATGAATTATGCCTTCCATGACATCAAGAACATCGTTCAACCATATCTCGATGATCTACCATCTCATTCACGAAAGCAGAATGATCATCTGCAGCATTTGAGAGCTATATTTCTACGTTGCCAACACTACAAGATACGACTCAATCTACACAAGTCTATGTTTTGTGTCGGTTCTGGTTGTTTACTTGGCTTTGTAGTTTTAAAGGACAAGATTTTACTCGACCCATGCAAGGTTCAGGCAATCATCGATATGCCTCCACCTTCAAATTTACTTCAGATTCAGAAACTCCGAGGGAAAGAAAACTTTTTGAGGAGGTTCATTCCAAATTATGCCGAACTTGCTAAAGTTTATACGCGTCTTTTGAAAAAAGAAGTGCCCTTTAACTGGGATCAGGTCGCACAAGCTTCCTTTGATGCTCTAAAGGAGTCCCTAATAAGAGAATCATTAATGTATGCTCTTGATTATCAAAAAGACTTTAACCTGTATCTAGCTGCAATAGATACGACCATCGCAATGGTTTTAGTTCAAGAAGACAATGGAATTGAACATCCAATCTATTATTTAAGTCGAAACTTAAATGATACATAAAGCAGCTACTCCTATGTTGAAAAGTTGGCTCTTGTAGCTGTTCAAGCAGTACAAATATTTCGACACTATATCCTCTTTCGCAAAACTACCATTTTGTCAGAATTCAACCCTTCAATTACTTGGGGGGAAATATTAAAAATGGATAGCAATTTTGCAAGCATTTGATCTAGAATTCATAAAATCCAAATCAAAGAAATCTCTAGTTTTCACGGAGTTACTATGCAACTTCCCATCGTCGTCCAATGATTCAACATCCAAAGCATCAATCGTGGATGAATCTTTATTTTTGATATCATCGAGCGATCCATGGTATGGATATATAATCATCTATCTCCAAACCCAAACATATAGGCCTAATACCTCTCGTTCAGAACAACGACGTACTCGATACCAAGAAAAAGACTACATGATCGTCGGTGATACACTTTACCATTGAGGTATCGATATAGTTCTACGGAGGTGCCTCACCCATGAGAAGGTCGAAAAGTCTTGAATGACTGTCATTTAGGCGCGTGTGGGGGGCATAAATCTGGTTACTCTACGGCACAAAAGATCTTACGAGCAGGTTACTTCTGGCCAACAATGTTCAAAGATTGCATAACCGCAGTCAGAAGTTGCCATGCTTGTCAAATCTTCGACCGAAAAACCAGAATACCACCCACACCTCTGCATTCAGTAGTTGCTATTGGACCATTCACCAAATGGGGCATAGATTTCATGACATGTAACCCCACCTCGGCCGGGGGGCATGGGTATATCATAGTCGCAGTTGACTATTTTACAAAATGGGCGAGGCGATGGCTACATTAAACAACAACGGTGAAACGACTGCCATTTTATTTTTCAATCATGTTGTCTCTAGATTCGGTGTTCCACAAGCTATAGTCACAGATCATGGATCGCATTTCCGAAATCACATGATGGTTGAATTGGCTACCAAATTAGGATTGTCCCACGACAGCTCTACTTCGTATTATCTGCAAGCTAACGGGTAAGTTGAGGTGATCAACAAAGTCCTGAAGCACATGTTGCAAAGGATGATTGGAGTCCACAAATGGAGTTGGCACCTAATCCTGTACTCGGCCCTGTGGGCATACTAGACATCGGTAAGAAATGCAACCGGATTTACACCCTTTCAGTTGGTGTATGGCCTGGAAGCAGTCTTACCAGTTCAGTGCGAAATTTCATCTCTCAAGCTCGCAGTCGACCTTCTCCCCAGAACTTTAGAGGAAGATGCTCATTTCTTGGAATTAATCCAACTAGATGAAACCCATTGTGATGCTTCCTTGGCTAACGAAGCGCATAAGAAACAAGTAAAGGCGCAATTTGATAAGAATGTCAAACCCCGTGTCTTCTTAAAAGGTGACCTGGTCTTACTTTACGATCAAGAATCCAATAAATTGGGAGCAGGTAAGTTCCAATATTTGTGGATGGGTCCCTACATTGTTAAGCATGTATTAGAAAAAGGAGCCTACGAGCTAGTAGATTACGAGGGGATTCCACTGTCGCAACCCCGAAATGGGTTGTACTTTAAGCGTCACTATGCTTGACTAAGCATAGTAATATCTTCATATGCTTTTGTTACATTTTTGTTTTTGTCAAGAGTGATCGTTTTGGTTAGGTAATCCACTTTTACATTTGTTGTAGATGTCGAACCTATTGGAATCATTTGTTGGATATGCTGACAAATCTAGTTGTAGTACGCAGAACCTATCTTCTGCAACCTGGGCCATTTTTGATCCAAGCGGTGAATTAGTGAGTTTCAGAGGGGTATGCATTGGTCGATCAACGAAAAATGTCGTTGACTATAGAGCGTTTATAGAACTTCTCTCTTATGCCATCGCACATGGCATACGCCAACTTGTTGTTAGGCTAGACTCACAACTTGTCATCCTACAGCTCACTGGCATCTATTCCGTTCGGAATCCAGCTATCTATCATATGTTCCTAAGGGTTAGGATTTTGGAAAGGTAGTTTGATTCTATTCAATATCAACACATTTCCAGAAGCTTGAACACATTAACTGATTCATTAGCAAATTATGTGTTAGATAGACATTTGCAACATTTATAAAAGAAAGCATTTCATCAACATTTGCATCAGGATCATATAACTTAACCAAAATAAAGCTCCGAAAATCAAAAATATATAATTGTTTATATTTTTTACAAAATGTTCTGTGTCCAGGACAAATGGGTCATACAATCCAAAAACTAAAAAATGCAAGGAAGCACCCTAGACTAATGGTGTTGGTGATAACAAGTCACCGCTTATGTGATCATACGTAAGAGCCTAGTCCAGCGACTTGGCACGCCAGTAGTATGGCGCTGTAATCTCAGAGGTAACTCGTCGGTCCTCACATCCGGAGTACCAAGGGTGAGACCCTCAATCTGATCCTGCAATACTGCAAGGGTCTTGGCTACATCCAGATCACGAAGAATATCCCTCCCTACAGCCTCTCATGCTGGAACAGCAGCTGCTGCCCTCGGGTGCACTGCTGGTCGCACTGGTCCAATATCTACACAAATATATGAGTTTGATTAGTCTTGATAACATGTAAAAAACACAAGAACATTATAAAAGCAATAAAAAAAGATATAGTCAGATCTTTTACCTATAACACCCCACTGCTCACTAGCCGACAACACCAAATTTGGGTCACCCTGGAAATCCATATCGGCATATGGATACTTGGCATAAACCATCTACTGATGGTTTAACCACATGAAGAAGGCATCAGAGAATGAAATCTGCAATTGACTAGCATGTCTAGCCATAAGGTCAACCCATCTCTGCATCCGTGGCTCTGTCGGTGCTGGGAGTCCGAGTGAAATGTACCATGGCTGCATCAGTGGGATCTTCTCCAAGGCGAAAGCAATCAGAATAGAACCATAACCAAAGTTCTTGGATATTTCGTTCTTCACCTTGGTAAGCTGTTCTTTTATCGCCGGAAGTACTGCATCACACCAGTTGAATACCTTTGGTTCAAGGCATTCCAAGGCATACTGCATATAGGACCTGTTGGCCAAGTGAAGAGCCACACTGCCAGCCAATCTAGCAAAGGTGAATAAGATAGTCCTCAAGGACTGGTCAGTAACATCTCTAATACTGATCTTGCCGTCCCTGCTTGGTTGAGATCCATCTCTACAGTATCAGTGAATGTAATCCCTCACAGATTCGCCCCCATGGGCAGAACTTGATAGTGAGAGAGGGGCACCACGCCTCGACAAACCGGTCAAAAAGTAGACATCCTCAATAGTCAAAGGGATGGATTTACCTCTAATCTGGAACACTTGGTTGGTAGGATCCCAAGCATCAAGAAGATATTACAACAAGTTGATTTGTTGCCTCATGCTAGATATGCAGAAGAACTTGAGAAAGCCATAGTTCTGCAATACAGTTACTGTACCCTGATCGTGTAAGGCAATCATATCCTCCTATTCATGCTCACGTTCATGCCATGTAATGACCATCTTGCTCCGATGAATCTCTAAAAAACAAATAAGAGAAGGATTAGGATCCTAATTTCGGAAAAAATAGGCAAAAATTCCATCAAAAATTAGTGCATAAACTTTCCTCCTTGCGCCAATCGCACCCTAGCTGTGTACTGGGCAGGATGCATACTGACTGGCCAATGGCCAGCTCAGTATGCATCACACCTTTCGATGTGTACTAGGTGCGATGGGGAGAAAACGAAATTTTCAAAACCTAGAGGCTTAGGAAAGCAGGAAAACATGCTCAGAATCAGAAAAGGAAACAATGCAATTGAAGAGCTCAAGTTTAGCTCCTACCTGGTCCAGACGACGTCGAAAATCGTCCACAGAATCTCCCGGAATCAACTGATGAAAATCGAGGGGGAAAAACCTCCAGAGCTCCAACAATCCCAAATTTGAATGAAATGGTAAAATGAGAGGTAAAAACTACTTTTATGTTATTGCTCACGTAATTCAAGTAAGGTATTAGTTTTTTACTCATTTTCAAGCATGTATGTACATTTCTAATCAGTTTGATGGAGCAATTGAATAGGTAGTACGACCGTCAAGAGAACATAGTGTTAATGGTGAATCGAACATCTTTGACTATTATCAAGAGCAATGTTTCCGCAAAGTTCAAGCTCGTTAAAAAATAAACCTATTTATGAGCATATGTTCCCCCAGAGTTTAAGCTCACTAAAAAATGAACCCACTTCTGGTAAATAACCTTTGTGATCACATCGCTATCAGCTTTTGAGCCTTGGTCATGTTCTTAGCATCACCTTCACCTTTTAGCTCATCATACGCCTCCACTTGATTGTTTACCCGTTTGAGGAACAGCTGCGATGAGTGATTCTGTTAGCCATCTTCTTTACACTGCCATGATTGAAAAGTTCCAAACCTTACCTGGAACCAGCTGCTACTCGAAAATATCAGTCGTTCCTCAAAAACGAATCTCTTTTAAGCTCTGTTTAGACTCGTAAAATATAAAAATATTGCCAAGCAATTGGCCTCTCCAGATCGTTAAAGTCATTGGAAGTGCCGTCCCTCCTCTAGATTTTAATCTTTTTGGACCTGAGGGATCATTACAAAAAAAGATCGAGTACTTGTCTTTTTCGACTCGTTAAAGTGATCGGAAAAGTCATCCCTTTCGTATTATTTTATACTTTTTCGGACTTAAGGGATTATACTACAAAAAAGGATTACTGGAGTTTCCTTTCCATCTCTTTTCGACTCTCTAAAATTGAAAAGGACTGAGTTATCTTTGTCGTTAAACTCGTTAATACAATAGCGACAAACTTGTCCATTACAGACAAGAGTGAGTTTCACTATCGCTAGGCTCATTAAAACATAGCGACAAGTTTTCCCGAAGGGAAAATTATAGAACAAGAATATGTTAACCTCCTCAAGCTTGAGAAAAATAAAGAGGTACTGGTCAGAAATGATTGGGGAAAAATTGGGAAGAAAACTTGAAGAAACTTTATTGGTAGCAAGCCGCTCTTGAACATGACACTTTCACTCCATCGCCATGATTGAGTCAGGTTGGGTTATTCCGTTCACTGGTCATATCACCATTGGTCCTCCATACCATCCATTTTTGGTGTTAATGCTACCAATCCATTTCAGTGTTGGTGATATGTTCAAGAGAAGTTACTCAGAGAATTCACCAACCCAGCGTACGCCTCATATGTTGCAATACCTTCACGCTCCATTCTTTCATGACCACAACCCTGAACCTTGTATAATCAGAGCGTTTCACCTCCACAAAATCATTTGCTCTGTTTCATGTCGTAGATGTGGGATTCATTAAGGCCCTCCTATGATGGGTAACTTCTTGTCGACATCAGCTCATTATCGAAGAAGTCGACTTAGGAACAACCCTTTCAATACTTTGAATCTTGCATGCCTCAATGGCAAGTTTCTCACTTCCGGCGATAGGTATACATCAATGGCCTTCGACCGAAAGATTTTACGTGGTGTTCAACATCAACTCATGTATTCACACCATGTGAATTGTACTGTAGTACCTTGAGGGTCATCATCATTATCGGTGATTCCCCTCGTGCTTGTTAACAACTTACATCATTGGCTGGTAATCAGGCGATGTCTTTCCATGTTTGACATTAGAACATCTTTTCACATGGATCGACTTGTACTTTGGGAGAAGATTGGATGAGTTTGAAGAACCCATATCTAGTTTCATCCATCTGGGCTGCGATATATTCAGGAAAATAAAGACATCAAATGTACATCATAGCTGCACAGATAATCATCCAAGCTAAGGGATGATGGCTCTACCAGAATCATCAGTTTTCCACACATATGGTTGTCTGTCCTATGTACATGAAAATAAATTTATAAAGTTGAGCATGGGAATGCCCGCCTCAGCTAGATCATGAAAATGTTATGAAGATAATTTATTGTATTGTATCTTATTACAGGTCACCTTCCAGTTCGAAAAACCTTGGATCCTCATGATAAAGAATTTCACCCGACATCAGAACATTTACGACCTCATGCTTTAGGGGGCAACTGTTATAGACATATTTGGGCACTACAACCCCAATCACATATGTCCATAAACCAAGGGCTTCTAAGCCCCTAAAAGTGTTGTTTCATACCCAGCTGATTACATCATTTCCCAGAAGTTCTCCCTGAAAAACTGCTAGGAACTGGTCAAAATTGGACCATATAGATTGCTCCATGCTAAGGGTGCGATGCATCTCACTTGCAGCACACAAAGGGTGTGATGCATACTAAAAATCCCTTCTGTAGGGTGTGATGAGTGACAGTAGACAAATGGCATAGGCAGTTTGCTAAGTGGAAACCCAGTGAATCTTCTAGAAACTTCCCTTGTGACACTTGCCTCTTTGAATTCGCCCAGGGATGAGTAAGAGATCATGAAATCTCCAAGTGGAACCAAGAACTATCAATGAAATGACACTAATCAAAATCCCAAAAGTTGAAACACCCCCCTGCAAATATCTATATATGGATCCCTCATCCTGGAGATCCAGAGGCTGGAATTTTGTATTTTGTAAGGAAGTGTTGTTGGTTTCTCTGTGAAACATCATAGTGTTGGGTGATCTAGCTTTTCATGAGGTGAAGAGGGCTTTCATGCTAGGAGGATGGCACTGGGCCAGACCAATGGGTTGTAATCCTCTCTTCTACTACTTCTATCAATAAAGCTATTTGAGTTTTCCTCCATATTCTTGTATATTTCTGAATCTTGTATTGATATATGCATTTGTATGGTTAATATATATCTGATCCTATATTGTTTATGGTTATAGATCTCTATGCTTTGATGGTATTATGCTGCTTTGACTCTACAGGTGTTTCTTTGAAGCGAGACAAGTGAGGAAGGAGTGGCAAAGCTCTATCAAAGGAGGGAGGAAACAAGCAAGGAGCCAAGCGAAAGACTAAGGTTGGTACTCTCTGCTTCTCTCTCATCTATCTCTCATAAAGGAAAACACAAGTAACTTTAGTTTGTTTGTTTCTAAGATAGCTACCCTTCATAGTGGGACTAGCAGCTCTGAATGGACACTAGTTTTCCTGATAACACATGTCAAAATCAAACATTACAAGAAGAAACATGTTGAATTAACGAATTAACGAACATGCTAAATTAATGAAACACCATATTTTCTTAGAAGATTCTAAGGTCCTCACGAGGGTTGCTCATTTCCATCACCAAAAATTAAGAGAAGAAAAGGGAGGTAAAACTCTTAATAGGGACAATGGATGGAAATTAAGTAGCTCGTGGGTCCCTTCTATTTGTTCTTAATCCCATGGGTTTTTCTCTCCTCCTTTGTTTCCTTCTCCTTTCTTGGCTGGCGTGTGTTCAATTCTAGGATATCTCTTTTCTTTTATTTGTTTTATTTTGAATTTTGTTTTATCATGGTGTTTATTATTATAAAATTTCTTTTCTTATTAGATAGATATAATTTTTAATAAATCATTATTCATATTTAATATAATTCTAAATTATAAGACATGTGGATCTTAATAAAATATTAGTAATTGTTAGAGTCTATAATAATTTCTATATATTGAAAATAGAAATTAAATAAATTAAAATTAAATTCAAAAAGAGCTAATAAATAAATTTCTTTTTATCCCTTACTGTATCTTTTTAATTTTATTTTTTTTTGACCTTTTAAAATTTACCATTCCATCTCAGGTATAAATTAGTAGTTTATTGATCTTGCTCCTCATCCTAGTCCCGATGATGAACTTTGATAAAGGTTCAAAACGTGTTGACCTCAAGTTTTATATGTGATTTCTTCGGAAGATCCTGGCCTATATCATGAACCATAGAAACCTCCAATCTGAGATTAAAAGAACTTGTCTTGTGGAGTATTTGTTCAGCAAGAAGTTTTATTAGTTTTGCAAATAGGTTTATTTCAATTTTTTACATACATTTACATATTTCTGCTTTATGAATAAAATGCATTATTTATAAATGGAAAGAATTGTAAGTTAGATTTTCAAGATCACATTTTTCGATTGTGTTTACATGGAACTCAATACTTTGGTTGATAATTTATCAAAATAAACACTCTATTTAGTTTAGGACTTTAGCCTAGATTATTCTACTTGAGCTTATAAATGGTTTTCTTGTCAATTCATTCTTTCTATGTCATCATTTTTTTCTTGGATTATTTTTTATTTATTATATGTAATTTGTAGAGCCATCTCCCAAACACCCCCCAATCGCATCTCGTCAAAGTGTTGGCGGATCTGTTATACATGGTCAGGCTAGATCACACAACCATATTAGAATGTGTTCCACTCATAGATCCTTGCTTCGACACAAGTCAGAGTGTCAGAGGAAATGTTTCTGTCTTTGTTGATGATCTTGCTACAGATAGTGGACCTTCTTCACCTGATGCAAGAATACATCTTTCATTTTAAATCCTCTTTAAACTTTATGTGTTTATGTCTTGAAATTGTTTTTAAATTTTAAATTGTCTTCAATTGATGTGTTTGAATTTAATGCATATGATGATTATGCTTATATATATATATATCAAATTATGTTTATGATTTGCAGATCCTTGACAGGGTGAAGGCAAGGATCAAAGTGCAGTGCCAACCCCTCCATGGAACGATGTTATAGCCAATATCATAATTGAGGATGTTAGGGCCCAGCAGTTATGGATCACACGAGAGTTGGATAAGGCCTCTGCTAATTCACCTACTAGGTGTAGTTTGTCTCTGATGTTGGATAGCATCAACAAGTTGATCGAGACATACCAAAGGGTGAGCCCACAAATCCACCTCCTATATTCCATATATAAGATTAGGAAGTTGGCAATTAGAGGCCCACATACTTGGAAGGCGGTGAAATACACCACCAAGAACATTGATATTCATGGGGAGTTGTTTGACATCCCTCCAAAATGTCGTGCTAGACATGCTAGTCTGATTTTGCTAAAATATTTTAAGAATATTGATGTGGCCCCTTTTGTTTATGATCGATTCATTGGAGCTTGGGGCCAATTCCCCCACCATGACCAGGTCCCCATTTAATTTTCAAAGCATATATATGCAAATTTTGTGCTACATATGAGGTCGAATTACACCAACACCAAATCTAAGTTTTATGGACCCGGTTTGGGACGTAGTTATGAATGTGTCGGGGCTCATAGGGACCCTGCACATGTAGCACCACCTACAAGATTGTTTTCATGACCATCTCAGAGCATGGTATTTCCAACGGAGCTAGAGCAGTCGTCATAGCTTGGCACTGAGACTAGGCATACCATTACAGATAACATGCAGAGGACATTGGCCATTGCACATGTCACATTACGTGGAGAGATGAGAAGACCACCTTCGTTGCCTCATGGCCCACCAGTTGCATTACATGATGATTCATATCTCGAGAGTCTATGGCATAACCAAATTTTGTCATATGCACGTACGTGTCATGATACCATCTGTGACACTTGGAGGGTGCACGACCCACGTGACACAAACCAGGTACATATATATGAAACTTTTGACTCTTATCGTCAAATTTTACATTATTTATATTAATAAGTTTGTATCAGATTGCATTTATATTAATAATTTCATGATAACATGCATGCACAACCCAACTACACATATGATCTTCTGAGGTCATCTGAGGGGAAGTTGACTAGCCAAAGCAACCTCCTCTAGTGCATGTTTCCATGGCTCAATCTCCTCCACCTCCACCTCATAACACTCATGGACTAATAGTTAAGGTGAATTTTTTTTATTCTTAAGAGATACAAATTTTCTTTTTTTTTAAGTTACGTGTATGCATGCTAATTAATTCATAGACTAATTATAATTTGTCTTTGTCATTGTGTACACAAGCCTAGCTGCAGAGGAGTGTTGATGTTGTAGCTATGTGGACACATGAGTGGGATGTTAGGTATGGAGGCATTGAGCCACATGAAGGGGAGCACCAAACCCAGATTGGTCAAACCCCAATCCCACCTAAGTTACATTTGCACCAGACTGGATCGCTGGTAGGGGACTATTTAAATGCACAGTTCAAAATCATTTATTTCCATATTTTTTATATTTTTACAAATAATGTTTTAATTAATTTTAATTTGAATGTGTTATAGTTCAGTACCGGATTATGGACGCTCACTCTACACATCAGAACACACATAAGGGATCTAGAAGTGATACTTTCTAGAATGGATCTTAGATAGTTTGTATATTTCCAAGCCCATTTCATAAGGCATATTCACATGTGATGTACAAACTTTGTATATTTTCATACATGGATAGTTTATGGATGCATGAACATTATTTTAGTTTATGGATGCTTATTATTTCATTTTGTGGATGTTCATGTGTATAATGTAATTTGTATATGTTTTTGTATGGATAGTTTATTATCATACATAGATAACAAGATAACAATTTTGACTTCTCAAAAAATAAACTAAGAAAATAAGTACAATATTAGATTATGATACAAGTCATTTTGATACCTGAAATGAACTAAAATATATTTTCATGGTTCAATTAAAATACACAAATATGAGCGAAATAAATTTTAAATTCAATTTAACAAATGTCTTCAACTAGCAATGTTCAACTAATAACTTGTTTTTATTAAATTTTATTTCTTTTGAGGTCATCTATACTAGCTTAGTCATAACACATGATATACATCATATGTATTGGAATTTAATATACCAAAAAAAATTAATGATATGTTTTTAGATAATTTTATATAATTTTATGAACATTTCTAAATTTAGTTGGATACCAAATTTATCAACCAATTCCTTAACTTAATACATTCAATTAAGAACATTTAATAAGTAAAACTTTACAAGATAACAATTTTGAATTCTAATTTCATAGACTAAGGAAATAAGTACAATATTACTATAATGCAAGTCACTTTAATACTTAAAATGAACTAAAATATATCATGTACATCAATTTAATATTGAAATTGTAGAAAGCGTCTTTTTGTGCACAATCAATGTATGTTAAATTACAATGATTTTAATTTAGATGTCAAGATATAAATTACTAATAAGTTTTATTTGATTTTATTTCTTTTGAGGTTATCTAAAAGAGCTTAATAGTAATAACACTATATATATATATATATATATATATATATATATATATATATATATATATATTGCACTTCTTACATTCCAATATGAAGCATGTGTGTAACTCGTTGCATGTTTTATATCAAACTGACACATGACATATTTATTATCAATAACATAAAAATATTTAAATGTTGTTCATAACCTAGACTGTTGAATTTCCATTTGAAGTAAAATGGACCATATCAACTTGGTTGTGACATACTGAAATGGATTTTCTAGAAACCAAATATGTATGACATGTATATATATCTATAAAATTTCTTGCATTGTCAACATGAATACTATAAGCATGACATTTAAAATATATATATAATCTAAATCCCTATTAATTCTAAAGCACCTCCTTGAAATTTGGTGTACTTTAGAAACTTAAGCAACTAAAGGAAATTAATTCTTATATAACATATATGTACACCATTATGAATCCATCCTAGATAAGAGGGAAACATTTCTCTATTCAAAATTACAAGAGTATTCAACTATTACATTTATAGATTACTATAATCATACATTTTAGATATCTTATACTAGATTAGATTACACTTATCTTCTATAGACTCAGCTTCAAGGCTTGCCATATGAATCATCTAATCATATGTCCAATGGATCATAGGAGTGCAAGTCTCCATAATACGTTCATGGTCTAATTCTACCATCCTCCATCTCCTTGGTTCACCTTTCTTTGTTTTGATTTCTATGAGATTTATTTGAGATGCTATGACTAGATGATTGTATTGACAAGATATATATTCAGGCAAAAAATCTCTATAAATGATATGATCATTTTGTTTTTTAACCTTTTCAAAAAAAAGGGCCCATCACAACCATGGACCACTAATTTGGTATGTGAATTGTTCATCTTCATATGGTCTCACCAACCTATTTTTCACCTGTGTGCATTGCATCAAATAGTAGGCCACATTCTCCTCACTTATTGTGGGGCTAGTGACAACGAAAACATCGCTTACAACCAAAATAAAAAAATATGTTTTAGTTAATAAATTTTTCAATTTATAGATGGAATTGTTAATGATAGATGAGCCACATAACTTCAACTTAAAAAATCAGAGACTTGATCATAATCACGTGAAATGATTCTGTCTTTATTGTGCATCTCTTGCCACGTTGAAATTGGATGAGGTCCCTTTGGATTAAGAGGGACATATTTCCATACTTTCACATACCCTTTATTTTCACAGTGATCAAGTCTACATCCATCAAGACCACTGCAAAACTCACAAAAACATGCGAGTTTTCTTGTCTTGATGGGAAATATTTCCCTATTATCTTTTTTCTACACTGTGTAATTCCCTTGTTCCTTCTATAGTCTTACAATACAAGGAATGGATCTATTCACGTCGCCAATTTCAATATTCCAAAAGAACCTACACACATGCCTTATAGATTCATGACCTTCATGTCATAAATGGGATCTGCACTAATTGACCACCTCTAATGATGATTTGAGTCGATATGCATCATGACTCATTTGGTACCTGCTAAGTACTTACTTCACATAAGCACCTGCACCATCATGCTCATGCTTTCCATGTTTTGTTTCAAAGTAGCTCCAAGTATGTTGAATTTTTTTCTTCTTGTATAACCGGCTCAACCAATAAAAAATATGTGCTGACTTGAACTGCCCCGCACAACCATCTGACCATATCCAATGCCATTTTTTTTAATGATTCATAAATCAAGTCAAATCAATTTTGTAGGAACAATGTGGCATGATCACAATCATCACTGATGTAAAAGTGATACTCCTTAATCACATCATGTGACTTGTTAGTGCTATCCCTATCATCAATGTTCAATTGTGCATGTCTGTATAGAACATGTACTAATATAGACACTTGGTATGAGTGTTAATACTCACTTTATATCTCTATCTAAGGAGAAAATGTGTAATTATCAGCAAAGTCCACCTTTGATAAAAATTTTCTTTGATGAAATACTTCGCGAGAATGCTTAAATTCATACGCTTTCCACCTGGACCTGTGCGAGTGTTTGACATATTTATAGATCTAGTTTTGAAACACCCCCATGAATTTTGAAATAGGAATCTCATCCTCAACATAGTTGATCCTCTTAGGCACCAAAGTTGAAGAAGATGGTTGATTTCCCATGACATACTCATAATTCTTCCATGTGATGGTGACATATGACATCCCAAACTAGTTGGGATCAATAAGAAAGTTCCTATGGAGAAATGCCAAATCACCACATTCAATGCATCTTCTCCCACCTATACATATTTTCTTGCAATACAACTCTTCTCACTCCCTTATGCAGAATATTGATGAAACAAAATCATGCATTATAGGAGGATGAGGGTCATCGTGACATTTCTTCTTGTAAAATTCTCAGAAAGTGTCATAATCAAGTTGAAATCAACAAGATATTGGAAACGATTGTATTAGGCCTAATAAACCATGGCTTTGATTTCTAAAACATCCTTATGGATATCTTCACATGGTGATTTCTTTCTTGAAATTCTTTGAACAATGTAACTTTTGTCATTTCTACAATGTGCTTAGCATGTTCCACATACTCACCTTTAGCTATGCGATGTTGTACGACATGCTTTCTATTTGGAATAGCATGAGAATGGCTCTCCCAAAACTCTACCACAAATGTTATGATTCCTGTTGTAAGCTTGTCTTGGTAGGGTTTCCTGGTGATAAGAGCCCAACAAGAAAATTCATCATTTTCATTCACTTGAACCCTGAATTTGGTATGCTTGTGCAATTTTTTTCTCAAGACATGGAGAAATTTTGACATTGTTGCCAACTTTTTTTGTCTTGATGTACTTGGTGCAACAATAAAAGTTGTAATTTCCCTATGCAAATCTTGAACATAGGGTTTTCTTGATTTTCCAAACATAGTGAATGCATTTGATGTGTTTTCAGTGACATTCATATGTGTCTTCTTGCTTTTAGCATCTTGGAAACCCAAAAGCTTTGTGGCATGTTTTAGTTTCTTATGTTTGATCAACCCATGTAGTATCTAAGCTTGTGAAACAATTGAATGTTTCTCAAAATGTTGTTGAATGATTTTATTGACATGGTCTCTAATAGTGCGAGTAGGGATAGGCTCCCCAAGGTCCTCTATTGTGCTTGCATCCAAATTTCCTATAAACAGTCCACCCCTTTCCAAACCACCGCAATTCCGTGTTATCCTATCAATTTGAGAGCAAACACTTCTTTCTTCCAACAGTTGATCAACCTAATATGGGAAATATTCTTCTTCCATTGGTTCATTAGCATGACATGGCACATGTTGTTCCCCTAGTGATGATTGATCAACTTGATAGGGCACATGTTCCTCTAGTGGTTGATTAGGTCCATAGGGAACATCTTGATCATCATCTGGTTGATCATCTTGATGGGACACATCTTCTCCCTCATGTGGCTATTCAATTTCCATCCCTGGATAGTGGAATACAAAGTATACTTGTAAGTCAAGTGAATCATCATCATAAGACAAGTGAATATTAAATCTACACATTTATTTAATAAATCACCATAGGTGGAAGGTTATGATATGATTTGATAGTTGGAAACTAGGTAGCAGAAGTTGACATGGACCAAGGGTTATAAGTTGAAACATGAAAAGAAAAGGGTTTCAAGCTCAGGGAAATATGGGTCGAAGAAGAGCGCACCAGTAAAGGTATTAGTCCATGTGTCAACAAAAAGGGTGATTCAGAATATGATGAAAGGTAAAAGCATTCCTCCTCACTCAACAAAAATCAATTTGGAAACCTTAGGGTTCTAGTCACATGGACCAAGGGTTCTAAGTTGAAACATGAAAAGAAAATGGTTTTGAGCTCAGGGAAAGATGGGTTGAAGAAGAGAGCAGGTCAATAAAAGTATCGGTCCTTGTGTCAACAAAAAGGGTGATTCAAAATATGATGAAAGGTAAAATCTTCAACATGTATGAAAGGTAAAAGAATTTTCATGATAATGTGAATTGTATGTAGGAGGCACCTGAAGATGATATAATCCCTATGAAACATGTAATTAATGACAAACATTCTATTCTGAGAAATAAATTAGTTGGAAAGAAAGGAAATAAATCAAAAACACTTGAGACTATTGCATTTGTAAGCACACCTAAACACATACATTTTCTTTAGGAAAACCAAATGAATCACATACATAAGACAAAGTGAAAAATAAATGGTTAATTTTCCCTTTAATTTTAATATGTGAAAAAATCAACAAAAAAGATTTATTGTAGGTTTTGCATATGAGAAAAATACCTAACGCACTTCCGCTCAAGTTGTAACTAGGCCTTGTGAATATTTTAGAATAGGGTACTGGGGCCATGTCATAAATGTCACTGGTGATGCTTCCAGCAACCAAAAAACCAACCAAGGTATGGAGAGGGTTATAGTGGCCAAACATACTAGGGCTATGTCCTGAAAGGTTGACAACACTTCCAGTAGCCTGACCAAGATCACCTCAGGTCTAAGTTCTCCTGCACCTCAACCTATAGGGAAATATTCCCTAAGATTTGGCCACTAAGTTACCTATGTCCAGTGGGAATGGATGAATCTCAACTTTTGGTTGTTATTTTGGACCCAGAACCCCTACCATGTGTCGAGAGACAACATGAAGGTCTATGATAATCCGCCACCTAGGCCTTACCCCCTTCATGGGTTTCTCTCCATGTACTAGATTTGTCACTAGATGATGCAGGATTTTAAGCTCCCTAAAAGACAACTTTCTATGTTTCAATATGAAAAACAACCATGACGGCTTATGTGCTTCCTATCACCATGGTCCTAGCCTAAACTATAAATTATCTTGTGGCCCCTGTGGGGAATTTAGTGTGTTCAAGTTAATATTGTTTTTAGAAATACTTTTCTTCACTTAGGGTGTGCAACAAAATATAAGCTCAAATAAATCAAGTGCAAATATTTTGGAAAGAGGATACCCTTTATACAAAGTTTAAGCGAGCTTAATGTGTGGGGTTATGTGTGTGCAAGTGTAATTATGAGCATACAAAGTGTGAATCGATGTGCATAAGTGGTGATCCTTGACAATTCCTTTAATTTAACTATGTGATATTTTTTCCTTAAAAGAAAATAAATAATGTGTGGATGATGGGTGTTATCAGGAAATATAGTGTCTATTCAGAGCTGCTAGTCCCACTAAGACGGGTAGCTATCTTAGAAACAAATATATTAAAGTCACTTGTTTTTCCTTTATGAGAGAGAGATGAGAAAGAAGCAGAGAGTACCAACCTCAGTCTTCTGCTTGGCTCCTTGCTTGTTTCCTTTCCCCTTTGACAGAATCTCGCCACTGCTTCCTTACTTGTCCCGCTTCAAAGAGCACCTATAGATTCACAACAACATAATACCATCAAAGCATAGAGATCTTTCACTATAAACAATATAGGATCAGATATATATTGACCATACAAATGCATATATCAACACAATATTCAGAGATACACAAGAATATGGAGGAAAACTCAAATAGATTTATTAATAAAAGTAGTAGAAGAGAGGATTACAACCACTTTGTCTGACCCAACGCCATCCTCCCAGCTTGAAAACCCTCTTCACCTCACACAAAGCAAGATCACCCAACAATGTCTTCAAAGAGAAACCAGCAGCACCTCTTTGCAAATTACCAAATTCCAACCTTTGGATCTCTGGGATGAGGGATCCATTTATAGATATTTGCAGAGGGGGTGAGTCAGCTTCTGGGATTTTGATTAGTGTCATCTCTCTGATGGTTCTTGGTTCCACTTGGATATTTCATGATATCTTACTCATCCTTGGACAAAATCAGGAAGGCAAGTGTCAAATGAGCAGCTTCTAGAATATTCTCAGGGTCTCCACCTAGTAAACTACTTGTGCCATTTGTCTGCTCTCGCTCATCACACCCTATAGAAGGGATTTCTAATATGCATCACACTTTTTTCATGTGGCAGGTGATATGCATCACACCCTTTGCACTAGGCAGTCTATATGGTCCTGCTTTGACCAGTTCTTAGTGGTTTTTCATGGAAAACTTTCGGGAAATGATGTAATCAGCTGACCTTGCTCCTTTAGGGTATGAAAATACACTTTTAGGGACTTAGAAGCACTTGGTCTATTGAAATATGTGATTGGGGTTGCAGTGCCCAAATATGTCTATAACAGTTGCCCCTAAAGCATAACGTCGTAAATCTTTTGATGTTGGGTGAAATGCTTTATAATGAGGATCCGAGGTTTTTTGCACTGGAAGGTGACCTGTAATAAGATACAGTACAATACGTTATCTTCATAATATTTTCATGATCTAGCTGAGGCAGGCATTCCCATGCTCAGCTTGATAAATTCATTTTCATGTACATAGGACAGACAACTGTCTGTGTGCAGACTGATGATTCTGGTAGAGCCATCATCCCTTAGTTTGGATGATTATATGTGCAGCAATGATGCACATTTGATGTCTTTATTTTCCTAATTATATCGCAGCCTGGATGGATGAAACTAGATCCGGGGTCTTCAAAACTCTTTTGATCATTGCCCGAAGGTACAAGTCGATCCATGTGAAAAAGCTGTTCTCATGTCAAACATGGAAGGACATCGCCTGATTACCAGCCAGTGATGTAAGTTGTTAACAGGCGTGAGAGGAATCACCGATAATGATGATGACCCTCAAGGTACTACAGTACAAGTCATGTGGTGTGAATACATGAGTCGATGTCGAACACCATGCAAAATCTTTCAGTCGAAGGCCATTAATGTAAACCTGTCGACGGAAGTGAGAAACTTGCCATTGAGGCATGCAAGCTTCAAAGTACTGGAAGGGTTGTCTCTAGGTCAGATTCTTGGATAATGAGATGATGTCAACAAGAAGTGACCCATCATAGGAGGGCATTAATGGATCCCACATCTACAACATGGAACAGAGCAAATGATTTTGTAGAGGTGAAAACGATCTGATGATACAAGGTTCAGGGAGGCGGTCATGAAAGAATGAAGTGTGAAGGTATTGTAGTGGATGAGACACAAGCTAGGTAGGTGAATTCTCTGAGCGACTTCTCTTGAACATATCAGTGACACTGAAATGGATTGGTAGTGTTAACCCCAAAAGTGGATGGTACGGTGGACCAATGGTGATATGATTGGTGAACGGAATAACCCAACCTGACTCAATCATGGTGATGGAGTGAAAGTGTCATGTTCAAGAGAGACCTGCTACTAATAAAGATTCTTCAAGTTTTCTTCCCAATTTTCCCGAGTCATTTCAGACCAGTACCTCTTTATTTTTGTCAAGCTTGAGGAGGATAGCATATGCTTGTTCTATAATTTGCCCTTCTGGCAAACCTGTCGCTATGTTTTAACGAGCCTAGCGATAGTGAAACTCGCTCTTGTCTGAATGGACAAGTTTGTCGCTATTGTTTTAACGAGTTTAACAACAAGGATAACTCGTTCCTTTTCAATTTTAGAGAGTCTAAAAAGAGACGAAAAGAAAACTCCAATATTCCTTTTTCGTAATATAATCCCTTAAGTCCGAAGGAGTATAAAACAATGCGAAAGGGATGACTTTTTTATAGTTTTAATGAGCCGAACAAGACAAACGCTCGATCTTTTTGTGTAATACTCCCTCAGGTCCAAAAATATTAAAATCTAGAGGAGGGATAGCACTTCCAATCACTTTAATGAGCTGGAGATGCCAATTGGTCGGCAATCTTTTCATATTTTACGAGTCAGATAAAAAGAGATTAAAGGAGACTCGTTTTTTGAGGAACGAGTGATGTTTTCAGATAGCAGTTGGTTTTAAGTAAGGTTTGGAACTTTTCAATCATGGCAGTGTAAAGAATGTGGCTAATAGGATCACTCGTCATAGTTGTTCCTCAAAAGGGGTAAACAATCAAATGGAGGCAAATGATAGGCTAAAACAGAGTGGAGGTGATGGTAAGAACACGACTGAGGCTTAAAAGTTGATGATAATCATTCACAATGGTTATTTACCGGAGGTGGGTTGATTTTTTAATGAGCTTGAACTCTGGTGGAACATATGCTCATTGCTAGGTTTAATTTTTAACGAGCTTGAACTTCGCGTAAAACTGCTCGTGCCAGTCATATAATAAGGATGTCTCATCGATAGGTTCATTTTTTAGGGAGCTTGCACCATTCGAAATTATGCTTCGACTCCTTTTATTATGTAAGCTAGGAACAACCAATCCTACGAGTTTAAATGGTTAAGAACCTACAAACTAAGAAAATAAATGGTCATTTTTCACTTTAACGCAAAAAGGTTTGCATGCCCCCAGGTATAGCAAAGTAGAGTTTCCCAGGTTACCCCTCAATTTGCAGACAAAACATCTATTCTATCGGGAAAGGCATACCTTTTCCAAGTTACCCTTCAATTTACAGACAAAACATTTGTTCTATCAGGAAAGGCCTACCTTCTAACAGAGGTATCTTATTCCGGTCTAATCCCATTTTCCTAAATGGATGGGTGTGTCAGACCAGTCATATATCCTCTGCGGAAACCTACCCTATACTTGAAGTTTTCCTGTCGAAGCAGACCAGGGTGCATGCCCCCTAGGTTTCAGTCACGACCACCGAATCACTCACGCTCATCAGGTGGACGGGCTAGATATTGATGAGACATTCCTTGTGTAAAAATACCTATTAGGGATGGCATTTGACTATTAGCGATGTGTGAACCGGGGAATGAAAGCTGGTCTACGAGCTGGACCACTCTGCCTTCATGCGGAAAACACATTACTCGAAAGAGTGAGGAGACAATGGCTCCCATGCTATAAATGTAGTCACACCCAAGGAGTAGATTTTAATCTAAATGTCCTTGGACTACCATTACGTTCAGATAAATGGTTTTCCTTCTCAAAGTTATAGGCAAACTTGGAAGGATCCCTAACGGTCGATTGGTTCCTTTGTCGAAGCCTGTCAGATTTCGCATCTCAGGCAAAAGCGATGGTGAACCAAGCGCTTTCCAAGAAATTGAGAAAAGGATACTCATAGAAGCCCCTTCATCTATGATGGTACCAACCATGACCATTTTGTAAGTTTGCACTATGATTCAGAATGGTGCATTAGATGGTAAACGGGGTCTGCCTAGTAGATTCCAATTGAAGGAAACGACTAGGTTGCTTGGAGGTGGGACCGAATAAACGGCCAGATACAACTCTGACGAATTTCCTTCCTGCGGTAAAGGAATGGGCAGATTTCCCCCATGTTCATCGGAGTCTGTGTTTACGAAAAGAATTTGAACGGTGTCATTCTCATTCTCTTTGGTGACTGTATCATCTGAAGGTAAATCTTCTGAAGTCAAGATGGGGTCGACTGTCGTCTCGACCTGTTGACTTTGGTCCAATGTGGATTCAAAGGGTTTATCTTCAATGATAGGTGCTTCGACCGACAATAAAAGTGGGTCAGTCGAATTTTCAACTAGCAATGGATTCGGCAAGAGTTTCTTGTATCCAGGAGGGAGTCGCTGCGGTGATGCAGGACGATTATCCAAGACTCTTTTAGCTTCATCCAGGAAGGGACAACGGTGGAGGGCATGATCACCTTCACACAGTCTACAGGGAAATTTATATTTTCCTTTCTGTCCGTTGACTTCGTTTTCACTAGTTGACGGTATACTTTCAACATGATCGTCAAAAGTTGACAACACCGGATTGTGCAAGCGGGGAGACCAGTCCCTTAGGATCCGTGGGATGCAAGGACAATCTCAGTGATAGTGGTCTCGTTTGCAGATGACACATCGAGATTTAGGTTTGAATGGTGCAGTGTGTGGATTTTCGCTAGACGATGCACGATTGCCCCTTTTTGCCATTGGCTCCTTCTTCTTCTCCTTCCCCTTCTTCTTCTTCTCAGTTACTTGGTTTTTAGTTTTTCTATCTTCACCAAGCGAAGAGGAAGAAGGAGAGGGAGAGATAAATGAAGTAGAAGGTTGGGGGGGAACTATGGTATCATCTAGTTGCTAATTCGATTGTTCAGGAATCACGGTGCTTTGAATGACAGAGGTCGAGAAAAGCCATACCGACAGGCCAATTGTCAGTCCTAGAAGGGACAATGTGGCTATATGAGGTGCGCCAACATCTCCCCAAGAGGAGAAAGGACTAGGATTTCCCCCAAGGGGAAATCCTTGGTTGGTGGACTCCATTTTCTCAACCTAAGACCAACAAGGGAACAGTGACATTATTCCGATTAAAATAAATTTTAGATTCTTTGACACAACTTGCTTTTTCAATTTTTAAGACTCGAGAAAAAGCTAAAGATGACTCTAGTCGCCTTTGATTTTTAATGAGCTTGAAGTGACAAGTTCTCAGATGGACCTTTTCCTTTAAGGAGTCTAAAAAGGAACAAAAGAGACTACTATGAAAATCTAGATAGAGGGATTACCAAATCAATCGCAAAACTGCAGAATACTTTTTACAGTACGGCAGTCAATCTTCCCGAATGCTGTGTTCAGTGCATTGCGATTGATAAGGCGGTAGACACGGCTTCCTAAGGATAAAGGATATAGCCTATTGTGGTCTCCCAATATATACTCGACGGTTCATGGGAGCACAAGTTTGTACTGGAACTTGTCACCTCAAAGAGGAGGAATCACTCAACCTACGATGAAAGCGACAGTTACCAGGCTTTGCGACGCCGGAATACATCTCTAGCCTAGACTTCTAAATGTTGTGCGTTAGGTTCCAAAGCATGTTTATGTTCATTGAATTTATTTTATAGTTGATCTTTCTTAAGAAGTTTGCCTTTAAGGTTCACCGCATGATGTAGATATACAATTCCTAAAATGCAATCTAAGATGATAAACAGTCATTTAGTCTTCTTTTTGCAATGAAAATCGTAGCTACTAAGGAAAGTGAAATGAAATCCTTTCAACATAGAGCAGCGAGCACACATTAGATGCACTGTCCTAAATCAAAATCAACATGCACTCTAAATGCAAATGCACATGCATGTATTTGTTTTCACTTTCTTAATGTGTGAATGACAAAAAGAATGCTAAATACAAATCTGAATTGTTCCTTCTTTTAAAGCGACAGTACTAACGATTTTCTTTTCAAATGATTGCAACTTGGTATTATTATTCCGAGTGAGAGAGAGCGAGAGAGGAGACTATGTGGGAGAGGAGAGAAAATTATAGAAGATCTATTGTAGGTTGTATCTCTTCATTTTGTTGGATAATATAAAAGGAAGGACTTCCTATTTCTCCATGGATGTAGCCCAAATTGGGTGAACCACGTATATATGTGTCTCTCTTGTTTGATGCATTTCTGTATTTTTGTTTCCGCAATATTTTATGCATTTCATTTCTCCGTTAATTAATTTCTAACAAATGGTATCAGAGCTAAAGGTTTATTTTCCTGATAAAATCATAGGAGAGAAGGGTTCCTAGTTCGAGTGGGAGCAATGGCGGAAGATGGTAGGTTCGGGGCCGAGAAATTTAACAACCAAAACTACGATCTATGGAAAATGCATATGGAAGATTATCTGTATCATAAATATTTGTACCTACCATTGAGCATAAAATCAAAGAAATTGATGATTATAACAGATGTATAATGGGATATTCTCGACGAAAAGACACTAGGAACAATACAGGTGTGTCTGGCAGCATCAGTGGCATTTAACATTTCAAAGGAAATGAAAACATTAGGTATAATGAAGGCATTGGCCAAACTATATGAAAAACCCTTGGCCTCAAATAAGGTATTTCTTATTAAATGTCTATTTAACAAGGAAAATTTTAAGGATGGAAAATTTTCTTGAAGTTTAAAACATTGGCGAATCTCACTATTACCTAATATGCAAATTATAAATGTTTATTGATATATTTGTAAAATTAATCAAATTTATAATTATTTTATATATAGTCTTTATATAATGTTGGCGATTTTTAAGGTAAAATAATTTTATATTCTAAAATTTGGGCGAATCGTCTTTTATAAAATTGGAAATTGGCGAATCTTTTTTGTGGAAAAATCATGGAAAATTAGCCCACTGGGCGAACATTAGCCCCTAAAATTTTCCATGCTATTTAATGTGAAGATGTTAGAAGGCAGATCTATTGTTGATCATTTAAATGAATTTAACATGGTTACTAGTGAGTTAAGTTCTGTAGGGATAAATTTTGATGATGATGTTAGGGCTCTATTATTTCTGTGATCATTGCCAGAAAGTTGGAATGAATTAGTTATGCCTATTAGTAACTTTGTCTCTGGATCTAGTACTTTAAAGTTTGATGATGTTGTTAGTGTCATCCTTAGTGAGGAAATGTGACAGAAAAGATCAGGTGAGACATTAAGTAATTCTTTGACTGTAGAGACCATGGGAAGAAAAATGGAAAGAGGAAGGAGCCCAAATCTAGATCAAGGATAATGTGCTGGAAATGTGGGAAGAAAGGACACCTGAAGAAAGACTGCAAATCTCAAAAAGGAAAAGAAGAAGATGGACAACAAGAGAACAATCATGAAGTGAATGTGACAGGTGATGTGTTGCAAAATGCTTTGATTTTTTCATTAGAAAATATAGTTGATTCCTGGGTGGTATTTATGCAATGGTACGTATTATTATGTTAATTCTTTGATCTCCACAAGAGCAGTTTCAGCATTGTGGCATCATAGGCTCGGGTACATGAGTGAGAAAGGGATGCAAATTCTTCACTCAAGAAATTTGTTGCTAGGTTTGAAGCATGTTGATTTGGATTTCTGTGAAAATTGTGTTTACGGAAAATAGAAGAGAGTCATATTTATCAGAGTTGGGAAGGAAAATAAGAGCGAAAAAATAGAGCTTGTGCATACAGATGTATGGGGACCAGCTCAGGTATCATCTCTCGGTGGCTCTTTCTATTATGTTACTTTTATTAATGATGCAACTAGAAAACCTGGATTTATTGTATTCGGAATAATATGATGTATTTGATACTTTCAAGAAATGGAAATCTTTGGTTGAGAATGAGACAGGAAAGAATTTGAAGTGTCTCAGATCAGACAATGGAGGTGAATATTGCAACAAATAGTTTGATAACTACTATTTAGAGCATGGGATTCATAGAGAGAATATAGTTGCAGAAACACCACATGAATATGGTTTGTTAGAAAGGATGAACATGATAATCATGGAGCGTGCAAGGTGCATGAGATTGCATGCAGGATTTCCCTTTTAAATACTCATTTTTAAATACTTTCAGTTGTGAAGTCATTTTCCACATTAATAAAGAAAATAGAGCAAAGCTTGAGGAAAAATCAAAGAAATGTACCTTTACTAGATATGGTGTAAGTGATTTTGGTTATCTATTATATGATTATGAAAATCACAAAATCATTAGGAGTAGAGATGTCATATTCAATGAAAAGGTATTTTATAAGGATCAAATTCAAGGAAAGAAACAAGGGAAAGAAAATAAAGAATACATTGTGCTTGATGAGATCACAGAAAAAGTAAAGGTGCTTCAAAATCATAATGATCAGCAACCACAACAACAACAACAACCACAACAGTAGCATGCACCTCAAACACTTGAAAGTGGTGTTAGAAGATCTACCAGGATAAGTAGACCCCTTAAATGATACTCTCCTTCATTATATTATGTATTGTTGTTTGATTCTGGTGAACCGAAAAGATATGAAGAAGCAATGTAGGTAGAAACGGGGAAGAAGTGGGAGAAATACATGGAAGAAGATTTGGACTCCTTGATACATAACCAGACTTGGGACTTAGTCAAGTTTCCTACATGTAAAACAACATGGAAGAATAAATGGGTTTACAGGTTGAAGGAATAAGATAGACGTAAACAAAGGTATAAGGATAGACTTGTGGTGAAGGGGTTTGCACAAAAGAAAGGTATAGACTTTGATGAAATTTTTTCTCTTGTTGTTAAAAGGACTTGAATCAGAACTATTTTAAGTCTAGTAGTAGCCAAATATTTACATCTTGAGTAGTTAGATGTAAATACATCCTTTCTCCATGGGGATTCGGAGGAAGAAATATATATGCAGCAGTAGCAAAGGAGAAGCTAGTGTGAAAATTGAAGAAGAGCTTGTATGGCTTAAAATAGACTCCAAGGTACTGGTAATTTGATAGGTTTATGTATGAACAAGGTTATATTAGATGTGACTAACCATTGTGTTTATCTTAAAAAGCAAAATGATGGTAGCTATATTATATTGTTATTTTATGTACATGGCATGCTTGTTGCAGGGTCTAACATGCAAGAAATAAATGTGCTCAAATGAAAATTGGCAAATGCATTTGCAATGAAGGATTTTGGTGTTGCAAAACAAATCCTTGGTATGAGAATAACTAGAGATAGGAAAAATCACATATTAACATTATCTCAGAGTGAGTACATAGAAAAGGTGTTGGAAATATTTAATATGTAAAATGCAAAACCATTTAGTACAACTTTGGCTAGCCATTTCAAACTGAGTAAGGAGATGTGTCCCAAGACTCAGGAAGAGATGGATAATATGTGTAAAGTTCCATATGCATCAACAATTGGAAGCTTAATGTATGCAAATGTCTGCACAAGGCTTGATATTGCACCTGCAGTGGGAGTTGTAAGCAAGTATATGAACAATCCAGGAAAATAGCATTAGATGGCAGTGAAGTGGGTTCTAAGGTTACATTTGAGAGATACCACGAATCAAGCATTATGCTTTAGTGGTTCAAACATTTCTCTACATGGATATGTTGATGCAAATATGGAAGGTGATAAAGATAACAAGAGGAGCACCATAGGGTATATGTTTACTGTAGGAGGAACAATTTTCAGTTAGGTTTCAAAGTTGAAAAACATTTTTGCACTTTCAACAACAGAAGCAGAGTATGTCGCTACTACAGAGGCTAGTAAAGAAATGATTTGGTTACAAAGGTTTATGGATGAGTTGGGTAAGAAGCAGGAGATGGGAAGGTTATACAGTGACAAACATAGTGTCATTCAACCTGCAAAGAACTCAGCATTTCATTCCAATACTAAATATATATAGCTCAAGTACCATTTCATATGGTCAGTGTTGGAAGATGGAGAGTTGAAGCTGGAAAAGATATACATTAGCTGGAATCCTACATACATGTTAACAAAAGTTGTATCTATGAAGAAACTGAGATCCTACTCAGCTCCAATTGGTCTTCAAGTATGATGATGAATATAAGAAATAGCCAGGTCCAAAGTGAAAGTAGTGTCTAACAAGTGAAGCAGTGGTGGAGTTGTTATAATCAGTCTCCAAGTGGGACATTGTTGGGTGTGGAGCCTGATTATCTTCCTGATTGTTTATAAGTTTTTTTGTTTCAGTTGCGTTGGATGCTTGTTCCTAATGGGGCAGCAACGTCACCTATTTAATCACTGTCAGGGGGGTCCAGGGGGGGTGACAACAACTTTTATGAGTTCCCCCTCCTGGCGGGGGTTCAGGGGTAGCACCCTCAAAGCTAAAAATAGATGAAAAATTGCCTTGTAAAATATTGTAATTTCGTAGCCAATCTGGGTCGTTCATTAGGTAGATGATATGATGCTAGAAGTTATGTTAATTTAGGGTTTTTTTTCCTTAAAATGCACCCCATTGGTTTATATGAGGGAATTGTATTGTAGTTGTGTATTATTATTATGAACGAGAAAGAGAGAGAGAGGAGACTATGTGAGAGCGAAGAAGAAATTACAGTGGATCTGATGTAGGTTGTATCTCTTCACTTTGCTAGATATTATAAAAGGAAGGACTATTTGTTTCTCCATGGACGTAGCCTAAATTGGGTGAACCACATATGTATGTGTCTCTCTCGTTTTATGTCTTTCTCCATTTGAGTTTCCACAATATTTTTTGTATTTCATTGCTTCGTTAATTAATTTCTAACATAAACCAGAAAAATCACCCCATACCAATGCTTGAAGAGAAAAAGGAAGTTCACCATAAATCCCAACCATCACCACCCCAAGAGCCGCACACCATAATTCCCACTAAAAGACACCGAGAACAAAAACTAGGAATACCACACAACAACTAAGCCACTCCCCCACATTTCAAACACCAACATAATATTCCACAAAAAAAAAGCATCGCCAACCACAACAAATGCCAACAACAATGGAAGAGGAGGAGGAGTCCATGCCTCTCCTCTCAAACTAACTACAACCTCCCATCTTACAACCTAGCAGATTAAATATACTTCATGACCCTCTTCTTGACACACCAACAAAGGTACAAGCATTAATTTCCATTAGCCAACCGCCCATGAGAAAAATCTAGGTGTTTTCTCAACGCTCCCATCTATGCATCCATTGTGATCCTTATATCACCCTATCAATGATTTATTTTATTATAACATCACAACTATCCTTTCACATTTCTTTTTTTTTTTTATAACTTGAGGTTTTATTATAGTTTGATTTATTATACTTTTAAGGTCCAATTGTAAATTCCTTGGTGAGTGATATGTGAGAATTAGAAAAATGTTTTTTTAAAAGGAAGGGACAAGTCAAATCATAAGACAAGATAATTGTAAATACATTTTAAAGTATATTGTTTTTTTGTTTTTTTTAATTGTTTATTAATAAAATTGTTTTGCATGTATAGTGTAATTTGTTTTGTTGGTGTAAAACATACTTTTTATTTTTAGTTTAATTAAATCATAAAATAAACAACTTTTCTATCCATTCTATTTGTTTTAAATATAATTTCCCCATAAAATATTGCACCCTAGACAGGACAGGAGTGATCATAAAAAAATTAACGCATGGTGCCGACCTTGTAATTATGTGATCTCAATCAATTTTATTTTATAATATAGCGACAAAGAATATACATGTAAAATATTAATAACTAAGAATAATGATATATATAAATTTAAATTATTGTTTTCCAAAGTGTTATTAGACATTGCATCACTCAAAGGTGTATAGTTCTTTTGGAAAAAGTGATAATGAAATAATGAGTTGACATTAAATCAACGTGTGAAAGTTATATTTATAATATTTAAGTATCAATATGGAAAGCATGATTATGTGTACTTTTCAAAAAAAATACATAGCTTTAACTTTACAAAACATATAAAATGAAATAATAATAATATATCTTAAAACTCAAGTAAAAACATATAAAACAAAAAATAGTAATATATCTTAAATCTCAAGTTATTGAAAATAATAATTTATCTGAGATCTCAAGATATGTTCTTCTATAAAGTACCGTGCTGTCATGAGTGTATCATGACATCAATAGCAATGACTCAAATGTGTGGATATTTTTAGAAAAAAGTTCACTTAAATAATGAATTAGGTATATGTTTGATATCAAAATTTATAATTATAATTTTGTATTATAAATATGGAGTGAGGAATATTTATTTTATTTGGTATTTTAAAGTAAATAATGATTATTTATGTTTATAATTTTTAGTTGGATGTGTATTATATTTATATAATTGTAGGAATAAAAGTAAAGAATATTATATTTGGTTTATTAGGTTATGGTTTAGTGGCAATTTGAAGTAGTTGTCATGAGAATGAGTTAAGATTAAAATTTTGTCAAATATTTTTTTCTACTGTATTGACAAGCTTTATTGAGAAGAATCTATTCACTCTTCATTATGTTATCTTAAGAATCTACTTGCCTTTGACTATGTTATTTTAAGAATCTACTTGCTCTTGATTATGTTATCCTATGTTTGATTGATGATTGAAATGACAAAATAAATATGTACCTAACTTTCATTCTTTTGAATGTGGCCATGTTAGCTTGCATTAAGTCCCATCATGAATCCATTTTTCTTTTCAAGGCTTTTCCTTTTCATGTTCCTCATATTCAATGCATTATGTGCTTATGGTTGTATCATATTGATTGTTTTGATTGAAGGGATATGACTTGGTGCCTATGTAATATTGCCATGAGATCAATTATAAGAAGTAACGATACCATTGCAAATCCCATGAGAACACAATCATTCAATGGTGAAGGATATGAAAACAAGTGCATTACATGTCATTGACGAACTAGCATGTGCGTGTGAAGTGAGTTATGAAGAAGACACAAGAAATAAGTGAAAGTGTCTTAATGATATCAAATAGAACTTTCACTATGTTGTATGACATTCTAGTAATCCACATAGTTGCACAGATAGATTGATGGATGCCAAGTTCCAATGAGGGCATGTATGGATGTTTTATGCACATCTGACACAAGGTGGTGTGATGAGTGGAAATAGCAAATCCAATGAGTTTTTAAGCCCACTTTATCGGTGTCTTTCTTTGTATAACATCATAATACCATTCCAAGACTTCAAACAAGGTTTCCTTTTATATAAGAGATAAGTGGAAGTATCTTAATGACATTAAGTGGCATTTTCACAATGTTATAAGGCATTCCAATGATCCACATAGTTGCACACCTAGATTGATGGATTTCGAGTTCCAATGAGGGCATGTATAGGTGTTTTATGCACGTGTGACACAAAGTCACACGATGAGTGGAAAAGTTTAATCCAATGATTTTTTAAGCTCATCTTATTGGTGTCTTTCTCTGTATAATATCAAAATACCATTCCAAGATTTCACATAAGGTTGTTTCGAATGATTTAGTGAATTAATACTCAAACCTAAAGTTTCCAATCACAACAATTTAGGCATACTGTGAGAGGGGAAATAGTGGTTGTAGTGCTTATGCATGGCCTCTTATATCATCTAAAGTTATTATACTAAGTAATCCCTAATCATTGAAATGCATTCTTGTAGTCTCACGGTGAAGTTGTGAACCTAGCTAAGTTTTTCTCGTTATCATGTTTGGCACCTCGAGACCACCATCATTAATTAAAATTAATGTTACAAATGAGGGTTTCAATAAATTTGAAAACCAACATAAAAAATTATATAGCAAGGGTGAAGGGCATGTATAAAGTTTTGAATTTCAACGAATTACCATTCTAAATGGAACTCATACATCTGCATCTTAGATCCTTTCGTGTGTATTTTAGGTGACAGTACAATTGAATTGAGTTTTGTGTCTCCAAAAGAGGCTACTTACATGTTTTTGGAGTCTAAAAATTCAACAAAACTGATAGAATTGGATTCCTAAGCTCACAGATAAGAAAACACACATTACAAAAGTTCCATGACAACAAGCCAAAAGTTAATGCACAATTGTGGATTTGTAATTATGTAATCTCAATTAATCATGTACTAGTAAAGAATATAGCTATAAAATATTTATAACAAAGAATAATGATATATATTAAGGTTAAATTACTACTTTCAAAAGTAGTAAGACATTACATCTCCAAAAAATTTATAATGAAATAATTGACATTAAATCATTCAAAGGTGTGTAGTTTTTTAATAAAAAATAGAATGGAATAATGAATTAAGTATATATTATGTAATTAGTATTTGACTTTTGTATTTTAAATTAAATAATGGCTATTTATGTTTATAATTTTTAATTAGATGTGTATTATATTTATATGAATGCATTAATAAAAGTAAAGAAAAATTGATTTATTAGGTTATGGTTTAGTGACAATTTGAAGTAGTTGTTACGAGAATGAGTTAAGGTTCATACCTTGGGAAGAATTCCTCTCCATTTCATTTGTTTTAATAGACATAACGATTGGCTATATTGAATGTAGTGAATAGTTCCTTTTGTTGCAGCCTTAACAAGCCCAAAGAGTTTAGAGTTGGGAACCCCTAAAAATTTAATAAGCCTCATTAAGAAGACTTGACTTACTCTTGAATATGTTATCGTGTGCTTGATTGATGATTGAAATGTGTGAATGGATATGTGCTTAACTTTCATGCTTTCTAAAGTGGCCATTTTAGTTTACATCAAGTTCCATCATGAATCCAATTTTCTTTTCAAGTCTTTTCTTTTTCATGTTCCTCATATTCAATGCATTATGTGCTTATGATTGTATCTTATTGATTGTTTTCATTGAAGGGATATGACTTGGTGCCTATGCAACAAAGCCATGATATCAATGATAAGAAGTAACCACACCATTGCAAATCCCATGAGAACACAAACATGTGATTGTGAAGGGTATGAAAAAAAGTGCATTACACATCATTAACCAACTAGCACCTATGTGTGAAGTGACTTGTGAACAAGACACAAGAAAGAAGTGGAAGTATCTTGATGATATTAAATATAATTTTTAGTATGTTGCAATACATTCCAATGATCTACATAGTTGCACACATAGATTGATGGATGCCAAGTTCCAATGAGTGCATGTATGAGTGTTTTATGCACATGTGACACAAGGTGGCATGATGAGTGGAAATGGGAAATTCAATGAGTTTTCAAGCCCATATTATTGAAGTCTTTGCTGGGTGTGGAGCCTGATTATCTTATTTATTCAGAGGCATCGCCACATTGGACCCCAGTTCCTAATGTGGCGACAACATCGCCCGTAAAATGTACGCTACAAGTGGGGTCCACGGGGGGGGGGCTGCGATCTTTGGGAGCCTCCCCCCTGGCGAGGGATTAGGGGCAGTGCCTACGAAGCCAAAAAAAAGATGTAAAATTTCCTTGTAAATTGTTTTCATTTCGTAGTCAATCTAGGTCATTCATTAGGCGGATATCTGACAGTAGAAGTTATGTTTAACTTAGGGTTTTCCCCTAGAAGGAAACCCGTCACCATATATGAGGGAATTGTAGTGTGTCTATGTAGATATGTATTTTGAGCAAGGAAGAGAGAGGAGATTGAGAGCAAAGAGGGAATTACAACGGATCTATTGTAGGTTGTATCTCTTCATTTTTCTAGATAATATAAAAGGAAGGACTGTTTGTTTCTCCATAGACGTAGCCCAAATTGGGTGAACCATGTATATCTGTGTCTCTCTTGTTTAATGTGTTTTCTATGTTTATATTTCTGCAATATATTTTATGGGTTCCATTGCTCTGTAATATATTTTCTAACAACTGGTATCAGAGCCGAAGGTCTATTTGGTTGATAAATTTGCAGGAGAGAAGGGTTCTTGGTTCGAGTAGAAGAAATGGCGGAAGATGGTAGGTTTAGGGTCAAAAAATTTAATGGCCCAAAATACCAGATGTGGAAGATGCATATCGAAGGTTATTTGTATTAGAAATATCTATATCTACCATTGAGCAGATAGACAAAGAAGTCGACAGGTATGACATACATAGAATGGGATATTCTCAACAGAAAGGCACTTGGAACAATACGGATGCGTTTAGCAACATCGGTAGCCTTTAATATTTCAAAGGAAATGACAACTGACAGTTTAATGTCGACATTGACCAAACTATATGAAAAACCATCGGCCTCAAATAAGGTATATATTACGAAGCATTTATTTAATATGAAGATGTCAGAAGGTGGATCTTTTGCTGATCATTTAAATGAATTTAATACAGTTACTAGTCAGTTAAGTTCTGTAGGGGTAACTTTTGATGATGAAGTTAGTGCTTTGTTATTTCTATCCTCATTGCCAGAAAGTTGGAATGGTTTAGTTATGACCATTAGTAACTCTCTCTCTGGATCTAGTATTTTAAAGTTTGATGGTGTTGTCTGTGCAATCCTTAGCGAGGAAATGTGACGGAAAAGCTCCGGTGAGACATCACATAATGCTTTGACTGCAGAGACTAGGGGAAGAAATATGGAAAGAGAAACGAGCCTAGGATATTGAAGTAAGTCAAGGAAAGGAAAATCCAAGTCCAGATTAGGGATAGTGTGTTGGAAATGCAGGAAGAAAGGACACCTGAAGAAAGATTGTAAGTCTCAGAAGGGAAAAGGAGACGTGCAGCAAGAAAACAATTATGATTCGAATGTGACAGGTGATGTGTTGCAAGATGCTTCAATTCTTTCATTAGAAAATATTATTGATGCCTGGGTGGTAGATTTAGGGGCCTCATTCCATGCCACACCTGATAGGAAACACTTTCATGATTATGTTCAAGGAGATTTTGGACAGGTTTGATTGGGTGATGATAAACCCCATAAAATCACTAGAATGGGTATAGTTTTCATAAAACATCAGAACGGAAATAAATGTCTATTGAAGGAGGTAAGGCATGTTCTATATCTAAAGAAAAAACTGATTTCAACGGGGTAGTTGGGAGGTGAAGGTTGTGTGACTACTTTTACAGATAAAACCTTGAAGGTCACTAAAGGAGCCTTGGTAATAGAAAAATGAGAAATTGTTGGTACATTGTATTTATGCAATAATATTTATAATTATGTTAATGCTTTAACCTCTACAGGAGAAGCTATGGAATTGTGGCATCATAGGCTCGGGTACATGAGTGAGAAGGGGATGTCGATTCTTCACTCAAGAAATTTGTTGCCAAGTTTGAAGCATGTTAATTTAAAATTATGTGAAAATTGTGTTTATGGAAAACAGAAGAGAGTCAGATTCCTCAAAGTTGGGAAAGAAAAAAAGAGAAAAAAATTAGAGCTTGTGAATACAGATGTATGGGGACCTGCTCAGGTAATCTCTCGATGGCTCTTGTTATTATGTTACTTTTATTGATGATGCAACCAGAAAATCCTAGATTTATTGTATTCAAAATAAATCTGATGTATTTGATACTTTCAAGAAATGGAAAGATTTGGTTGAAAATGAGACAACAAAAAGGTTGAAGTGTCTCCGATCAGACAATGGAGGCAACCATTGCAACAAAGAGTTTGATAGCTATTGTTCAGAGGATGGAATTCGCAGAGAGAAGACAGTTCCAGGAACACCACAAGAAAATGGTGTGTTAGAAAGAATGAATAGGACAATCATGGAGTGTGCAAGGTGTGTGAGATTACATGCAGGATTGCATTTACAATTTTGGGCAGATGTTGTAGATATTGTTGTTTATCTAATAAACGGAGGGCCTTCAAGTTCCTTGGATGGTGGTATTCCAAAGGAGGCATGGATAGGCAAAAAGGTAAACTACTCATTTTTAAAAACTTTTGGTTGTGAAGCCTTTGTCCACATTAATAAATAAAATAGAACAAAGCTTGAGGAAAAATCAAAGAAATATACCTTTATTGGATATGGTGTTAATGATTTTGGTTATCGCTTTTATGATTATGAAGAAAACAAAATCATTAGAAGCAGAGATGTTATATTCAATGAAAATGTTTTGTATAAAGATCAAATGTAGGAAAAGAAATAGGAAAAAGAAAATAGAGAATACACGGTGCTTGAAGATATCACAGAAAAAGTGAAGGTGCCTGAAAATCATAATGATCAACAACCATAAAAACAACAACAGCAGCAAAAAGAATCTCAAACACCTGAAAGTGGTGTTAGAAGATCTACCAGGATAAGTAGACCCCCTGAATGATACTCTCTTTCATTATATTATATATTGTTGACTGATTCTGGTGAGCCAGAATGTTATGAAGAAGCAGTGTAGGTAGGAACCAAGAATAAGTGGGAGAAAGCAATGAAAGAAGAGATGGAATCCTTAGCACATAACCAGACTAGGGACTTAATCAAGTTGCTTGCAGGTAAAACAACATTTCATAATAAATGGGTTTACAGGTTGAAGGAAGAAAATGGAGGTAGAAAAAGGTATAAAGCTACACTTTTGGTGAAGGTGTTTGCATAAAAAAGGGTATATACTTTGATGATATGTTTTGTCTTGTTTTTAAAATGACTTCAATCAGAACTATTTTAAGTCTAGTAGTAGCTGAAGATTTGCATCTTGAGCAGTTAGATGTAAAGACATCCTTTCTCCATGGGGATTTGGAGGAAGAGATATATATGTAGTAGTCACAAGGATATGAGGTAAAAGGGAAGGAGAAACTAGTGTGTAGGTTGAAGAAGAGCTTGTATGGCTTAAAACAAGCTCAAAGGCAGTGGTATCTAAAATTTGATAGGTTTATGTCTGAACAAGGTTATACTAGATGTCACTTTGATCATTGTGTTTATCTCAAAAGGAAAAATGATGGCAGTTATATTATATTGTTATTGTATGTAGATGACATGCTTGTTTTAACTTCTAACATGCAAGAAATAAATGTGCTCAAAAGAGAATTGACAAACTCATTTTCAATGAAGAATTTGGGTGCTGCAAAACAAATCCTTAGTATGAGAATAACTAGAGACATGAAGAATCACAAATTAACATTGTCTCAGAGTAAGTACATACAAAAGGTGTTGATTTGGCTAGCCATTTCAAACTGAGTAAGGAAATGTGTCCCAAGGCTCAAGAAGAAATGACTTATATGTCTAAAGTTCCATATGCATCAATAGTTGGAAGCTTAATGTATGCAATGGTCTGCACAAGGCCTGATATGACACATGCAGTGGGAGTTGTAAGAAGGAACATGAACAATCCAGGAAAATAACATTGGATGGTAGTGAAGTGGGTTCTTAGGTATATGAGAGGTACCACAAATCAAGCATTATGCTCTGGTGGTTCAGACATTGCTCTACAGGGATATATTAATGTAGATATGGTGGGTGATAGAGATAACAGGAGGAGCACCACAGGTTCTGTGTTTACTGTAGGCATAATAACTGTCAATTGGATCTCAAAACTGCAAAGTGTTGTTGTACTCTCAACGATGGAAGCGGAGTATGTTCCTGCTACAGAGGCTAGTAAAGAAATTATTTAGTTATAAAGGTTTTAGGATGAATTGGGTAAGAAGCAGGAGTTATGCAGGTTATACAGTGACAACCAGAGTTCCATACATCTTGCAAATAACTCTACATTTCATTCCAAGACTAAACATATACAGCTCAAGTACCATTTCATACGGTCAATGTTGGAAGATGAACAGTTGAAGATGGAAAAGATACACACTAGCCAAAATTCTACAGATATGTTAACAAAAGTTGTAACCAGGGAGAAACTAAGATTATGCTCAGTTTCAATTGGTCTTCAAGTATGATGAAGAAGATGAGAAACAACCAGGTCCAAAGTGGAGTCATTGTCCAGCAAATGAAGCCGCAGTGGAGTTGCTATAATCAGTCTCCAAGTGGAATATTGTTGGGTTTGGAGCCTGATTATCTTCTTTATTCAGAGGTATTGCCACATTGGACCCGAGTTCGTAATGTGGTAGCAACGTTTCCCATAAAATGTACACTACAAGGGGGGTACAGGCGAGGCAGCTGCAATCTTTGGGAGCCCCCCCACTAGCGAGGGATCAATGGCATTGCCCCCGAAGCTAAAAAAATAGATGTAAAATTTCCTTGTAAAATGTTGTAGTTTCGTAGTCAATCTGGGTCGTTCATTAGGCGGAGATCTGATGGTAGAAGTTATGTTTAATTTAGGGTTTTTTCCCTAGAAGGCAACCCCTCACTATAAATGAGGGAATTGTATTGCTTCTATGTAGATCTGTATTCTAAGCGAGGAAGAGAGAGGAGATTGAGAGTGAAGAGGGAATTACAATGGATCTGTTGTAGGTTGTATTTCTTCATTTTGCTGGATAATATAAAAGGAAGGACTGATTGTTTCTTCGTGGACATAGCCCAAATTAGATGAACCATGCATATCTATGTCTCTCTTGTTTTATGTGTTTATATTTTTGCAATATAATTTATGGTTTCCATTGCTCTGTAATATATAATTTTCTAACGGTATTTCTTCGTATCACATCATAATACCATTCCAATACTTCACGCAAGGTTGCATTTTATATAAGAAATAAGTGGAAGTATCAAATGACATCAAGTGGCATTTTTACAATGGTGTAAGACATTCAATAATCCACATAGTTGCACACCTATATTGATGGATGCCAAGTTCCAATGAGGGAATGTATGGTTATTTTATGCACATGCGACAAAGGGTCACATGATGAGTGGAAAATTTTAATCCAATGAGTTTTGAATCCTATCTCATTTATGTCTTTCTGTATAATACCATAATATGAATCCAAGACTTCACACAAGGTTGTGTCTAATGATTTAATGAATTAAAACTCAAACCTCTAGTGGCCAAGCACAATGATTCAAACATACTGTGAAAGGGAAAATGGTGGTTGTAGTGCTTAAGCATGGCCTCTTATCTCATCTTAAGTTATTATACTAAGTAATCCATATTCATTGAAATACATTCTTATAGTCTTGGGGCGAAGTGGTCGACCTAGCCAAGTTTTCCTTGTTATTTTGTTTCACACCTTAACACCACCTTCACTAATTAAAATTAATGTCACAGATGAGGATTTCAATAAATTTGAAAACCCACATCTAATGCTTGTCCTTTATCCAAAAGAAATATATCTATATCCATATATTTGGGTTTCTTACTTGAAAGAAAGTCCCCATTGCCTTGAATGTGATAAGGGGGAAATGGGATGACCTTAGGTGGGCTAGGTCCCATCATTCCATTCGTATCTGGTCATATTAGGTATAGCCCAAGACACTCTAGGTAGGTTGTATTAGGTATGTGAAGAGTCGCTCACTTTTGAGATGATGATATTGCCTATTTCTTCTTTCTTGATCTAGGATGGATGGAATCTGGAAGGCCAACCTCTTTATCTACTCATTGGCCCACCAGAGCTAGGAATAGGATTTTGAATCCCTGAAATCTTAGGAAAAAACATTTTTTTGTCTTTTCAATATGGTTCATTTTTTTAGCCAGCCTATTGATAGAAATCAATAGTTTTTTTTTTCAGAGGCTCTAACTTTTCCCTCTTTTTAATATGAAGGGCATGTATAAATTTTTAAATCTCAATGAATTACCATTCTAAATGGAACTCGTACATTTCATCTTAGGGCCTTTCGCGTGTATTTTAGGTGTCTTATTTAATTGGGCTTTGGATCTCCAAAAAAGGTTAATTATGTGTTTTGGAGTCTGTTGTGGTAAAATTCAACCCTCCCATTTTTGATTTGTTCATTTCAAATAATGGGGACCCTTCCTATAATTTTTTTTGGCTAAATGCCTTTTAGGATTTTTATTAAGTTGATTATCCTACAATTTTGTTAATTTTTTATTTTCTTTAGATTCTTGTTTTTTGCTTTGTTAAAATCGATTTTTTATAAGCTTTCCATTGATGTTTGTTTTACCTCACTTGGTCAACTAGTTTATAAATGACACTTCTTTGAATTCTAATCATTTATGTAGCCTGGGTTAAAATGCGCAAAATGTACAATATTCTATTTTTGTAATTAAATTAGTTCAATAATGCATTTATTTTAAATATTAACATCTAGTTAGTTATTACTAACGTTTTTCATTTTTTTACTTATATAGCGAAATCATAAAGCATCGAGATTTCAGTCATTTATTCTAATTTTTTTATTTTCAAATAAATTACCAATCTCGAAAACCCCAAATGTCAAAGTGACTATAGTTTAATTTTTATTTTTATCAAAGTGGCTATAGTTTAGATAAATACACTTTAAATAATTTCATAATTTAATTAAACATCATTAAAATAAAACCAAAATAAAAAATTAATATTTAATATTAAATTGATTATTATATAAAATATAATAAAATTAAATAAATTAAAATTATATATATATATATATATATATATATATATTAAAAATAAAAAAAAATGATTTTTGATCCAATTGGAAGATCACATCGCAAGTTTTCAATAGATACATATTTTTAAAACTTCACTGACCTGCATTTTCCTGGTCGCCGATCTCCCGATCATAAAGAGAGGCTTGGAGCATTAACCTTAGTCTTCATAATGCTTGTGTTTGGTTTTGTTTCAAGTTACTCATTAATATGAATGAGTAAAGTGAAGTGTCAAGTAGTTCTAATATAGTATTAGATTAAATATTTATTATTTAAAACAATCAATTTTAAATTAATTAATATATAAAATTATATTAATTAAATTAAATTAAAATTAAATTATTATTTAGATTAATATTAAATAGTTTATAAATAATTAATTATATATTATTTAGTTAGATTAATATTAATTAATAAATAATTTGTTAAATAATTAGTTTAATTTATCGCTAACAATTAAATTAGTATTAATTATTAGATAATTCGAGTCTAATTTAGGATTAAATTTTTTAATTAAAATTTTGTTTTTTAGTCTAGCAATAGAAATTCTAGAATTATGTCAGATTTGACTCATCAACTTTGGAAGTTCATAAATTGAGTTTTACTTGGCCAAATGAAGCCCATGATGGCGCATTGGAAAGATAAAATCAAGGAGAACATTTCTGAGGAGGTTTCACTAACAGATTAGACATTTATTGGGTCTAAAAGAAGGGAGAAGATTAAGCTCTGAATTTCTAAACAAAATCAATTTTCTGAGTTTCATTTTCTTCATTTTCATTTGCTCAAGCCTCTTCTAAGTGCAGATTCATTTATCAATAATATCCTTGGCCAATTAAATCATCATAGGAATCAATAGAAAGCTTGGATTTCTTTTTCAATTATTTATTTAATTTTTGCATCTTGATTTTATTTTTGCATCTTAATTTGTTTTGATTTCTTTTTGCAGTAAAACAATAGAAGAGATATGGAAAAAAAAAGATCTCAATCAATGAAAATGCTCCAGCGATTGAAAGATTGGAATTTTGAGCAAATAAAATTGAATTGAGAAGATTTTTCTTCAACAAACTTTCCTCTCAAAAATACTTTTGGAAACATTATAAATGACAGATTACAGAATGTAAAAAAGGGGATGCTCTCCTCTACAATTTTAGACTTATAAAAGCACTTTTGCAATAGGAATTTAGAGTTGTAGGAGGGAGGAGAAAAAATCCCAAATCTGAAGATTATTGAGGGTTTTTCCTTTGTATCTTGAATTATGTATGATGGATAGAGTTTACACTATTCAAGCTCTAGTTTTGAAAGCATAAGTTCAAGCAATTTAAAGGACAGTTGGAGACCAGAGTCAGAGAAATGGATTCAATAAATTGGTATTTCTAATACTACTGTTTCAAATACTAGTTTCATTTTTATGATAACAAGAATGTGTCATTTTATTCATGTTTGTGTGCTTGTGTTGATATGGGTAGTTTGTCTCAATATTGTTATTGTGTATCTCTATTCTTATGGATTAAACTTTGACTTCTAAGTAACTATTTACTCAGAAATATGTCTTATAAAACTGATCTATTAAATAATGATGTGTTGTGAACTATTTCCGCATATTATTGTTTAATTATTGGATTTATTGATTTGACAACCAATATCATTTTTGTGAATTATTTCCTGAGTGTTGTTGGTTTATTATTTTAGTTAAGAGATCTCAATAGGATGTGTTTTGGTATTCACAAATGTCAGTTAATTGAATTACTTCATTAGTCTGATATTAACTAAAAGTCAGACATATTTAAATCCTTATCATTTAATTATCTTGCTCTTAGTTGGGTTAGATCTATATCTGCCTAATTGAGATAGGATTAGGATTAGTTTATGTTGTTTGCATTATAGAATAAGTTTGCATTTAGATTAAGTTTTACATTCTTTTAAGTCCTCTTCTCAAAGAGGCAAAACTTTAGTAGTGGCTTGGCTGAACTCAAATCAGCTTAACGATCACTTTCTTGCCTGATCAGCAAGAGGGTTGATCTGATGTCTCTTCTCCATTGGTGAATGAAACTCATATTTTAAAAGCCATTGGAGATTGAGAGAAAGTAACTGGACCTAGTTGAACCAGTCGGAACCACCATTCCAAACGAAAAAAGAGTTGCTTTAAGGTCCGGACCAGATGGTCATCTCCAATGTTGAGGCAAACTTTTTTGGCCCTCAACAAAGTATAAAAATTCAACAAAATTGATAGAATCAAATTTGTAACCTCACAATTAAAAAAACGCACATCACAAAAATTTCATGGCAACAAATCAAATAAAACTTAACGAATTATAAAAATTACAAATCTGCACCACTACATTTTAGGGAAAAAATAAATTATTACAACTTAAATTTCAACCAAGACCAATCTGCACCACTACATTTTAGGGAAAAAATAAATTATTACAACTTAAATTTCAACCAAGACCATTTTTTCCTTTTTACCTTCAAAATTAGGTGTCACTGCCACCCAAAAAAACAAAAAAAAAACAACTAACAATAATTTATTTATGCTTCTAAATGTCATATCAATTGCTTCTAAATGTCGTATCAGTTGAATTTATTCAACAAATATATAGAAAATGGTATTATAGTCGATAAAAAGTCCTCCATTAACCATGTTTTAACTCTTATGTATTTACCCTTGAAGTGAATTACAATTTAGAACATTAGGAAAAATAATAATGATGAGCTTGATGATTTGACATGATTAAAATTGTTTAGGATGGAATCACTTTATCCATGTTTAAATGATAATTTATCAATGTATAAATATCATTTAATCCATGTCCGGGTCACTCTAATTAAAGACATGTCAAAATCATAGCATATACCTATGTGTGGGTGTGCTTTACAAGCAAAGGGTGAAAATTGGCATTTTTTTATAGATTAAAAAAATGAATTAATATGAAATTATGGAAAAAGAATGTGGATCATGTTAAATATCATTCATATAAAATTAACATATATAGCTATCTAACCTAACCAAATCTTCCCAAATAAGTCACTCTTTTATAAGGAAATTAATCAGTGTAAAATACAATAAGTATTCTCATAACGCTCAATTGAGTATTTGAACATTCGGGTTGTTGGTTTGTTCAATCAATGTGCATTAAGGTTTCAAGAGAATTAGAGTTTTGTTGGCTTGTTTATTTGAGGTATGTTAGGTACATTTGTCGGTTTATTTCATTTGATCATCTCCACTTGTGGATCTCAGTAGTTGAATTGGTAAAAATTCTAGTGTTAAATGTTTCACTAAATTAAATGGCCTCTTCCAAGATGATTACAGACACATGAAATGCACTTAACTAGGTTAAGATGTGATGTGTTTGCAAATATTTACAAACATTTGCATATGATCTAAAAAGATAAAAATCTATGAAGTGGTCATAAATGAATTTCCACTAGATTCCTATTATCCAAAGGGACTCCTTTTGATCTCTATGTTAATTTATCCCTTTTCCTCATTGTTGCTATCAACCAAGGCTAATGGAACACAATACTAAAATAGTTACGAGCATGCTTTAAAATGTCAAAAGCACAAGATCAAATTTGTTATTGGTGTATCTCAAGTCCACCAATGAAGTTTGAACTTGCCTCATTAACAACCATATCTTAGACAACAACTGGAAGAGAATGGTTGGAGAATAAATGGTCACAGTTAAGCAAATCATATGCATATTATCTCATCATTTTAGCCCAATTGTTCAACCCAAAGAAATTGTTTTTTTAATTCATATCAATCATCATATTCTATCAGTACACAACTAAGTCACGAAACATCCATTATTAGTAAAGCCATCCTAGTTGATAATCATGGAATCACTATTTTATATTTTGAATATTATATGGTTATGAGGATTGAATTTCAACACACATAATATCCACACATATGCACTTGCATGGAAGTTGATTGTGTATGTTTCCATATTGATGTTAATAAATATAATAAAATTTATTTTTAATAAATATATGTCATATATGGGAAGACACCATTTTTACTTGTACAACCCTTTGAGAAAGGATTTTGTTGATTTTGCTTGTTGTGAGATGCATTGCTTACAAATGATAAATTAGGTTTTGGAAACATTATGATTAGCATATACCTATTACACCAAAATTTTGAGAATTTCATTTTCACAAAATGTATTAGTACATTCATTAAAAGTATGTAAATTCACTAACTAATTTATTTTGAGGTATTTAATCCCAAATCTAGTAGTTCCAATAAAATTCTGTTGGACACCTAATCCTAAAGGGTTAGCGTGGAAGTTGAATGGACAAAGCAGTCCAAGAGACCTTGGGATCTGAATCCCAAGAGTCACCTATTGTACTATAAATGTACATCTTTTGTTAATAAAAATTGAACTCACTGATTTATCTTTCTCACATTCTTGTGCTGTCCATGTCTGTTTAACATGGTATCAGAGCAGGCGATTGCTGGTCCTACCCCAATTTGAGCCACTTGTTTTGTGGTCTCTATGTATATATCATTTGTGCAGACTTTCCAGTTCTGCCCATTACCTATAAAGCTCCATTAATTCATTGTTTGCCAAAAAAAAAAAAAAAAAAATCTGCTGCCTCTCCTACCTGATCTCTGGCACTGTATACGCTGCACCTAGCTCTGGCTATTTTAAGACTCTCTATCTGACATTACCTGCGTTTTGTCTGCCGTACCTGCACCTGGGCTCTCATTCTCTGCCATTACCTGCGCTCTGCTCCATACGTTTGTTGTAATTATGACTATTGATTTGTTGTAATTACGTTGGGTTTGCTGTAATCATGAATGGTCCATGAAAAGCGCATGCGTTGGCTCCGTTGATTGCTGAAAAAAAAAAATCGCTCTCTCGTTGAACGCTGTCATATTAAGGGTGGTCAGGTTTGGAGTCTGATGGAGAAGCAGGTTATTCTGGAAAACACTGCTCCAATCCACGCATGAAAAAAATGGTGTCAAATTGAAGAACGTGGAAACGTGGTGTAAATTGTGTGGAGTTCGCCCCGGTCGAAGATAGCACAGAGGAGTTTCCTGCAGTCGAAGGATGTGCTGTGGATGCAGAGGGTGATTGAGTCCAGGTGGAAGATGTGCACACAATATATGCATGTAAGTTTTCCTTAGACACTCGACATTATCTTTAGCATATAGACGGTTCGTTCTGTTCCTATTCAGAGATTTTCTTTACCCACAGATAATTGCCAGGTTCGAAACGCGGTAACGCAGTACAATGGTCACATGTGAGGTACCACGGGCATAGATATTACATTGATATGCACAGTGGCCTTGAGGTTTTGTTGTCAAAGTTTATATTGTTCGTGTATTATACTGGCGTATTGCGTTAGAAAGAAAAATTAGGTAACGTAGATACGAGGTAGAGTGTTGGCATCGCCAGGACAGGTGCGTTTTAAATCGATACCACGGACTCCATAAGGAGGAGAATGGGCGGGGCACGTCTAACAAGGAAGGATATATTCGCTCTTCTGCGGAACGGTATCCATTGGTTTGATTGATGGCCTCTTTTTATTAATCTGAAGCTACACCGCTCATCCTGGCAGACATAATATAAATCTCCGGAAAGCTCTGTTGCACAGACGTCGCATATAGGATCCCGTAAACGTCGTTGGTGGCCTGGTTCACTGTTTGAGTTTCTTACTTATGACGCAGCTACAGTAGGCTTGGGAGGTGAAGTTTTGTTTTATCTTGGAACACCGTCCAGTAAAACAGAAATGGGGAGCGGGCATTTACCATCCGAAGGTTTTCGTCATAGTGCAGCTATTGTGATGGAACGCTGAGAGAAGCAGCTGAGTTGAATCAAATCTGGTTCAGATTTGAAACAATGTCCTCATCAACAACGTCATCTTGAAGTCGGTTTTAGTGGAGCCTACATTGAATGATACAGTCGATGACTATGAGAATCCAACTGTTTGGTTTGTTTTTATTGTGTGAAAGTCCCGTGGGTGTACAACAAATTTTATGGACCTGCATACAATGTTACGAGGATCATGAGAATCAGGTTTATTGAGCCATTGAACAGAGAAATATGGAGCAGATACAATGCGTTCGCCAAGATCTGAAGCGGAGCTACATAGAATTTTTAAACTACATGAAGACTTCATACGTAAGGAAAAATATTATGCCTGACATAGTTGACAGTGGCCATATAAAGTCATACTATGTGGCAAAGATGGATAAAAAGTTCACATAACTTCTCAACTTCTGCAACCTTTTGCCGATGTATTTCAATCTGTTTTATCAACTTCTGGTTCCTATTTTGTAAATCATCTACCATCGAAGCTTTTGCCCGAGCAAACTGCACTGTCCTCTCTGCATCAAGGAGGGCTACTTCTTTGGACTTTTCGAAGAGCTAATGCTGGGAAAATGTGTTGATCTTCATTATAAGCATCATTTATATAGATAAACATCCACAATAAAGGAGAAACCTACCAAAGACCAGAAGTAGTGTGGGAATCGAAAGGGTCGTTGATGACCTGTGCAGCATGCAACCACCATATTAGCTAGCTCTTGTTATGTTGTTTCCTTCGACTAGTTCATTTAAGTGATAGTGTGTTGGAATGTAATGAGGTTGATCCGGTGAGAATATAACAATGTATTGATATGTTTTTTGTTCTCAGCAAGTCGTGAAGGCTTTCTGCTGAATGTCATATGCTGGTATGCGCTCTGTTGGATTCTGCGTTGAATTGAAGGCTCTGGTTTGTGGTATGCGTTGAGCTCTTTTCTTGAAGGCTGTGCCGATGTTCTTTAAAGCTTTTATATTTGGAAGTGTTTGGTTGCAGTGAATTCAAATGCTCCTGCTAAACATAGCATGTACAGTACAGTAGAGAAGACCTTTTATATTGAGCCTGCATAACAGCTATTCATTTGTTATCATGCAAATCTGGTATCTCAAATATTGAAGTGGACTATTGTTTTTCTTTGAAGAAAGGGGCAAGATCAGAGGATACTGATTCGTATCCCAGTCAACGCATATGAGTATTCAAGTCCTGTCCATGACAGTGTTATAATTATTGGAGTTTTGTTAGCCATCATTTCTGATTCAAAAGCGAAGGGGTATTTGAAGGATCCAAGCAAGTTTGCAGTTGCTGCTGCCCCAGTTGTGGGACTGTATTTAAAACTCATTATAGTTTCTGTTTCTTGATTCATTTGCTGCACAAAGGATTTTTCTGTGTCTTTGTACTGTGAGTGGGTGTTACTTTTACTCATTGGGTTATAGTTGTAATCAGTGTTTTAAAGGGGTGTAATTTTGACAATGAAGAATATGCCTCAAATTACTGAAGTATTAGAGTTCTTAAAAACTTTGATACATTCCTCTAATCATGAAACATTCCAAATCAGCAAAGGCTCTCTCTCAGAAATTCAGACATGTCTACAATATGCACAAGACAAAGTTGATTTTTTGCAGCTGGAAACAAAGCTACAGCAGGAAGAATTACAGCAGTGGAGTCATCATTCTGAACCTGTTTTTGTTCAGAACATTGAGACAACCACCCATCAACAGCATGTTAATAATGTTACCGTTCATTCAAACAAAGTAGCAGTTGTATATGCAGATGCAGAAACTCAGAGTGCACTTCCCAAGCCCATCATCAGACCTTGGGAACAACTTGTCCACAACAAGCACAGAACTGGTCTTGGATATGACAAGGACTTGTCCTTTCATATTCCAGACTATGCCAAGCCCATTCAGTTTCAGAGTGCTGGATTCATTTATGACAGTTCAACTGCTCCTCATGACAGTTCAGCTTCAGCTGTTCCAGACTCTGCCCCTCTTCTACAGCAACAACAACAACAACAAAAACAACAAATCGTGAAATGCCAACACTGTGATCGAGTTGGCCATGTGAAAGATCACTGTTTTGATCTTCATCCGTGTGAGCACTGTCATAAAACCAGCCATTCTTCACACAGGTGCTTCAAAAATAAACATCCTGCAAGAACAAAGATTCATCTAGGATGGATCGCTTCTTGGCAATGGGCATCAACAGCCAAGAAAATATTCCAAACACATGTCAGAACTTGTTCCAGAATATTGAACAGTCTTGCAGTTGAGTTTTCTCCATCTTCTCACCTTGTACCTGACAGGGGGGAAATGATGGTCATCTACAAGCTTCAAAGTCACATCAAGCGAGCCTGAGCCACAACCTGCCACACCAGTTTCAGAGTTGCATCCAGAGACAAAGATCCCTGAACATGCCTTCAGTTGGCAATCTGGGACACTTCCTCTAGCAGAAGACTCCAGCTTCTTGCCAGTTTTGGAAGAGTTCCAGGAATTACAGAGTTGTTGGTCATCCTTAAACCATCACAGATTGAGAACACTTCCTCTAGCAGAAGACACCAGCTTCTTGCCAGTATTGGAAGAGTTCCAGGAATTGCATTAAGCATTCCAGAGTTGTTGGTCATCCTTAAACCATCACAGATTGAGAACACTTCCTCTAGCAGAAAACTTCAGTTTCTTGCCAGTATTGGAAGAGTTCCGGGAACTGCACTAAGCGTTCCAGTGTTGGTGGTCATCCTTAAACCACCGCCCTTTTTTATACCAACATTTCATAGAGCACATTCAGCCTAGTGCTGCCATGCATTTTTTGCACATTTTGTATTACATCTCTCTTCTTAGACTCATACATAACCCTTCGGATTAAGGGGGGGAATGTTGGACACCTAATCCTAAAGGGTTAGCGTGGAAGTTGAATGGACAAAGCAGTCCAAGAGACCTTGGGATCTGAATCCCAAGATTCACCTATTGTACTATAAATGTACATCTTTTGTTAATAAAAATTGAACTCACTGATTTATCTTTCTCACATTCTTGTGCTGTCCATGTCTGTTTAACAAATTCTAGTATATTTTATTGGGAAATATCTTTTTATCAATATGAGAGGAGACTTTTAAACCTACATTTTTCCTGTATTTCTTGTAGGTATCTAGGCCCAAAATTGCATTAATAAACTTGGAACACCATATGCATATTTATCTTCTCTATCTAATCTTTCCAATGTGCTATTAATCACTCAATTTTCAATTTATATCCAAAAGTTAGCCCCTTGGAATGAGTTGTTGGCATTGAAAGGAAAATATAAGAGTAACAAAGAATCTACATTAAATCTTATTATACAAGAGAAAATATAATAATATCAAGCATAATAATGATACTAGAAGCACTTACAATGCATGAATCCAAAATACATAACATTGATTGAAAACTAAAAAACTACATAACTAATGGAAAAATAATTGACTATGCACTCACCATCTCTCTAAGAGTTCAATGAGTATATTAGGAATGCACAAGCATGAGCTTAAATTTAATTTTAGATATTACATATAACACATCTTCTCGCTCAACCAAGTGGACTCAACTCACATGTTCAATTACAAGGGGCATCAATTAACATCATATATCGCTATAGGTTGCAAATGTAATTCAATGGAAATTCATTTTTTTAGAGGCTTGGGGCCTTGCTACAATGTTGGAAAAGAGGCCCTATCCTAAAAAGTAGGTTGACAAGTTTAATTAGCCAACTACTATATTATATTTTTCATTTTGAGATGATCTAGCGTTGTTATGATTGTTGACACAATAAATTTATATGCTAGCAATGATGTAGATTGATATTGTTAGTATGAAAATTATTATCAAGTGCACCAAAAATGCTTCACTTAAGTAATTGGTGACAAGGGACCCTAACAAAAAAATATGATTGTCTATGCTTCAAATCTTCAATTAAAAAAGAAGAAAAACTCTGTAGCAAAAGATCATATGCAACTAAAAACATATAACAACAAGAATCGAAGTGTAGCAACCTAGTGGATCATATGAATAAACAAATTTTATTAATAAAAAATTTACCCATGGTGAGGAGAACTTATAAACTTGGGTCTATAGATCCCCCTCTGTGGGATGGGTCCTTTTGATGTCCTTGTGCTTCAGAGATATGTTTCTTTCTCTCAACTTGCAATGGGAAAAAAACAAACAAAAAATAGTTTGAACTCAAGTGGGAGCTAAAATGTGATAAGAAAATAGTGGTGATGATGAGAATGATCAAGGTAAATAATAAATGGAAAACCCTCTTATTTATAACAAAGTGTTGAGCTAAATTCGAAATTGGAAAATAATAAAATATTATTGACCAAACCAAAATCTAGTTGTTGAGAATATTTTATTATATTTTTTGGAGAGAGAAAATATATTCAAAATGGTCAAATATCTTTTTTTATAAAGTGGTTGAAGTAATTAACAAATACAAATGATTTATTAATCACTTTGTGAGAATTAAAAAAGGTGTGAATTTACAATAATTATTAAATAATGGTTTAACAATTATTCCAAAAATAAAAATAAGGAATAATAAATAAATAGTGATTTATTTAATTATTCCAAGGTGATTAAGTCAAAGGTGGCCAAAAATAATTATCAAATAATGATTTAATAATTTTTCTAAAGAAAATTAAATAAATAATGATTTATTCAATTATTCTCATGGGGTTTTTGGATTTTAATGAGAAATAATTTAGGAAAAATGGTCTACCAAATTATTTCCATGGTGAAAGTGAATTTATTATCGTAAAATTAATCATGCATGGTGTATTTTGATCAGCCTAGGAAGAAATGGTTAGGTGTATGGTAAAATTAATCATGCATGGTGTAATATGATCAACCTAGGAAGAAATGGTTAGGTGATCATTTTGGGTGATAACATATTTCCCCCCAATGTAAGAGTGTGAGGAGAAAATCGTATGACCGAAATACATTGTAGGTTCCACTTTCACGAGACACAAAAAGGGAGTTAGAGAGAGAAAGAGGGTGGGGGGATGAAGCGAGACAAGGAATGAGTGATAATGGATGGGGTGAGACCTAGTAATCTGATATAAGCCTCCTTTTATTTTGGAATACATGATCTCAAATGAGATGGGGGAGGCATACCCATACCCGCTGAGATAATTGAGTACAAATAATAATGGTGTGCCCAACAATGTAGATCTTAGCAACAAAGTACATGATACATGATACATGATTTGTTGGCATTAATGGGTCAGAAAGTGATACAGTGATTCCATGAGTCCCATATACATAATGTGCCTAGAAAATAAAGGTCAGGACTGAATACAATAGCATAGACTTATTTGAGTACATGAGACATAATGTCCCTTAAGCTAACATGGTGAGGGAGGATCACAACCAAAGAATCACTGCTAAACAGGGAAGGGATAAGAATACCTGAATGGATCATCTGAAGGAGATATACCATGTTGTAAGAATTATGATCGGTGGATATCAAACTAGTCAAATCTATAAAACTGCATTTGAAGCTAGATCATGAGTTGTTGACATTCATGAATGCGGGGGGCTACCTAAAGGGCCACCCCTTCATGAGGTTTGAAACATCTCACACACACCTAGGAAAGGTTGGTATAGTCTGCTAGATCACTTGACCATCAAGTGTATAATTCATGACCATGAGATAATGAGTAGCATTCGAGCACGAGAGAAACAACCAAGTGAAAGGGAAATGATGGTTCCCTTTACTTGATCCGAAGCACCAAAAAATGTTCAAGGTTAGAACTAAGGTACACCAGCCTCTAAACCATGCTTCTAGATTACATGTGTTGAAGTCGACAAAATAGGTCTCATTTGAGTTTAGGCAATGAGGATTCCTCAACAAAGGCACGAGGATCGTAGTAATGTGATTGATAGATTAACACCAAGGATGATGGTGGAAGGATAAGAGGTGAGTGGGTGATTGATGACTTCCCTTGTCAGAGCATAATATGCATGGTTGACCTGGCAGTGACTAACTCGATTCTAGAGGGGATGTTCAATTACTCAGATGGAGGCTTTTCAAAGACATGTCAGTATAGATGTAGGCCAAAAATAAGTAGAATGTGATGCAAATACAGATGATACACTATAACATGACACAATGGGACTCTGAACATACTCCATGATGAAAGGGTGACTCGACTCTGATGCTATGAACAAGGGTGACTCGATGATGCTGCCACATGGGGGAGGCCTAAAGGGGACCATAAAAGCATGAATAAATAATGGTTACTCACGATGAAAATCGACACATGATTCAACAAGTCCAAAGGTAAATTGGTACTAGAGTACAAGCGACTTATATACATAAATTTGGTTTTGAGAGGAGGAAAAGTGAGAGTTCATGGAAAAACTGGCTTCCTGATGAAGTTTCAAATTACCAAAAAGAAAAGAGACCCGTTATAGAGCTCAGTGAGATCTTTCCACGGTGTTGATGATTCATCAAACCGAGCTTGGTGTGGTTGCAATGTTCGATGAAAAAACGAGGGTTTTCCTATAAAAGGGATTCTTTCCCCCAAATCAAATTCATTTTCTTAGTGATATATTGGGGAATTTAGAGAGGAGGAGAAGGCCGTAAATCTTAGTGAGCTCATAGCGAACAAACCAACAGTTGGAATTTTGGATCTCCAAATTTTAGGTAGGTAACAGTACTTGTCTAAAATTGCATTAATGCTTTGCGAAAGGATGGTTCTTGGTGAAGAATTAAGGTAAGAAATAAATACATGGATGAACTACTAAAGCATGTCTAGGATCATGCCCACCCACCAAGTCAAACGTTGGGACTAGGTGGTAAATGTCACATAAATTATAATATTTGAATATATGGTATCAAGCATCTATGATATGCGATGTGTATATGGCTCACTAGAGAGGCCAATAGGACAAACTATTAAATGAATGAAAGGATAATTGACCATACCAAGATCATTAAGGTATAAGCGAAGATGTATATTGATCTAGTGATAAGGTGGCCAAGGGCCATCATGCCCCCAAGCATGAGATACTATCCCCCGACACATGATGATGGAGGGGATTGATTGAGTGGGAATGATGCCCCCTAGATAGATGAGTTGTGGAGTGACAATGTGTTCCAGAAACTCAAATAAGGGATTCAAGCATTTAGTCCCATGGGCATGATATCTTTAAGAGGATGATGAGTAGATGTAGAGGAATAGGTTCCCCCTTATTTGATTAGGAAAATTAGTTTTGTTGTGCTAAATTCCTTTTCAGAATATGTTAAAAGTGCTTAAGGATTCATGAGGTTAATTGCAAGTTTAAACATGATTTTTTTTAGCTCTTTTATGTAAATTTTATGTGAAAATTAACATAAATAAACCACTGAACAACTATATATAAAAAACATAAAATCACCATAAATAGTGTCACAACAACACATGATGAAGGAGTTCACCCCTCCTGGGTTACGTCTCCTTGGTCCAGCTTCCAATGGATTGACCCTATCTATTATGCTCAAAAGTTTGAATAGATTAGTTTACAATGCTCAGAAATATCTGAAACTTGTTATAATGGCTCCCAAATGCCCAAAAATGCATGTGTAGCCTCTTTCTGCTCCTAATTTGGTAAAAAACTAAAGAAGTTATGGCATTTCCAAGTTTTCTGCTAATTGTGCTGCAAATTCCCGAAAATCTGGCACCATCCTAGAAATTTCCCCAAAACGTGCCAACAGAGCGAAAATTTCACCGATTTTCAGGCGAAATTGTCAGACGCTTTAATTAGCCTCCTGTTGTACCTCTAGGATAGTAGTAGGTCAGCTACCATTACCAGAGCATCTAAAATAATTGTTTTTGGGGTTTTTGGTTTTAATTTTGGAAGACCAATGAATGAAGACAGATGTAGAATTGAAGTAATTAATCTTTTGGGTTATATTAATATCTCAGCACAAGGCTGCTATAAGACTTTACACAGTGATATAGGTCAAAATAGTGGTGAGAAGAAGACAACAAAAAATATGATTATCACAGTTTCCAGACTGTAAAACAGAACAATCATAAGTTGGAAAACCTTCTAAACTACGTTCCAAAGGTTCAAGGCAGTATACTTAAGCTTACACAAGATGCTGATGATCTATCGATTAGAGGGGATTAGCTAAATAGACAGATCATTAATCCATTCTCTTAATAGATGATCACTTCAGGAGCTTATAGGAATAAATTGAGACACAATTTTTCCTACCTAGATATCTCTATAAGTCATAAGCATATGAAGAAAAACATAATGATTGATAACTGGAAAAACTTACAGGATAACACAAAACTATGTAAAACTAGATTCAGAATCCTCTGCTTTGTATTAAGGTTCCAGAAAGATTGAGTACATCAAGTGTCTAGAAAATATTGTTTCAAAGGTGGTTTCCAGGTTCAAAGTAGAATTAACAATCAAGACTTTACAAGCAATGAACTATGAATCTTGAACTCCGAACCCATAATAAATCGAGAAGAGAGTTATTTATACAATAATGAAACTAAGGAAATATCCTAAACTGATTAAGATTTATTCTAGGAAAGGAAAAGATCTTCATGTAAGAAGATAGGGGCAGCTATTGAACTGCTTCTTGCTATCCCCTTTTATTCAGGTAGTGTTGGCTTTGATATTTGATATCTTTCCCCTTTAAGCTACTTGACTGTTTGAATCCTTTGTGCTGGCTGATTTGATCATTTGATCTTTCATATGATACTCTTTAAACTCTGTGAATATCCTTTAACCCTGCTAAGTAACCTTTACTGTGTTCCTTTTACCTTTACTGTGCATTTTAGGTTTTTACTGTGTTTTTCAACTGTAAATCCTTTTGATTTTATGTTACAAGGTAAAGTAAATTAATATGATCTTCATATTTTTCTTCCAACTGTACGCGGGCCTTTTTCTCTATAAGCTTGGAATAGAAGCTTTACCTGCAAAACACATAAACTATTAAGAAAAACATAGGTGTCAAAGGAGGTCTTCAATGGCTTTATTTGAGCTTGAAAGGCTATTGGAAGGAGTCCATAGCATATCGAAAGGTAAAATCATGGTTTAATCGGTCGCAGAGGCTTATGCAGGCTTCACTGTAAAAACAGGCGAAAACAGAGCAAAATGGTGATTTGACGTTTAAACGGAAAAACAGTTCTTTTTTGAATTATGGTGCAAAAATGAACAATAACCATTTTGTCGTTATGCGGGAGGCGGTTTTGGTTTTCTTCGCACCGCTTTAAAGGTGTGGGCGGTTTTGGGAGGGGTCACCCGAAATGATCTGACATTGACATGTAGCAAGGGGAGTTCAATGGAATACTGCTTTTTGGGTAGGTAACGATTGTACAGAGAGCCAATCCGAAATTGCCAAGGGCCGTTGGATTTCAATGGTCGTAATCGGATGGTGGAGGAGTGAAAGAGAAATGAAAAAAATCAATGGAGGGGCCCAATGATTAATTATGGTGGCAGATGGCTTTATTATGGTTAAAAACCCAGATTAACGGTGAAATAGAGGTTTAAGGTTAATTCTTCGTTTAAATCGTAAAAACGATTTAACACAGAAAAACTTTGCAAAACACATATGGCGGATTTGAAAATTTATGAACTCGGGCAGATAATGATATCGAGTCCTAGTTAATTGCATATCGCAATCAGAGTTTAGCATAGGATGGCCCATCGCAAGGAATGCAATAGGCACCAGACGCGACATGGAAATAAACCATATATGATATGTGATCAGGTCCGGGTCCCAATCACAATTGGAGATCGCAATGGCGGAGGGTATTGCTATTAGCTAGGACTTGCGATAAAGGCGGATGTGACATGGAAATGAGTTATAATATATATAGTGTCAGGTCCGAGCCCATCATTGATCGCATATCACAATCGAGAAAAGTGGATGCACGTTGAAAGGTTCTGATCTGCCAATATTGCGATGTGATATGAAAATACATAGTTTTATTATAAAACTAAGGTTTCAGGTTATTTAATTAAAAGAGTTAATAATATACGAGAAAAGGAATTTAAGGGGTTTAATACTATAGTTAGTGTTAATATGGAAATATAGGCAGAAAAGGGGAAATATGTGAAAAGGGGAAATATACTAAGTAAAGTTCTTTTTAATGGTTTATTTGCTTTTCATATGTGCATCAATACTTAGGGTAAACATATTTTTGTGGGTTTTTTGGGTAAAAGGGGATTTACATGGGATTTTCACTTTTCCTAGGCAAAAGGGTTTTGTCCTTGGGAAAAGGGGTTTTCATGGAAAATGAATGAATATGAATGTATGACGGTAGGAAGGAGAAATTAGTGAATATATAGGGATGAATGGGGAGGAATGGGGAGTTAATTAATTGATCTTGTAGACCTTCATTTGCTTTGTGTAATTGCTTCATGGACATAGAAACATATGATGAAACATGATAAATGTACATTTTGTCCAATGAATAATCAAACTTCTGAAACCTTTCTCTACTTACCCTTTGCTTATCCCATCATTTTTTCTTCACTTAATGGGTGTATTTAAGTTAGCAAACCCTTTTCCTTTCTTTTTATTTTACGAAAGAAAACTATCTAAATCTACCCTTATAACCTCTAAGGGCTCAAATTAAACTGATGAGCACCTTCTTATTCTCTACCTAACTACTGATCTGCCAAGATTAAACAGTTTGGCCAGATCTTTATTCTCTAAATATAACATCAAATTTAAAACATGAAGCAGTCAAGGTTAAACAGTTTGACTGTCATGGGTTGTGGCATTTATGACAAGCTGCACACAACCATTATTTTGCAGAAATAGAGTAGTGGCATTTAGACTTGCTCACTTTCAAAGTTTATTTGTTTTCTTTTCTTTCTATCCTAACATTTTTTCCTTGATTTTTTTGAGCATCTAACCTAACATTTTCTTTGATATGGACATTATCATAAAAATATTTTCTTTCACTAACATTTTATTCACTATTGTGATGTTCATATCCTAACTTAACATTTTTTCAAATATTCTATCTTATCAAAACCAAAAAATGCTACAACACCTCCAACGCCTATAATCTAAAAATCATGGCCATATGGGGGCCACGTGCCTGAGGCTAAGGGAAACATCCCGCCCCCACCGACTGGGCCCCACACCACATTGTTGGTGGTCGTATGGTGGTGGTGCGACCAAGGGTCAACCCCCCAGTGGGCTGGCCCCTCCCCGAATTGGTGTGCCTATAACATTTAAATATATGTTGTGGACATTACATGTTAAGTTCTATTGTGATGGTGAGTTGGTTGTTAGCTTGTCTCATTGCTTGGTGGTTGCAGGTTCGACCCTTGCTAATACTGCCTAGACCTTGACCCAAAATTTTGGTGGCCCCCAGGCTACCACACGGCGGCCTCTGGCTGGGCCACATGTTAGCCCTTGTTTGGCCACCAACCACCAAATAAAAATTTTCCAACTACACCCAATCTAGAATCGCCACTTGGAACAACATGATTCATCAAGCCCATTAACCAATCAAACCTCCCACATAGACCTAGACAGTCAGTGCCATGTCAGTCGTATGGACTGCTGACTGCGCTGTCAATTTTTGCAAAAAATCACATGTTTGGGAAAGTGAACAGAACATGATTTTGGGAGCATACATTATCTGTTGCGCAAAACGAGTTGCACAGGATTCCAGATTCAGGATGAAGCCTTTTGGACCCCAAAATATCACATTTAGTTGTCTAGCAGGTGAGGGTACAGTTCCCTCACCTTTCGAATCTCAATCCATTTGGATTTTGAAGGATTTGTTCCCTTGATGCCCACTCGAAGGTAATCCAGATTCCCTCATTTTGAAGACCTTGTTCTTCTATCAAGAATGGTGTCTTGCTGTAGTTCATCAAGGTATTCAGGAGAAAAATCCTCAGTGGCAGAAATTTGAACATTTTCTCCTTGATATTCTATCAAAGGAGGCTCATACAACCTTAAGTTCTCAACATTAACAACAACATAAATTGTCATATATGAAGGCAAATCCAACCTGAAGGCATTGTTACCAATCTTTTCCAAAATTCTGAATGGACCATATATAATTGGTTTTAGCCTTTTACCTTCTCCTTGGAGCCTCTCTTTGCTAATGTGAAGCCAAACTTCATCACCAAATTGTAACTTTTGATCTACACAATGCTTTTTGTGCCTTTCTTTGTACTTTCCTTGGCTCTTTTCCAAATGTTCTTGAACTCTTTGGTGTACCAATTGGATTTGTTTAATGAACCTTCTTGCTTTGTTTATGTCACTATGACCATCAATAGCAACATCTTTTCCAAAAATGAAATCCAAAGGAGACTTAGGCAAGTATCTCAAACATGCCTCAAATGGCGATGTTTGAGTTGAAGAGTGCTTGGCCTGGTTGTAGGCATGTTGCATGTGGTGCAAATGTTCATCCCACAACTTTGGATGCTTGTTGCTATACCCATGAAGAAGATGTATCATTGTCCTATTCACCACCTCTATTTAACCATCTGTTTGTGAATGAAATTTTGTACTATTTTTCAATTTGGTGTCCATGAATCCCCACAAGCTTGACCACAAATTCCCAACAAAGCGAGAATCTTGATCACTAACAATGGATGTGGACAATCCAAAATGCACCCATACATTCTTTCATGAACCTATCCACAACTACATACACATTTTTTTGAACCTATCCACAACTACATACAAATAATCATGAACTCTTTTTAACAATGGAAGACCTCCTACAAAACCCATAGAGACACTCTCCCATGGTCATGAAGGAACTGGAAGTGGTGTGTACAATCCTAACTTCCTATTGCTAGGCTTACTGACTACACATAATGAACATCCTTTGATAAAACATGACACACTTTCAAACATACGAGGCCAATAAAAATACTTTTGTAGATGTGCCAACATCTTACTTACACCGAAATGACCAGCAATAAGAGAAGTATGTGCCTCTCTTATGATGTTGACTCTTTCTCCCTATGGAATACAAATCTTACCAAGATGGTATGTAAAAAGTTATCATGCAAATGATAATCCAATTCCTCTACTTGTTTACCTTGAATCAAGCTTGCATAAACATCTTGAAAGTCATTGTCTAATGCATATTTCTCAATATAACTTTCATGAAAAATAGAATTATGCTTGAGTAAATTAGTTGCACTAATAATAGGCCTAGAAAGCATATCAGAAAATTTATTGTAGATATGTTTCTTACACCTTATTACCAAGTGGAATTGTTGAAGAAAACCCATCCATCGAAAGTGCCTTTATTGCTACAACTTAGATTGAGATTGCAATTATTGGAATGGTTGATGATTAGTGTGAATGATTGTTTCCTTACCCATCAAATAGTGTTTCCACTTTTTCACACTTTACACCAATGCATACAATTCCTTTTCATATGTAGGATAATTAATCACTACACCACTGAAAGTTTCTGAATGAAAATAGATGGGCTTACCATTTTTCATGAGGACTACACCCATGGCATAGTCACTAGCATCAATTTGGATCTCAAATAACTATCTCAAGTTTGGAAGTGCAAGTATTGGAGCTGAACTGATCTTTTCCTTCAATGCATCAGAGGTCTTTTGTTTTTTTCCTCCCCACTAAAAAACCATTTTCACACTTGTCAATGCATGCAAAGGAGCTGCTATAAAAGAAAAGTTAGCAATGAATTTCCTCCAATATTGGGCTGCTCCCAAAAAGCTTCTTACCTCGGTAACTATCTTGGACCTTCTCCAATTCAAAATGACATCAACCTTGGAGGGATATATTTTCAGCTCACCTCCTCCAACAATATGACCCAAGTAAATTAAAGAAGTTTTTCCAAACTCACACTTTGACATCTTTAAATAAAATTGTTCTTTCTTTAAGATGTCAAGTAATTTTCTCACATGCATGACATGTTCATCACGAGACTTACTGAAAATTAAGATTTCATCTAAGTATACTATAAAAAACTCATCAAGAAAGGGCCTCAACACATCATTCATCACACGCATGAAGGTAGCAAGAGCATTACATAAACCAAAACACATAACTAGCCACTCCTTAAGTCTAACTTAGTAAAATACTTTGCATCTTTCAATTGATCAAGTAAATCATCTATTCTAGGTAATGGGTAACAGTTATTTACCATAAGCTTGTTCAATGCACAAAATTCTACACACATGCGCCATGTTCCATCCTTCTTTGGCACCAAAATAATGGGTGAACCACATGGCGAAGAACATGGCCTGATGATCCCTTTATCCAACAACCCTTGAATTTGATTTTTAATTTCTACACTTTCCATCACTGACATCCTGCACATGCCAATGTTAGGAATAAGACTATCTTGCTGCAACTGTATCTCATGTTTGATTCCTCTCTTGGGAGGCAATCCTTTTGGTTCCTGAAACATCTCATCATATTGGTTAACAACATCAACCAATTCAGATTTCAATATTGAGTCACAACCTTGAAAATATTCATTATCGACATCATTCTTGGGGTTTGATCATTGGAAGCAAAAAATTCTTGATAGAATTGACTAGTCTTTTCATCTGCCCTACATTAACAAGTGAAAGATTTAGTTTATTTCTATGGGATATCACAATATATTCTACTCCATCTTTGAACAAATGGTATTTATTTTCATGTCTATGGAAGATATCTTTTATGTCATAGAGATACAGGCTAACTAAAACTATACCGCATATGTCTAATGGCACAACATCAAGCTCCACTTCATCTATGAAATTTGCAGTAATGGCGAATTTCAGTTTACACTTTCTAGTTACTTGCAAATTGTGAATTGCACACACTAATCCTAATGGATATGGTTTATGATGTGGAATGGTTTCCAAGTTTAAAATTTTGACAATGTTTTCATAGATAAGATTAGCTTGAGAGCCACTATTGAAAAGAGTATCACTTTTGCTATGTTTTGAGCTTACCCTTATGTGAAAAAGTTATATCCTCTTCTTTTCATTTGAAGTTTCATTGTGTAAATTTGAAGTTCTAGTGCTAGAAATGGATTCTATTCCTTTCATACCCATGGATGTAATTTTAGTTTCATCACCCAAATCGGATCCCAAATCATGTTGAATGGTTGCAGTTGTCTTTTGTTTTCCCTTGTTGTTGAATTTCTTTGGTTTCATCTCGAGATGAAGCTTCCGATAATGAGCTTTATTGTGACCCTCTTTGGAACAATGCTTTCATGTTAATTCATCTCCTTCCTTCCTAATGGATGCATTTTTGTTTCCCTTCCCTTTAAAACCCTTTTCTTTTCCTTTACCCTTGAATGGATTTTTACTACCCTCTTCTGGAGTATTTTCCCTCTTGCCTCAAGATGAGTGGCTTGCACACCCACCTCATCTAGATTATTGGGATTAAACATAAGGATAGTATGGCTAAGGTAACTATGTAAACCCCCTATGTACTTCAACAATGTGTCATGTGATTGAAAATCTACACCTAACATTACAGAATTTTTTCTAAATTCTTTGGTGTAATCTTTCACTTTTTTACCTTTAGGTTGTCTAAAGTTCTACCAATTCATGATGGTTTTTTTCATATATGCTAGAGGGTAGAATTGTCTTTTAATTGCAGCAATGAAATCAGACCATTAAATTGAGACCTTACCATGTTTTCTTATATCTTTTTGTGCCTTTGATTCCCACCATACTAGTGTTGTACCCTCCAGCCTCAAGGAAGCTAGTTGAATCTTTATGTCATCCTCTTGAAGGTTTTGAATTTTGAAATATACCTCCAACTGACGAACCCAATTGTCAAGCTTCTCTACATTCACTTCACCATTATATATGGGCAGTTCAAATTTAACATCAAGTTTTAATAGGGGTGTTTTACCAATTCCTTTTGAGGTATGTTGATGAGTATGAGTAAGTGTTGTATTTGTGGAAGAGGATGAAAATGTTTGTGAAGTTGAAGAATAAGACGATGGTGGTGGAGAGGGTCAAGGTTTACCTCCATTTCCATTACCTCCTCCTCCTAAATAACCTTCTCCTTTTGGAGGCTTGGAGCTTTCACCCTACAGTCTGGTATTCCTCTCTTCATAGAGGACCTTCACCACCTCTGTCATGTCAAAGAAAACCTTCCTAAAGACATTCACATCCTCTATCATGTTTGTAAGCTCTCCTTCATGTGACATGCTCATTGAAGCCTCAACTACAACTTGAGGAAGAATTGGTGGTGGAGGTTGTGGCAACATTACACTCCTCCTTGACATAACTTCGGGACTTTCAACCAACTTCCCTTCTCCTCTCTTGAGCTTCAACCTTAAGCATGACATTCACTTGCAAACAGTTAAATCCTTCTTGCACAAAGAAAACCAAGTGCTCTGATACCAAACTTGACCTGATTGGGAAAATTAGTTTTGTTGTGCTAAATTACTTTTTAGAATATGTTAATAGTGCTTAAGGATTCATGATGTTAATTGTAAGTTTAAACATGAGCTTTTGAGTTCTTTTATGTAAATTTTATGTGCAAATTAACATAAAAAAATGATTGAACAACACCATATAATAGACATAAACATCACCATAAATAGTATCACAGTAGCACATGATGAAGGAGTTCACCCTCTTGGGCTATGTCTCCTTGGTCCAGCTTCTAATGGATTGGCCCTTTCTATTATGCTCAAAAGTGTGAATACATCAATTTACAATGTTTAGAAAGCTCTGAAACCTGTTCCAATGACTCGAGAATTCCCAAAATGCATATGTAGCCTATTATTGCTCCTGATTTGGTAAAAAACTGAAGAATTTATGACCTTTGCAATTTTTTTGCTAATCGCACTGCAAATTCCCCAAAATTTGGCACCATCCTACAAATTTTCCCCAAAACACAATAACGAAGCGACAATTTCGCTGCTTTTCGGGCAAAATTGTCAGACGCTTTAATTAACCTTCAACACCTATAATCCAAAAATCATGGCCATATGGGGGTTACGTGCCCGAGGCTAAGGCCAATAGCCCACCCCCACCGGCCGAGCCCCTGTACCGCATCGTTGGTGGTTGTATGGTGGTGGCGCACCAAGGGTCAGCCCCCTTGTGGGCTGGCCCCTCCCCAGTTTGGTGCACCCATAACATTTAAATATATGTCGTGGACATTACATGTTAAGTTTTATTGCGATGGAATTTTGGTAGTTTCCTGATCTCGTTGCTTGGTGGTTGCAGGGTTGACCCCCACTGATGCTACCTAGACCCTGACCCAAAATTTTGGTGGCCCCCGGGGTACCACATGGCGGCCTCTGGTTGGGCCATGTGTCAGCCTGAGGTTGGCCACCAACCACCAAATAAAAATCTTCCAACTACACCCAATCCAGAACTGTCACTTAGCACAACATGATTTGTCGATCCTGTTGACCAGTCAAACCTACCACATAGACCTGAATGGTCAGCGCCACGTCATTAGTATGAACTGATGATTGGGCTGTCAATTTTTTGAAAAAAATCACATGTTTGGGAAAGTGAAAAGAACATGATTTTGGGAGTATATGGTATCTATTTTGCATGAAACGAGTTGTGTCAAATCAGGATGACGATCACTACGCGATCGTTCAGGTGCCACACCAATCCGAGAACTTTGAATTTTAAGTTATTTTTTTGAGCACCTGATCACCCCCCAATTTTGGATAAATGGATGTAGAATTCTATGGACAAGATGAATGTATTTAGAATAGTGGACTCTAAACACATTTTTATGATGTGGTTCACCATTTGTTTTTTATGGCTTTCTCCCTGTGGGAAGAATGCATAATGGGTGCAGTATGAGAAAGGAAATGGTGGATTACCAATCTCACTTGGCACTGCATATATGAATCAAGTGGACTAAATTTTTGGGTTCGCATACATGGTGTCACCATACCAAAGAATGGTTATGGATATAATGAATTGATGTTTACTTAAATGAAAATGGGGTTGGACAACAACAATGTCTGAGGGACTGGGTTGTTGAGGTAAAAAGGAGGGATGATTAAATGCATCATCCCTAGGGCGATTTGGATTGATATGATATTCTATAGGTTATTTATCATGAGGAATAATTATGTGACTAGAATCAACACTATCATATGCAATAAGAGGGTAGGGCAGAATTTCTTCTCCTAGACTTTCGAAAATGGATGCCCCCTTACCCAAACATTAAGTGGCAATGTAATGGTCACAGGATGGATGTAGTTCGAATTCATAAGTTAAAAGTAAGGGTTGAGTGGACCAATCATAATCATGGGATACATGGTTCACAAACACATCATCAGAAGGTTTGGAGGGCTGACTAGTTGATGTGACATCTATGGATGTTGAGACTGAAGTGTGCTCCAAAGAAGGTTTGAAATATGCACAATAAGGAACTCCTAAAGAGTTTGAATAAATAGATCCCATGGATGATGATAGATAGAGAATAGGGGAAGAACTATATGTCATCTCGACATCAGGAGGGGGAATCACAATGGAGGGTTGGGAAACCTCATGTTCTCACAAAGAAGTGGGGCTAGAACCTGTAGGTAGAGGGGAAGTAGAATCACTGCGAGCAACATCTAACTCACTAAGGACTGGAAGTGTATCACAAAAATCTTTAAGACGAGGATAGAGGTGGGAATAATGTCCATAATTATCACAAAAACCACAAGGATGATTTGTGCGTAAGATTTTGTTCTTCTTGGTGGAATTACGTAAGGTGACATGGACCTCAGGAATGTTAGAGTAGGGTAAAGTATTAGAGACCACATTGTTAATATGAGGGAGTTCAGGACAATTACTGGTGGCATGACTAACAACATCACACAAAGAAGATGGGAGAGTAGGCTTTCATGGTGTTGATGGTGTTGGACCGATCAACATTCATGGGATCTCCCTGATATGAAGTCCCAATTAGACCTCACATTGTTTGGTGTAGGAGTCTCATCCAGAATATGGCTAGGTTTTTGATGCAGTGAGTTTTAATGATGTGCCTTGGTTGCAATAACGCATAGAGTGGCATATGGTGACTTTGGTGGGAACAAGTGTGTAACTCTACAAAAAGTCAATTACAATTCATGAAGGTTCTAACACACGAAAGGAAAGTGAGTGAGTCCTATAAGCTTGTAATAGTACACAACTTGGAAGGAACACATGAGCATAAAGACATCACAAGCTAGCCTACAAAATAGCTCACAAGTTAGTCGTGATGGAAAAATACAATAGCATGCATTCAACAAGATTCGTACCAATGAAAACAAAATAGTTCATAAGCATAAGCATAAGTGAAATAATATATATTGCAAACATAACAAGAATAGTCCTACTATATCATAACATAAGACCTTTTCCCATGATGAGAGGAACCATATCCCATCCATCCAAGCTATATACACCTCTCTTTTCCCAAGCTAAACTAGTTTTTGAGTGAGTTTGAATGATCAGCAAGACCTCTATAGCCTATAGATTTCTAGTGTATGTTTGAGGGAGAATAGAGTGTTTTGGTTTGGTTTGAGACTAGAGGGAATAGACCTTAAAACTTCCATTGTTGGGGCTATCCATGAGATCCTAGCAAAAGTGTGAGAACCTAGATATGTCAAAGGAGACCAACAACGTTAAGGCATTGGTTGTAATCTCTTTATGATTTATATGAATACAACTATTGAATGATTTCCTACATGAAGTGTTATTGTACATCTTTATGGATTATTTTTCATTGACCTATTAAGTAGGTTGAATACAATATTGTATGCTATCATGATTGTTGTTGTTGTTGTTTTCTTGTTTTAGGTATTCGAAGGAAGGAAATGGAAAATGGCTGGAGTGAGGAAGAAGAATCATCACCAAGCAGAATAGCGTTCTGAGGTAGGCCCTCTTAATTGATTCTAGATTAAGGAGATTTTCCACAGATTGTTTGTTTGTGGCTAGACTCGCTCTCTCGGGCTAGACAAATTGTTTGTGTCCGCACCAAGAATTTACCTACACCACAAGTTGTCGACTCTGCTAGGGAGCCAATCCTTCTGTTTGATTGATTTTCATTTTATGGTTTTGTGTGAACTTTTATAGTATCACCATTTCTATCTAGTGTTATATGCTTTTCCTAGTTTACTGCTCTGAGACTGAAATTTACAGTCGTAAGTCTAGTTTTAGCCTTTGAAATTTTTATTTTTTCCTTCAGTCCTCGGTTAGCGCATTTATTTTTTTGACAGTCGCGCTAATCAACATGAGTTTCTCAAAAAAAGTTGCACCAACCCCCTTCTGAAACTTTCTGTCAGTTAGGCAGTCACGTTGATTCCTGTAGGTGAAGGTCAGGGTTTACCCTAGGTCATAGCTAGTGTGTCTTTCCCTTCTCATTTTTGTCTCTCAGCTTGTTTTGACTATGTTCTCCCTGGCTGGAAAGATCTTTTAGCTTGGTTTGTATGCTTGTTTGATTTGCATTTTCTTCACTTGGTTTCTTGAGTTCTTGGATGTTGTATAACCCTAGGGCATCTCCGTCGTCACTCATTCACCTATTTATGTGCTTAACAATTCAAGTCGATAGTCAAAGTTGCTCCTTTCGTTTCATTTGACTAATCCTTTTGTTGCTTTGATTTCCATTTAACAAGTTTGAAAATTTTCTTTTGTTGTTTGAACATCTCTTTTCAAGCATAGATCACATTTCTAATCTTGTTATTGTTTGAGTTTTTGCTTCACTAGTTTGAAAGGAATTCCCTTTTGTGCTTTTAATTTGCTTGTGATTGATTGTATTGGAAATGTTTCACTAAAGTGATAAGTGTTTGTGAACGATTCATTCCATCATTTCTTTGAAAGATACATAATTCTAGTTTGTTGAATCAATATTTTACATTAGTTAGCATCATTGAAGACTAGAGTTGCATCATCATTTGCATCGGAAAATAAATGAATTCTCTCTACTAGTGAAAGGACTATTTGAAGTGCATTTGATAGGAAAGTTCGGAATTGGAAAGAGTTTTTCATCATTTCATTTTCAAAAGTTAAATATTGAAAATGCCATTTTTCTTTCGATTGCTTGTTTTATTGCATTTGAGTGTGTTTTCTACTCTCATTAGTGTAGACAATTCATCGAATTGAAAGGGTCTTGTCTCATTTAGATACATATAGGTGTTTTTCGAGTCACATCAATAAGGCCTGAAAACCGAGACATAATTTCAAGATAAACTCTAAAATGTACTCAATTAACCTAAGGCACATTTGAAACCTAACGATCACATTTTATAAGGTCTAGGATAGAGACATGTTCCGGTGTCTTTAAACCTAGCAATTGTCATTCGCTTTGGCACTAGAGAGTGCTAGTACAGACTTGTGCTTCCCATACCGGCGAGTATATAAAGGGCAACCCCACTAGGTTTCAATCCTTTATCAATAGGAAGTTGAGTCTACCTCCTTGTAAACATGATACACCGAACACAACATTTGGGGAGATTTCATGCTTGTACTTCTTGGTTCGTCGGGAGGTATTCTTTAGTTCACGGTTAATTGGTAATCCTTTTTCCCTAAATCATCATGAGTAGTCATTTTGATCTTTTTGAATCCTTAAATATAAAATATCACTTGAGTGCTTGTCCTTTCGAGCTCGTTTCAAATAGAAAGTGATAGAGTCACCTTTGCTTCTTTCTCGACTCTTAAAACATGAAAGAGCACCAGTTTCTTTTTGTGTCTTAAAAATTTTTCGCCCACGATCTTATAACATCCCTGTTAGTATTTTCTAGACCACATCATGAGTATGCCTTTAAATACATTTTAAATCCTTGAAATCAATCTCTCTTCTGGTTATTTGAGACAAAATCATCGCAGCTGAACCAACCGGTTCGCCTAGTTCCTCTTCTTCTCCTCTATCTGAAAGATTATTTGAGGAGCCTTTTCCTGAATTTCCACAGTCACTTGAGGACCAAGGTGTTGAGCTTGGAATTTTTTTGAGTATTTAACCTTTTTCATCTCGTCCTCCCCCTTCAAATACTGGGTCACTTTCTGACATTGGCCCAAAATCTCCGGATAATCCTATCCAGACTCCAGAGAGTCCACCAACTTCTGAACGTCATCTTGGATTGGTTGTTTATCCTATGAATCCTTTGTTCGATCATGTTGTGATATCACCTCAGCGTCTATACAATCCGTACGATCAGCCGGGTATTCCTTTCGAATTTTCCCCTCGAACATCTTTGGTAGTCCGTCGATGTCTATTTTCATGCATGGAATCAGAGGAAAAAATCCAAGTCTCCTCTCTGGGTCATTCAGAGGTTTCCACTCCAAGCACAGTCGAGGAGTAGGAATATCCTTTTCCTCCTGAAGGTTTTTTTTGGCTGGATAAATCGATCTTGGACACAAGATCGATCTCCCTAGTATCAGAAGATAGTCTAGCAACAAGCAGGACAAACAAATCTATTTTTCTCTAAACATATATGATTCATAAACAAAAAAACTATAGAGGTGTTTAGACCCTACCTTAAGTCCAACGCTAGTTTATAGCACCCATCCTTCAACCATCCGAAAGAGTTTCCTTTTGAGAACCTACAATCACAAACAAGAAAACATCAAATAACACCTGCATAGCTAATATCATAAATCATGTCCATTATGGTGATCAAGGAATCCATAAAATAAACCATAAAACACAGCTTATTGAGAAAAACAAACTTATTTGTATTAACTTTGAAGTAGAAGAACCTTACAACCTTTTCAGCCTTGATGTTGAACAAGCTCTTCCTAGGGTTCGAAACAGGAATCTCCTTTACTTTGACAAGCCTTACACTCTTCCAAATGAGATCAAAGAGGTATGTAATCTCTCCTCATACAAGCTCAATTAGGAAGACTAGGTTCCAATAGCATTTCACCTCAAAAATATTCAGCTTTCAACCTCCCAAGTAACCAGCCCAATGCTTCATTTTATAGTGCAGAGGAAGGAGGTTACAGGTCCACCTATGGAGGGATAGAGTCCTCCTACAAAGGGATAAGCCCCTCACATCAAGGGGTTAGCTCCTTAAGGTATGGGATGCATGAACCTTAAGGGAGTGAACTTGTCACTTCAAGATTCCTTCTAGAAGCTTCTAGAAATGACTCAAAGTGGGTTTTTAAGAATATACTTGTGCATTTTTTACTTTTACAGGGGTCTGCACCCATAACACAGAGATAGAACGATCAGGAACGCAGGGGACACGACCATAGGTGTGGGACCGCAGGTAATGCTAAGAGAACATGCGGAACCAAAGTTTTAGAGACTTTTGAGGGCTTTCTATTATTTTAGGTTTGATATGAGGAACTGAGGCTTTAGACTTGCAAAGGAGGAAAGTATGAGTGGTAATGGACTCACACAGATTGTAGAATGTCAAGGTGACAATTTTTTGTGCAATAGATTGCCCCCTAAAGTGCGAAGTCTGTAATAGATGAAGATAGATTTTGTCATCTATGAAGAGTGAAGTACTTTATCATTTCAAGGATCATCCTGTGGACACCCTAGTCGGAACCTGTAAAAACATTCAATGCAAAATATATATATGTGAACATATCATCGCTGAGGTAGGCATTCCCATACTCAGATCAAACTGATTATAAAACTGACTAAATTGTTCTGATACAGGAATGATTTTGTAATATATCAAGAGTGTAGACATATGTAGACATAGTATGGGCGCAACCATCTGTTTATGAATAGTCCACTGTATAATGAATAACAAAACTCCTCGCAGCCTGGATGGTAGAAACTAGATCCAGTGTCTTGATTTCTGCTTCCTGAACTAGTATGATTCTATCCATGTGAATGAATGTGTCGAAGTCGAACATGGTAGAAACCACTTGATTACCAATCAATGATGTGAACTTCTAACAAGTGTGAGAGAAACCACCAGTAATGTCAATGGCTCTCAAAGTACTCAGTACAATCCATGAAATGTGAAAAAATAAGTTAATGTCGAACATGTCATAGAATCCTCTGATCAAAGGTCAATGATGCAACCTATCGTCGAAGGTGAGAAACCTGCCATTAGGGCATGTAGATTCCAAGGTACTGATGATTTCTAGATCATCTTTCTAGATAGTGAGCTAAAGTTGATAGAAAGCGATCTGTCGTAGGCAAGCCCACAACATGAGATCATAGATCAAGTTTTGAAGAAACATATTGGCAAGGACTGTCTCAGGGATGGTCAAAATGGATGACAGATATTTTGCAGATGAATGGTTTGTTTGAACTGACCTCTTGAACACATAACGACACAACAGATGGTTTGGTGACAATTGACCCAAAGCTAATACCCAGAAACTGGCTAAATACTTTCAATATGGTTTGATTAATTGTTAGGCAAAGGATTTCCCAACCCAGGTGAACAAAAAGTGTCGTGTTCAAGAGTGGTTAATGGCTTTTCTAAAACACAAAGTGTAACAAACAGGTTCATTTTTCTCTCTTTTCCCCACCATTTCTGGAAAGTACCTCTTCATTTTTTACAAGCTTGGGGAGGATATCATTTTCTTGTTTATAAGCTCATCCTTCGGATGATTCCAGCTTAGTTTTAAAATTTGAACCCTAAGAAGGAGTGGTTCGTTCCTGTTTAAAATTGAACAAGTCCTTTACTGTTAAATTTTAATGAGTCCAGTATAGGAAAAACTCGGTGTTTTTCAATTTTAGGGAGTCAGAAGAAAAACTTAAGAAAACTCCATGGGTGTCCTTTTTCGTAAATTTGTGTCCCCCAAGCCCAAAAAAGTATAAAATAATACTTGAGAGAACCGCTTGACCATTACGATCAAGGAGTACTTTTCATAATTAGTGGCTCCGATCTGAAAAAGTAAAAAAGCAATCGAAGACACGTCGTTTTATAACCAATATCAAACTTGAAACAACAAAAGTATGGCGATATTTTCATGTTTATACGGTCATAAAAGAGTTGTAAGTGGACCGCCTTTTTAATTCTATTTAACGAGTTTAAAAAGGAAAAAAACTTGACAATCTTTTCATATTTTACGAGTCAGAAAAGAGCTTAAAGAGGACTCCAATGTTTTTCTTTTTTGTAAATTTTGGAAGAGTCCGAAAAAGTGAAAAAGTATGCTCTCTGTTAAAAATGATCAATTTCCTTGAAAAATCCAATATTCTGCACAAAAACTCAAAACATTACTCATACTTGTTTAAGATAAATAAAAATGTATCAAAAAGTTACCTTTTTAAAGTGAAAAATAAATAAATTAAAAATTCATTTATTCAAAAAATCTTATAAAAAGGGATTTTGTAAATTCATTTTTACCATTTTGATTTCAGAGTGAGAAGTGAGAGCTTTTGGGTAAGAAACTTCCTGTGAAGATTGTGGAAAATCCATTCGTTGGAATCGAAAACCGTTAGCTCCAGGAAATCCACATCATCCTTATCTTGCATTTCAACCATTTACATTTCATTTTTAGGCTTTCATTTTGATTTTTAAGGGAAAAATTAGTTTAGAAATTCGCTCGCGGGGGTCCGTAGGTGCAACATGCAGCCCCTGCGGACCTCGACTTTTTTCTACAAAGGAAAAAGTCGTGGGTCTGCACCTATTGCTTACGATGTGTGCAGACCTATACATTGTCTATAACCAGTGGGTGCAGACCACGCGAAATGGATTTTAAAAACTCAAATTTCTCCATTTCCGCCCAAAAATTTTCAAACTAAATTGTTCTAATACATCTTTTTTGCATTGTAGGACATACAAAATTCTTATTTGGCGGGAATGCGAGCATGAGGTCGTGGATCTTGCCGCAATAAATCATCAACCTACATTAGATGCATTAAGAGCATGTAGACTATTTAAGTTCTGGGCCATACCAGGCATGAGGGCCCAAGTAGACTTATTATAATGGCTGGTAGATAGGTGGAATATACAGGACCAATGTTTCATGATTGGTGGCCACCGACTCGAAATTGAGCTAGAGGACATATATTTTTTGACTGGTTTGCCCATGAGAGGTGAACAATTATCTCTTTTCGGGACTAGGCCAGGTGGCCAGTCTATTGCTAGTCTCCGATTGGAGTTTTGTAATGATCAAACAAAGGACAAAAGAATCGATATTAAAACTATTGACCGTCCTGAACTTAAGGTTATTGCATTCACTGTCACTAGACTATGCGGGAGTGGATCCCAGATGCAAATGGCAGTAGACTGTTATTGAGGTACCATCTTCAACTGGTGCAAGGCTATGTTGGCGAATGTAAAAGGTCAACTAACTAGAGCAAAGAATGGACAACTAAAAAACTTTGGATACGGTTTCCTCATTGTGAGATTTGGTCTAGAGAGGTTCCTTATGTTGGTCCCATAGCAGCTTTCTATTGAGGCTGGTCTTCCTCGAGAGCCTAAGATAATGTGTTGGGTTGCAGTGATGGCTCGTCATCTTGAGGAGGGTTCAGAGGTTGTTCGATTTCTGCCTGAGTATTTTTGTTGGTTGAGGAACCAAATTTTTGTGATTCAGGATTTTCCATATGCCGGGATGGATTATCGTGGTGACCCAAACATGATTCTTCCACCAGGAGAGCAGTGGGATGATTCAGGTAAAATCATTTTCAACACTTTCTAAGTTTTAACCAATTTTTTTTGTTTTTTTAAATCATCCAAAACTGACAATAAATTTTTTTAAATGCAAATATGAGTCCACGATGACCAACCGCTCTCTAGCCTTATGAGAGGAGATGCCTAGCTGCAGCAGCACCAACCCCATAGGACCAATCTATAGAGATCCTGACCAATTTGGAGAATCATCTAGAGCGTTTGACAACAGATATTCCAAAGACTGGCATAGATGATATTCCACTTAGGTTACAATGATATGTGATTGGGGTCCTAGGACCTTTTAGGATGTTCCTTTGTAGGGTGGCCCGAGTAGTGGTTTCTTATTGTGATCATCACTAGGATAGGATGATCGCTTTTGTAGACTCACACGACATTTTTGTTCTTTTGTATTATCATTTTTGCCGATCATAAGGTGATTTTCAACCTATGATCGAAGACAATGTATATTTGACACGCTTCTATGATATGATATATCACTATTACTGGCTATCTTGTGTAACATGTTATCGAATTTGTTTTAAATTTACTGTTTTGATTATTGCAAACTTCTATTTATCATATGAGAAGCAACTGCATCTACTAATGTATTTAAATGTCTTGGAATATGTTGATATTCAATGTAATCAAATTCACGTTCCAAGAGACGAACTCTCAAAAATAATCTTAATAACACTGGATTTCTAATGGCATAAACCCTGTTAAGCTGTAATACAATGAGTTCAAAATATAACCTTAATAAAACTCTGAATCCCAAATGAGATGGATGCAGATAATAACTCAATCACTGCACTATACTCTGCAATGTTATTCGTTGTTTGACCGAGGCTTACCCCATGCATAGATACTAACTCATCAAAGGGTGAATAGATAACCCAAGCTGCGGAAGAAATGTTTCGTGTATTACAACAAGCACCATCAGCAAAACCAATGTATGTTTGAAGAGACGTCGACATCTGCAATATCAAGAGTAAAAGAAAGATAAGCAGGAATAATGATAAAACCACTCTCTAAACTAGGCACACTTTCCTAATCGAAAACACACCAGTTATAAGGAAACTAATCCAACAAAAATCTCCACAACAAAATTTAAGCATAATATCTCTTCAGATAAAGCCCATTTCTGGGTTTACCCAAAGAGACACCGTCAAAATCTACCAATTCATAGGCCCCTTTTTCCAGCTTTTGCTTAACAATATAAGGACCATGCCACATAGGTACAAATTTTCCAGCCCCTAATCGTTTGCTTGATCATATAATAAAACTAGGTCTCCTTCTGAAAAATTACGAGGTTTAACATTTCGGTCGTACTGAGCTTTTATCTATTTCACATGAGTCTCGATTGCTAATGCAACATTGTGTCGATTCTCATCTAGCTGAGCTAAGTACAAAAAACATTTCTCCTCTTCAGAAGTGGCTGGGAGTAATTCTATGGCTAATTGTAATGACGGAATTTCACATTTAATGGGTAACACTACTTCCAAACCGTAGACCAACTGAAAAGGAGTGAAACCAGTTGATGTTTTTATTTAGGTTCGATATGCCCAAAGTGCTGAAAATAACATGTTATGCCAATTCGACCTATGAATACCAATGATTCGTTGGATCATAGTGACTAGAATTTTATTGATAGCTTCAACCAGACCATTAGCCTATGGGTAATATGGAGTAGAACTATCATGACGCAGGCCAAGTTGATCTGTCAGTTTAGTCATCATGATTTTTCAAAAATGACTTCCATGATCAGTAATAATATCTTGAGGAACACCGAATCTAGAAATTATATGATTGAAAACGAAAGTTGCAGCACTTTTGCCGTCTGCTGAAAATGTAGGCATCGCCTCGGCCCACTTAGTAAAATAATCTACTGCAAGGATGATATACGCATGCCCCCCGAATGAGTGAGGGTTACATGTAATAAAGTCAATACCCCACTTTGCGAAAGGACTGACAACAATTATAGGGTGGAGAGGAGCGGGTGGAGCACGCATCTTACAATAAAATTTTTGACAATTGTGGCATTTCCGGATTGCATAGATACAATCTTTGAATAAGGATGGCCAGAAATAACCAACGCGCAATATCTTTTGGGCTGTGGAATACCCAGACATATGACCGCCACATGCTCCAGAGTGACAGTCATTTAGAACCTTTTTAGCTTCTTCATGAGTTAGACAACATCGGAAAACAGAATCCGCCCCACGACGATAGAGTGTATCACCAATAATATTGTATTGTTCGGATTGGAAACGTATTTTTCGTCGCTGAGATCGTGAGATTTCAGGCCAAAAAGATTGGGTTTGGATATAAACAATAATATCTCCACACCATAGATCAAGAGTACTAATAAGAAACAAGGATTCATTCGCAATGGGCTCTTCCACCATAGTTTCAGTATCAGTACGTGGGAAAGCACACATCAGTTCCACAAAAACCAAAGATTTCTTTGCCTTGGATTTTTCAAATTCCAAGTCAGATTCCTACAAGATAATTATCCATTTGGAATACTTGCCCCCTAGCAATTGTTTGGTCAAGATATACATTATAGGGTTACAGTCAGAAATTACCGTGGTTTTGCTTAATAAGATGTAGTGACGAAATCTTTGGATAACTTGAACAGTTGCTAAGGCCAATTTCTCCACATGCGAATATTTAATCTCAATCGGATGTAGAATTCAACTAAGATAGTAAATCACATGTTCATTGTTGAATTCATCTTCTTAAACTAAAACCATCCCAATGGTGGAATGAGAAGCGGCGAGGTACAAAAAGTAATCCTGGTTGTAATTGGGAGGATGCAGTAATGATGCATGGGTTAACATGTGTTTAAGTGCATCAAAAGATTTGTCAACTATCTCATCCCAAAAGAATGGAGTATTATGTTTCAACAACCTGGTAAAACCTTTCGGTATCTTGGCATAGTTAGGAATGAAACGACGTAAAAAGTTTGTTTCCCTTGCAAACTTTGGAGTTGGCGAAGAGTTGAAGGAGGAGGTAATTTAACGATAGCTTCAACCTTCGAGGGATCGACATAAATTCCAGCTTTTGAAACAACAAATACTAGTAAATGACCCGTTTCTACATAAAATACAAATTTGTGTGGATTTAGCTTAATTAGATAATGCCTACATCTCATAAATATAGCTTGTAATGAATGGGCAGGTATATCATCGAGATAAGGCTACACAATGTGCTTGATGTCATGAAATGCGTAAGACATAGCCCTTTGAAAAGTTGATCCAGCGTTCTTCAATCCAAAAGGTAATTTGCAATAAGAAAATGTCCCCCATGGACAAATGAAAGCTATTTTAGATTGATTAGCAGGGAGTATGTTGATTTGATTGTAACCGGAAAAGCCATCCATAAAAGAGAACATTTCACTGCCAGCACAATCATTAATAATTTGATCGATATAGGGAGTTGGATAATTTTCTTTAGGACAAGCTTGATTAATATCCCTGTAATCGATACATATTCTTATCATTCCTTGCTTTTTGTTAACAAGAACAATATTCAATACCCAATCTGTTAAAGGAATTGGATCAATGAAACCTGCTCGAAGTAATTTCTCAACTTCAGCTTTAATAGCAGCGGCTTTTCTCATATGTATATGACGCAAACATTGCCGGACAGGTTTAGCATCTGGGTAAATTTTAATTTCATGGACAATAATTGATGGATTGATTCCTGGCATTTCTTCATATGACCAGGCAAACACATCGCAAAATTCTTGAAATAGGGCTTTATAAGTTTGGATTTCATCGTCCGTACAGGAAGCACCTATATGAATGTTTTCAAAAATTCCGGGTTTAACTGAAATGTCAATAGGAACTGTTCGAGAGATATTTCTCAAATTTAACTCAGAATCAGGATGTTGCAATGGATTTTTTGGTTCTTTGACATAGTCAGTAGTAAAAATAGATGAAAAATCATTTTCAAAATGATCAAGCTCAGGTAAAAACGAAGATCGATGATGAAGATCTTCGCATGGTAAATCATCAACAGACAAAAGTTCACGAATTTTTTCATTAGTATGAATAGGATCAGAAAATGTTGTTGTAACTGAGGTTGATATCAAAATTGATTCCCCATGGACCACATTCATTGGATCAGTTTCGGTTGAACAAGAGTCAGAAAACAATTATACAGCCTGATATGCAATTTCAAAGGGACTCAAAGGCATTGCATTACTAAATGAATCCACTTCAAAATTGGAAGGTACGATCCAAGGATCATCAAAAGAAATAGTGTTCAATGAAATAATGTGAATAGTTGCAATAGAAGGTGATACGTTAGGAGGAGGGAAGGAAAAAGTTCCTAGTAAACCAGAATCTTTAATCAAACCTACCCCAACATCCTTGTAAGGGATAGTTGTTTTACCGACATGCTGAATACTATCTGAAGAGGCTGGGTCGGATAAAAATAAGTCAGTTGGTCTATCATAACGATATTTCCATTATGAGGAAACTTGATAAGCCGAAGAACGATGAAACAACAACAGACATAGCGTAAGACCAACTGCGACCCAAGGCAAGGTTGTAATCTAGAGGGGCATCAACCACTTCCACATGTAGATTTACAGTTTTGCCTTTGACCCCTATAGGTAAATCCTTCTAAATGCCAAAAGGATGGAACCCTCGGTGTCAAAAGCCTTTAGAATCGTCGGAGACTGATTGAGTGTGGGAGAACCAAGCAATCTCCAACACTAGATCAACATAGTACACGTAGAAGCTCCCTTATCAATCACAGTACGAAAGAAAGGTCTATTTTAGACTAACACTAGAATCTGGAAAGCCGTTTTTGAGGTAGGTGGGGTGTACTATTCTCTAAATTGAAGATTATTAGGTTCGAATCCTGAATATCAACAACTCCTATAACAGATAATAGTAATTTATGTTGTGCTGGGCATGATTGAAGCACCTCCAAAGCTGACATTGCTGAAGGGGAAATAGCTAAGTCTTCAACAATGTTATAATTCTAAGAAGCTCTCGCATGTGGATTGAAAGTTGATTTCCAAAGTATACCTTTAGTAGGTGGTTTGATTACTAAGTCAGGGTTAGTTTTCTCGATCTGTAGCGGATCAAAACCAGGAGGAGTTGAAGTTGATGGGTTTGAACTATAAGATTCTGCTTCTTTACCACCAATAGGATTTTTACTACCATAATCTTGCGATCGCATCACAATCCTGACATGAGACATCATCATAATGGGTTCTTCTGAGGCATTTGAGGAAGAACCAACCATCTTACTATCTTGATTAGGAAAAGGATCCTTCAAGACAGCAGGTGTTTGAGAACCTTTGACGATTTTCGAAACCTCTACCCGATGTGGGCAGTCTTTGGTAAAATGATCCTTGTCGCAAATGAGACAAGGATAGCAAGTTTTACGTTTCTCGTCAATAGATTCATTTTTATTTGTTTCTCTTTTGACTTTTGCTTGTTTTTCTTCTTCCCCTTCCTTTTACCACCGGATTTTGATTTGGCCGTAGATGATTCTACAACATGGATATCAGTAGGAATTTTAGTGGAAGAGTCTCCTGTCTGGGAATCTGGTAAAGTTATAATAGGAGAAGAATTCTTTGAAGATTTCTTCTTGCTTTTAGTACTAACTAAACCAATCATACCATCAGCGGCATGAGACCCTGAAGGAGCTGCAGTTATTTGATTGTGTTTTCGAAGGTCAGGGATTTTTTCATGTAAAGTACCTGACTGTGTATATACGAGGTCAAGGTACTGAGCTTGAGAAATTACTTGTTCTTCAGTAACAACTCCTACCTTAGCTATCTCTTCAATGATTTTAGGTAATAATGATTTTAGAAACCATTCCACTAAAATTTGATCCGGAAGGAAAACTTTCACCAAACGTCGTCTATGTTTCCATTCATGAATATGATCAGAAATATATGTGGACATGAATTGTTTTAATGAAGTTAACAATTTTGTGCCATTGTGTATCTGACATGCAACTAAAAATGAGTTAGGAAAGAAGTGGATAACTGACTAAAATTATAAAAAGAGCCTCATGGTAACTCAATGTACCATTTGGCAGCAGGACCAATCAGAGTTCATTGAAAAAGACGTAAGCGAATTGAATCATCAATAATGGAATTAGATGCACACTAGAGGTGATAAGTCATCACATTATTTGACGGATCATCTCCTGACTTAGCCTTGAACTTCAAGATATCACTGGGCAACTTATTAGGCATTGTCAACCAATACGGAAGATAGTAAATCGGATCATTCGTAAGGCGTGACAAATCAGGTAAATCCAAAGTTGCAATAAATGGTAACTGACGGTTAGGGTCGCGAAAACCTTGGGTAACAAGACCAGCCCTAGGAGGAGGATATCTAGGATAACTTGGAATTGGATTTGCATTAGGAATATTATAACCTCCTGGGAAACCAGGATTAACTAGACCAAACTGGGGTTGCTGAGGCTATTGATAAGTATAGCTAGGGTACGGTTGATACTGATAGATTGGGTTTTGTACAGTAGGACCGAATCGATACTATCCCTGGTATGGTTGATAAGTGAATTTCGGTCGACGTGTGACAACCGTACTTGGACCAGCTTGTCTTGCAGGCATCTGGATCGAAGTCTGAACTGTAGGCCTTGACTGTGGTAAAGAGGCTTGAGGAGTTTGCACTGACGCAGGAATAGTAGAAACCGGAGCTACTAATACTCCAGAAACAGGTGTGGTAGGTTGAACAGAAGCTGTAGTAGTTGTAAAGACAATTTGAGGTGGAGTTCGAGGTGAACTAGGCCTAGACTATTGAACTACACTAGGTGCAGAAGTTTGAACAGTAGGCTGGATAGGTTTCTGGGTTGGACTAGAAACCAAAGGTTGTCTAGGTTTACTTGATAACTGCGCATTAGGTTGCATAGTTTGTTGAGTTTGAGATGGATCCCACACCATATTCATTCCGGGGTATGGACCCATAAAAAGTTGTGCATATGGAGGACCATAACCAGGTTGAGCGTAGGGTTGAAAATTAAGCAGTACATTTCCAGCGCCTTGTACAAATGGTTGACCAGAAGGTGGTTTGAAACCTTGAGTTGGGTACTGACCTTGAGGTTGATAACCTTGAGGCATGTATTGAAACTGGGGTTTACCTTGAGGTATGTATTGAAACTGGGGTTGACCTTGAGGTATGTATTGAGTCTGGGGTTGACCTTGAGGTATTTACTGTCCTGATGGTATGTATTGTCCTTGAGTTTGCCCCCAGGGCAATAACTGACTACCTTGAGGTTGCCCCCTAAGCGGTAATTGATTACCTTGAGGTTGCTCCCCAGGCAGTAACTGACTACCTTGAGGTTTCCCTCCAGGCGGTAACTGACTACCTTGGGGTTGCCCCCCAGGTGGTAATTGACTACCTTGAGGTTGTGGATTTGGAATACTACCAGACATCATAAGAATTTCTTCTGCGCTCAATGGTTGAGTTCCATTATTACCAGTTGATAGTTCATGTTTGATGGGTTGAGGAGATGCTCTTGAAAAAGTACCAGTGAGTCACTGGTACCCCGAAGGAACAAAAGGACCACCATATAAAAATGTTTCCGGTGTTTGGGAAAACATAGATGACTGTCTCGACATATTCAATGGAGGATAATAACCTCTGGGTGTTGGGAGAAAAGGAATTCGAGGTGGTGAAAAACTAAGGCCTGGGTTTTCTAAAAAATTCGTCAATGATACGTACCAAGCGTCACTCCTAAAAGGACTATAGAAAATTGATTTACGCTCCCTAGGTTCTAAAGTTTTTTGATTTTCGGGAAGAGTTATATCTTCGTCCGGACTAACAAGTTCTTCAATAGAAATGAGGCGAGAAGGAAGATTTTGGGTAATGATATTTCCTACCCAGGGTGAAGCAAGACCACTAGAAGTTGGAGAAGCAAATCCTGAAGATGGAGTAGTAGCAGGTTCAGTTTCGGGCTCAGAAATTTCAGGTTCTTCAACTAATTCACTAGTAGGAGAAATACTACTAGTAACTTCGGAAAGTGAAATTGGTTCAGAACTATACTCTGTTGTTTGTACTTGATAATCAGGATGAACAATTAAGGATGACTCTCCGGATTCTGGTGACCCAAATCTGCTGTCACTAGGTGATACAAGAGCTCGTAACCCTTCAAGCTGGCTTTGTGTATACTCAGGAGGTTGTCCCCGAAGTCTACGAGATTGTCTCGGTAATTCAACCACGATTAAATATTTAATTACTCACACGCAAACAAAGAAAAATTTCAATAAATCCACCTAAAGTCTCTAAAGAAACAAACAATTGAATCACATGCCTAAAAAATCTAAGAGTTCAAACCACACACAAATAGTAACTTCTCATACTAAAAACACTAGTTGGTGATAAAATCCAACGTCGTAGAATTTAATACAGAAAGGGCGGTTGGAACAGTTACCCTGAAAACCTACTTAATGAAACAGACTGGCACAAGTTTCTTCAAAAAACCATCTCGAGTGAAGAGAACCCCCCAGAGAGTCCAACTGAGTCTAGTCGACGTTTGCTCCAAGTACAGTGAGACCCGTCCTTCACCATCACCTTAAGAAATAATCTTAAGTTTATGGACACTAAGGTTACCAACAGCAACAAATACAACTGGGGGAACAGTCTACAATCTGATCTACGTGCAAGGGCAGAGTAACAAAGCTCAATCCCCTTGAAGGCTCCACGAAATGATCATTCTGAGGTTTACCAATAAGTGACCCTAGGCTCCTCGACAATGGCTAATCTGAGGTTTACCGTTTATAATACGCGCAAATCTTCTATCTTTCCCAATGAAACAGACTTGATTGTTTCAAAGGTTCAGACATGATCTCATGATTGACTCCTTTAAGAGGAGCTTCCCGGAATGTATCAATTAAAATTGGATTTATTTCCTACCGCAAGATATAGCTACTTGTTTGTTTTAACTATCTTGGAGAGTTAATTACTCCCTACTCCAAGATACTAGCCTAAGCTATATTGGTGATAAGAGCCCTAGAAATAAAAAAGATTGCTAGATCAACTTTAATTAAGCATCACTTTTATGGCTTGTTCCTTAAGTCAATAGGTATGGAAATGAAACTTTGATGGTGTGAAGACTCGACTCCAAAAACACTAAAAAAATGCACCTAAAATGATAAACAATTCGTTTTTTCTTTCAATGAATTTCTAGCTAAAAGAAAGAGTTTGAGAATGCAATTCTTTAAGAATCAAATCTTTATTTCGACATGTAAATAAAAAGAAAATCTTTTTGTCTTTTTCAATAAGAACTCAAAACAAGACTACTAATTATGCTCACAATAAATCACTTTCCTTTTTCAAAACTCAAAACTACAAAAAACAATTTCTTTCAAAAGAGGACTACAATTTCTAGAAAGCACTCAAAACTACAAAAACTAATCTTGAGATCTAAAAAATTCTAAAAACCTAATTGAAATAAAAGCTTCAATTATTTTTGAGGATGTTTTACTTAGTTGTTCAGTAAACTAAGGATTCATTTGTTCACAATAACAAATCAATCAAAAAACATCCAAATACGTTTTCTTTAATAAAAATGAAATTCAAAACTTATAACCAAGTTCGTTCAAAGATTTGTAAAGAGAAAATGAAATCTATTTCTCACAAAGGACATATTTCACAAACCAGTTAGACTCATCAAGAAGACAAAAAGAGACCAGGGTAATCTAAGGTTTCTTAGGCTTCTAATCTTTGAGTCACTACAGAGACCAAGTGAAAACCACTCCAAGCATGCAAAACTTCTAGAAAATCATCTAAAACAAAATTACCATTGGAACTTACTCACAAGAGATTTTTGACAGAACACATGCAGATCTGGGTAGACACTAAAAGTCGTAAATGAAACCTAAAATTAACTGGAAGAAAACATTTTAGGTTTTTCAAAAAAAATTATAGGGTCCGCAGGCTTCCAGAAGAACCAGATGCGGTACCGCTCTGTGTACTAAAGGAAAAGTGCAGAGATGCCCACACTGTTTGTAAAAATAAAGTGCGGTCCCTTGAAAACTTCAAAAAAAACAAAAAATATTCTAGATTCTAAAAACTACCCAATCCAACACACATCAAGCAAAAACCAGAAACGAGAAAAAGTTTCTCAAGTCAAAGACAAAGGAAATCAAAAACCAAATTCAGTTCCCCAGTGGAGTTGCCAATTTGTTGGCTGGATAAATCGATCTTGTGGACAAGACTGATCTCCCTAGTATCAAAAGATAGTCTAGCAACAAGTAGGACAGACAAATCCATTCTTCTCTACACATATACGATTCATAAATAAAAAAACTATAGAGGTGTGTAGACCCTACCTTAAGTCCAACGCTAGTTTTTAGTAGCTATCCTTCAACTGTCAGAAAGAGTTTCCTTTTGAGAACCTGCAATTACAAACAAGAAAACATCAAATAACACCTGCATAGCTAATATCATAAATCATTTCCATTATGGTGATCAAAGAATCCATAAAATAAACCATAAAACACAGCTTATTGAGAAAAAAAAACTTATTTGTATTAACTTTGAAGTAGAAGAACCTTACAACCTTTTCAGCCTTGATGTTGAGCAAGCTCTTCCTAGGGTCTGAAACAAGAATCTCCTTTACTTTGAAAAGCCTTACACTCTTCCAAATGAGATCAAAGAGGTATGTAATCTCTCCTCATACAAGCTCAATTAGGAAGACTAAGTTCCAGCAGCATTTCACCTCAAAAATATTCAGCTTTCAACCTCCCAAGTAACCAGCCTAATGCTTCATTTTATAGTGCAGAGGATGGAGGTTACAAGTCCACCTATGAAGGGATAAAGTCCTCCTTCAAAGGGATAAGCCCCTCACATCAAGGGGTTAGCTCCTTAAGGTATGGGATGCATGAAACTTAAGGGAGCGAACTTGTCACTTCAAGATTCCTTCTAGAAGCTTCTAGAAATGACTCAAAGTGAGTTTTTAAGAATATACTTGTGCATTTTTTACTTTTACAGGTGTCTGCACCCATAACACAGAGATAGAGCGGTCAGGAATGCAAGGGACATGACCATTAAGTGCGGGACCACAGGTAAAGCTAAGAGAAAGTGCAGAACCAAAGTTTTAGAGACTTTTGAGGGCTTTCCCTTATTTTCAAGGCTTGATATGAGGAACTAAGGCTTTAGACTTTCAAAGGAGGAAAGTATGAGTGGTAATGGACTGACACAGATTGCAGAATGTCAAGGTGACAATTTTTGTGCAACAATTTTCCTTACATGGGAAGCATTCAAACCAGTGTTCACCCTGAGTTACTGCGTAATTACGTGACTTTCAGTCAGTTGGTTTTAGGCACACCTACAACCTCATCACTATATCATAACCCTATTTGGGTATTTGGTGCTATGCCTACCACAGGTCCGTTCATTCAGAACCTGACCTCCCAACAGACAGTGATTTCTGCAGTTACTTCAGCCTCGATGCAACCCACCATTCCAAATACTCTTGTTTCGTTAGTCCAAGTAACCTGTCTAGTTCAACCAACGATCTCAAGTCATGTCACTATCACTTCTTTGATCCCTCCAATGAGTGTATAGGCTATGCCACTGCCTGGGGGGAAATGTTCGAATGTGTCTATTATCTCTGGTACAACCAATGTGAGTGGTTCACAAGCTCACATGGTTGGAATGAACCACACCTTTTTGGGTGCCATTCTAAACCCTGTTGGTCCTACTGGATTGAGCAATGTCCAATACCAACAGCCAAACCCTGTTGGTTCATCCCTGTCAAGTAACATCCAATACGAGCAACCTAATATGGCTTAGGTTCAGTACCAACCTCCTTATGTTCCATATGGTTCACAAGTGATGGTTAATCTGTCCTACATTCCTTAGCCTGGACCTTACGTCCAGCCTGGTTTGTCCGCCGTGCTTGGTGGGTATGGCTAGATACAGTTTAGGAACTTTCAAGGTGTCATTCTGGGAACTGTTCAAGTACCTTTTTAGCAGCAAGGACAACTCCTACAGAAACAAGGGAAACCTTTGTTTCAGCAAGGGCCATCCATACAGCAGCAAGGGAAACCTTCATTGCAGCAAGGGCCATCCATAAAGCAGCAAGGCTAGATGATGCCACAGCAAGGGCAACTACAATAACTGTAGGGGCAACCCTCACAATAGTTGTATCAAACTAGGCAGCTGCAAATGAAGTATGCGTTGCAATCCTCCTAGCCTATGCCTTCACAAGGTCAACCTCTACAACTACAGGGACAACCTTTACAGCTACGAGGTCAGCCCTTGCAGCAACAAGGTCAACCTGGGCAGCAACGACCCTTATACTCATACCAATAGGGTCAACCCTTGCAAGGACAAGGCCATGGTCAAGTTCTACAATAGGAGGTGCAAAATCCTTACATCCAAGGGAAATAGGTCCAAAACCCTTCTGTCTAGGGGCAGTAGGTCCAAAAGCCTTATCCTCAGGGGCATCAGGTGCAAAATCCATATGTCCAAGCAGGCTCAATAGCCTTTTAACCTGTATGTTGCTTATTAACAACCCCTGTCCAGATAGTTTCAAGTCTTTCAAGGTTATAATTCTCCCTACAGGAAAGGTAACCGATAGTGGGGGGAAAATCAAATGCCATAGGGATAAAATCCTCCACTATGGGGACAAAAGCTTCACCAGTAGGGATGGGCCCCACTAGTTGGACCCCCTTATTGACCTCAAATTCCTTTCAATACCCAATTGTCGTTCTTGGCTACACTGGAATTGCCAGTTGTGTCTAGACTCAGGAATGACCCAATTCTTCATTCACCATACTAGCCTCCAGTTTCATCCAAGATTCCAAACAATTGTCCAAAGTTTGAAGGAAAATCGAAAGAGGATCCACAAGCCCATGTGATGACGTATCACCTCTGGTGCTCCTCGAATTCCTATGTTGAATATTCCATTCGTCTTCAGCTTTTCCAACGAACTATCACAGGTGCTGAAGTGAAAAGGTATATCGAGATAGCTCAAAATACCTATCAGGACTTTAACACTCTCACCATGGCCTTTCTCACACATTTCCAGTTATTGGTTCATTATGAAACTAGAACTGATCTGCTAACGTCGCTCAAGCAAGACACTACGACCCACATCTCTGATCACATCCATGAATGGAGATGTAGGCACCGTCTGATTAAGTTTGAGATTGTTGATCAATTTTTGACCGAGTGGTTCACCAAATCATTTGCCAACAAAATTGCTAACGACATTTCTATGGGTGTATGCGTCACTGAGGAACAAGACATCACGCGTGCCCAAGATCTATACCTCATCTATTCACAATCTGGCACGTTATATGATGTGTTACCTAATGCGCCCATACCATCATCTGATATGACGACATCTAAGTCTCTAGCTACACCTATTGTTGATGGAGTAACTGGTTCAGTGACTTAGACCCCTGCAAAATATTATTCCAAACATAAGTTGGTCTCCAACACTGCTCCCAATGATTCCTCTCACAATTCATCCGACCCTGGTAAAACCTCAGAGGTTCATGTTGTCCAGTCTACCGCAGTGGATAAGTCCTCCAAAGGTAAGAAGAAAGGAAAATGCAAGGGTAAAGTCGATGCCTCGAAATAGGGTCCTCCTAAGTCATCTGCTCGTGATGCTTCCCAACGGAAACCCAAGTATCCATGCCTCATCTGTGAGGAAAATCACTATACTAAGGATTGTCCCAGGCAGTTCGAAGTTAGTCTTTTGCTCAAAGGGACCCTATTTGTCCTGAGACTCAAATGGTAGACCAGCCCCAGTCGTCCTCTTCCTCAGGTTCATAAGTGTTCATGATGAGTACCCCAATTAACGTGGCTACCAGGTCAGAAGATTATCAAACTCCTACCCCAACAACAGGGAAAGAGAAAGAAGGTACCCCTTCTTCTTCTATCCCATCCAGTTCTTGTTCTCTCCATATAGAGTGACCTATCTTGATTCCACCATTCGACCACCTTCTTGAGGTGTGCTACAAAAGTCCTCGTACAATCCCAGCACACGAGATGCTCAACATTATAACATTGTTGAAGATTTGACTCAGGCGCCATTAGCTATGTCAACTCTCGAGGTCCTTCAAAGTTGTCCTTCTTAGCAGAAATCGTTACTCTTGGCTATTGGGGGTATTGATCCAGCTGACTCTAATCTCATCTGTTTTGACCTGGAAAACCACGTTCCACGTTTACCTCATCAGATTTCTTTTCTCATTCAGGTTATCATAAATGATAAAACCATTCATATGACCATCATCGATGAAGGTGATTCTACCTGCATCATGTCTGTCACTTTTTGGAAGGAAATTGGTTCTCATACTTTGAACCAGTCCCCTAACACTCTAGAAACGTTTGACGGATGTGATTCACGACCATTCAGTGTCCTTCCCAAGATTTCCATTACTTTCGAAGGAAAGATAGTACACATTGAAGTAGAGATCATTAACTCTAATATTAACTGCAATCTTCTACTTGGACAGAGCTTGACCCATGCCATGCATGGTGTAGCCTCCTCCCTTTTCGTGTGATTCATTTTCCCCATCAAAGGAAGATAGTTACAGTAAACCAACTGTCCTTGTTTTCCTCTTCCTCCTCATATGGAAATGTTCCGTATGTTAAGCACACTAGTACTCCTTATGAGAGTGTGGGGGCGGGACTCTTTAAATATCATTCCTTGATGGAAATTTTTCCACTCCCACCTCCTCATGTTGCCTCTGTCAACATGATTTCGGTCAAGTATGATCCTTGGGTCATTCCTTCACTGGATCTTGTTGATACATTGGGTGAGGTTATGCCGTTAAGTCCCACAGAAATTGATTATGTGGAAATTATTTCTGCTTCGCCTTCGGTATCCTCTTATCATCTTGTTTCGAGAACATCTCTCAATGCGTATTCTTAATCCCTGTGGCTTGGTTCTTTGGATTCCCCTGATCCCTTGGCCGAGACATTTCTTTTTTATGAGAGTATCATGGAAGTAATGTCTCTAGAGGAAGTGCCTTGGAACGAAACTCATCATCGTTCCTCATTCTTACCTGGCCCAATGGTCATGTCTATGTGTCTTGATAAGTTCTCTTATTTGTCGCCTATTGACATGTTACTTTCTCTTGACATTGTCAAGATCTTTCAACTAAGCGCACCTTTATCTCTTCATCAATTTAGGTTTTTTCTCACTCCCCACATTTTTACCGATTTCCCATTATTTCAATGTGGTTTTCATATTATGACTTGTAACCATCCCTCACCAAGGGGGCATGGGAGCACAACCTTATATGAGTTCCACTCTATTATTTGGCCGAGTCGATACTTACTCATCATGACAATGGTAAAACTCTGGTTTTCATTCGTGTTGATTGATTTCTCGAGTTCAAGCATGGATTCTCTCAAAAATTACTATGCTTAGGTCATCTTGCATAGCTACTTTTGTATAATAGTGTGTTAATCATTTTTGTGCAGTGTGGTTTGGTGTATTGTTTTGCAAGCATATTTCCTGCTTATTATGTTTCTGCCTGTTTTGTAGATGTTAGTGTCTCCTCACATTGGTTTCTTTGATGGTGCTTGTCATAGTACCCAGAATCTTTCATCTGTGGCATGGGGCATTTATGACCCCCATGGTGAGTTGATTGATCTTCAAGGTATTTTTCTGAGTTGAAAAACTAATAACTTTGTTGAATATAGCGCAGCTATAGAATTGTTTTCATAAGCAATTTCTCTTGGCATCTGAGAATTGGTTGTCAACCTTGATTCATAATTTGTCATCCTTCAACTCAATGGGCAATATTTCGTTAGAAACCCTCAGATATTGGGAATGTATCTACATATTCGTCTAGTGGAGAGAAATTTTGATTGCATTACATATCATCATATTCCTAGACACATGAATACATTAACAGATGTGTTGGCTAATTATTTGTTGCATAGACATTTGTGAAACATGTAAAAACTCAAAATACAAAACATTTGTACCATAGTAAGCAAGGAAATGTAGCATGTATATATCTATATATGTCGGTAATGTTTTTCATACATCAAAACCCAAAAAAATAATATGCGAGTTCAAATACATCAGTAACTCACAGGCATTACACACTCATGGCTCGTAGGCCTAAAAAATGTGGAATGCTAGACCTATGCACTAATGATGCTCATGGTAGCATATAACTACTCGCACTACATGAGTCAATAGTTGACGGATCTGACCTGATACTCCCATCGTATGCCTTTGATACTAATGTGGGACATCACCCATCCAGGCATACTCTGGGATCCCATGGGTTAATCTCTCAAGTTTCCGTGCGATCTCCTCCTCATTGTTGCTCCCATCCTGATAAGGAGTGATTTCGAACTATTGAGCAACGCACCTGGAAATCGGGGACATCCTGGCAGGGCGTTCTGGTCCAACATCTGCATTCATAAAATCAAAATGTCATGAACACATATATCTCAAAAACAATAAAAAACATCAAAAATTAAAATTGTTTCTTTTTTACCTCCATCATCATAATCCTCCCCCTCAGGGAGCAGCATATCCGGATCACCATGAAATTTGGTACCACTGTAAGGCCAATCCTCCACTATGATTAGCTGTCAACATAGCCACAAGAAAAAGGCGGGATTATAGGACATCTGTTGGCCCTCGGTAATCCTAGGCATCACGCACTCCAACGGACCATCCGTGGGTATCATGGCAACGGTGGTTCCACCTCGGCCAGCTGATAGTGGAACAATGGATCTCACTCTAGGAAGAAGGTCACTAGAACAAACCCATAGAAAAATTGCTTCAAGTTTCCCGCCTTAGCTTTTGATAGCTAGCGCTTCATGTTGACCTTCATAGCTTCCGCCCAGTTGAAGATAAGGGGTGTCGTACAGTCAATAGCACACTAAAAATTCGACTTGTTGGTCTCATACCACATTGGGGCCGCTGTTGTTATAAATCTAACCCAAAATATATATGATAATAGTAATAACCCAATAAATAACAAGCTCTGAATATAGAATAGAAATGCTTCTTTATTAATATCAAACCCTTAAGGTAAGGCAACACCATACATTCACTCCTTAAGGAAGGAGACCACTCCACAAGCCATATGCCTATTGATACAATAATTCCTTGACACCTCTCAATGTGGAGTTTCTAGCCTCTATATAGGCCTCATACATACAATACCATGGGTCATTACCATGGTTCCCTCAATACCATCTATCTAATACCATGGGCCCATTACATTATTACTAACTACTTGTGGTCCCTTGCATGATACGGGTTAACCACCTTATTTATTACTATGTCCCATCCCATTATTACATTATTACCTTGGGTACCTCCCTTTGTACCCCATATTATCCCCCCTAGGTATACTACAACATTGACTCTGTTGATGGTGAGCAGTAACACTCTCAACAAAAGATCCTAAACAGTCATGATCTTGATCTTTCCACTTTTTGACTTGAGTGATTTTGGGCAGTGTTCTACAAGTAGCATGGTCACACTTGCCCCAACTGGCCTTGACCCATATATATTGACTTTCTCCCCTCTTCGGGATAGTCCTATAATGAAATAAATGTCTGAAGTTTCCAACTCTAGTTCTTGGTCACGGATCATGAAAACTTCCTGCTTCACCTCCCAGAGACTGATCAGGTACCGTAGTAATTTGGGTTGAGCCTGTAGACCTGATGTAAGGAAGGATTTGAGGAGCCCACAATTCCTCAAAGCATTCAAGAAATTTGGGTCAGCCATTGCTTGAGTGTCAATATCCTCATGCTCGCGTGCCTTCCAATCCACCATTTTTCATGATTTTTTCCCAGTAAAAAATATGTAATCAAGTCAATAAGAATCTTTGGCAAGAGAAATTTGGATTCAAATGGATAAATTGGGAAAGAAATGAAAAAATTGTTCACTACACCAGCGTGACTATTTTAAAAACAGTAGCATCAGTGGCGTGCTCGAAAGTCTTCATAGCCCCCGATCGGTGTGATTTCGTGCCCAGAAATCACGCCAACTGAGGGCGAATTTTTTTGACAAAACCTCCTCAAAAAATCAAAAAACCGGTTGAAAATAGGTTAAATAAGTATGAAAACGAAGCTTAAGGTCTCATCTCTTACCTTCAACTGACGGCTCGACAAATGGCCTCTAGAAGCTATCGCAATTTGCTCGAGAAAAACTAGGGCACAAGTGGGTAAAAGCCTCTTCAAACAAAGATAAAATGGTGAATGGTTAAAAATAATTACTTTTTTCTCCTCTTACTCATTTTTTCATGAAATATTAGGGCTTTTTAAAGTATTTTTGACCTATTTTGCCTCAGAAGCTAGATAATGCATTTACCTTTTTATGTGGCGACAAGTGATGGATTACTGATGATGGTACTGGAATCACATTTAAGCTCGTTTCTTGACTCGTAAAAGTCAAATGAAAAGATCGCAGAGTATTTTTTCCTTTTTGACTCGTAAAAGAGAATAAAAATGGGGGGTCTGCTTTCAAGCTCCATTCCGATTCTTTAAACATGAAAAGATTATTGAGCTCTTTTCATTTTGAACTCGTTAAAGGTTCCAAAACATCGTTCGCCCAGTATATGTTTACCCCTTTTTCGGGTTGGGATGAACTATTTACAAAAAAGGTACTCCTTGACTGAAATGGTCAAGCGGTTCTCTCAAGTATCATTTTCTACCTTTCCAGGCTCGAAAGACACAAATGTACGAAAAGGGACCATGTGGAGTTTTTTTTCCATGTCTTTTTCAAAATCTCTAAACATGAAAAAGATACCTAGTTACCCCTTTGTTGAAATCATTAAAACATTAAACGACATTGGATTCATCGCCATGATGAACGTGAGCTTCTCCTTCCTAGGGCTCATTAAAATTACGAGGTTAGATTCGTCTGAAGGATGAACTTAGAGTGAAATCACATGTTATCCCCTTCAAGCTTGCGATAAAAAATTATTGGGATACCTACTAGAAATGGTGGGGGAAAATTGGAAATTCTATTAGTTGTGTCAGCATCTCACTCTTGAACATGACACTTTCTGCTTTGTATCAGGTTGGGATATCCTCCTTTTCATCATTGACCTTCCTGGGTTGGGCCATTCATTTTTTCCTTCCATTTTATCTTTTCCATGTCATCATGACCACTGATCCTATGGATCCAATAGCTGCCAAACTCCAGAGTTGTGTCAACCATATGTTCAAGAGTTAGTCCCTCTGCAGTTACATTTACTCCTGATTCTCTATATCATCTGAAGTCATTTGCATCCCTTTGTCTTGTGTCGATGATTTGTGAGCTCCAGTATTGTAGCAATAATGCTACAACTCCTGGAACTCCCTTCTTTAATTTTATCAACCCGGTAGTTCGTAACAAACTTGGAAGCGACGGTGCTGTATGCACAAGTACTAGCTCTCGCCGCAGCTGTCACTTGGTCAGCTGGCACAAGTCCACTAGGAGCTTAAGCCAACTTCTATGAGCTCTTAGAAGAAGCTTTTTAATTGATGGATGAAAGCTAACTCGAAGGAAGCTAATCTAATTGCAAAAAGAAACTGAAAGCCAAAAAGAAACGCAAACCCTAGCAAACCCTAATTCTACCAGCTAGTCCTACTGACGCAAAGGAAAGCATGCAAACTACTGAAAGAGATGCCATTACTTCTATCAAAGTAAAATACATGTGTCTAGACTACCTCTATATGAAGAAAACATCTTTTTGTATTTTTGATTAAGTTGTTGGAATTATCATGCATGTGCTTTTACCTATTTTTTACTGTGCAGAGGTGGATCAAGGAGGAGAAATGCTTGGAAGAGGTCAGGAAGGTTCAGAGAGGGTCTAAGGAGTCCCTAACACCCTTCCAGAGAGTTTCACAAAGTTTGGTTGCCAAGAAACCGCGTTTATGAGCTTCTACAGGAAGTCTGCAGGGGTTCTACAGGATGTTTTGGGATTTCTACAGGATGTTCTGTAATTTTTCTACAAGATGTTTAGTAATGGAATTTTGGAGCATGGATGGAGGGAAAAAGGTGGAGGAATGAGTATGGAGGTGAAATAGGGGTGTAGGGGAGTTCAAGACTTGGAGGATGGAGTTGAGGAGAAGGTGTAGATGGCTGGACTTGTTCCAAGAAGACTGAAGTAATGCTGCACAAAAGGTAGGGTTATGAGGGCAGTATGGCAACGTGAGGCAAGAAAACAAGTTAGGAGATGGAGAAGATGGGTTTGAGGGAGTCTGGGTAGACAGGGAAGTGGTACAGGTGCTCTGCAATTTGTGTTTCCAACTGAACCAACAAAGACAAGCAAGAAAACAAATATCTAGTTATGCTACCCTAATATGATCTAGCTAACAGTAACAAGAATGGACAACAGCTTTATTTGCAAGGAAACCATGTATGTTAACTATGCAATGAAGCATTCAAATATCTGAACATGTAACCAACTTCTGCAAATGAAAAACAAACACTAATGATTGCATGGCAAAGCAAAGTCAGTGTTTTTGTGGGCAGCAAAGTCATCCTAGTCACAGCTCCTGATCCCATTGAGGGAGAGGTGAAACCACAGATGTCTGTTGGCCCTTTTCTTGAAGCTTTTTATGTTAACAACCTATCAACTAAATATGATCATGAAAAGCTATTTTACTCATCAAAAAACAAACTAAATAACAAAACAAGATTTAGATCTAAATAGCAGATTTTATTCTAAGAATGCAGCAAAGACACATGAAAGTAAACAAAGGAGGTATTGGGCGCTTGAGATGGGCCCAACCCCAAGAGCTATAGCCTCCTAAGAGAGATTTAGAGCTGGTGCAAAGCTGGATTCATCTTTATTGAGCAAGAAAATAAGAGTTACATCAAAACTGTCCACAAGGAGAACTTGAAAATGAGCTGAAAGTAAAGCTAATCTATTGCCTAAAAAATGAAATACAAACTAGCTAACTTCTGCCTACAAAATGACTAACCATTGGCTAACTACTAGCTACAAAATGACTAACCACTAGCTAACCAAAATGAGGCCCTAACCCTTCTTATTTATACAAATTGAGGACCCCAACAGTCCTCCTAAACTTTAGGGACTCGACTGCCCAAAACTTGTCGTTAACAGCAGTCCTACTTGACTTGCTTGGCTGCCCTTGCTAATTGATTTGGTGGCCCTTGAACTCCGAGCTGATGGTGGAGAATTCGAGGTAAGGGCCCATAAATGAAGGGGACACCTTCCTACAAATCCTCTCCCTTGTTCTCCCACGAATTTGGCTGCCAAGTGCTCATTAAGACCTTCAATTTTGTCTCCAAATTGACCAAAAAGGCTACACAAAGCACCCATTAGGCTTGTTGGCATAATGACTAACCGAATTCACTCTATTAGCATAAATATAATAAAAAACATGCAATAAACTAATGACAATGGTGGATTAAGTCGAATTAGGAGTTTGAATGAGCCCAAATAATTATCCATTTTTGGGGCTCATCAATGATGTTGGATACATCATGGCCCTCCTTCGATACTGTTGTTTCCTGTTGACTTCAACTCATTATCCAGGAAGTTGGCCGAGAGACTCCCTTCCGGTACCTTAGAGATTGCATGCTCTAATGGCAAGTTCTTCGCACTCGATGGCAAGCTCACATCATTGGCTTTCGATCAGGTGATTTCATGGGTGTTCGACATCAGTTCCTTTATTCACATTTCGTTGAATGTGCTACTAGTACCTTGAGAACCGTTGTCATTATTGGTGGTTTCTCTTGTGCTTGTTAACGGTTCACATCATTGACTGGAAATCAAGAACTTTATAGCATGTTCAACTTCAACACATTCATTCACATGCTAGGATTTGTACTTTGATTGGGTTGTTTGGAGCGCAATACCATGGGCTCAGATTATACCAGTCCAGGTTTCAAGGTGGTGTGACATGATCATGTTGATATACATTTCTCTTTCAGATGGATGGTTGCGACCATACCATGAGTCGTTATATGTGATCCTTCTCATTATTGGATAGCTTTGACCATAGCTTGGTTTCGTTATGATCCTTTCTATTGGATGGTTGTGCCCATGCCTTGGATCCATTTACATGATGTTTCTTTAGATGGCTACATCCATACCACTATTCATGTATCATTTCTCAGACTTTTCAGTGATGTATATGTATCTATGCTTGCTTGCAGGTTTTCCAACGACGGATTCCCATTCCCGACATCCACTTTTAAATCATTTCACCCATCAGTCTAGTTCAGCCTTCATGGTTTAGGGTTCATTTGTTACACAACATTCTGTCACTTTCCATGTACTCCTCGGCCACGATCTTGGAGGACCTCTACAGTGAACCCGACATGCTTTCCCATCATGAAGAAACTCCCAGTATGCCCCTCTTCATGAGAGTAATTCTCCTTTGCATCATTTCCCAAGAATATCCATTTTATCCTAGTTGACAAGACCGACGCTACTGACCAATTTCCTCCTCACGTAGATTTACAGAGATTAAAACTAGCCCTAAGACCGTGTGGAGCGACTGAGCCCTTTTCCAGTCACGTCGATCCTCTTTCGGCAAGTTTTTTAAATATGGAGTCGAAGCTTTGAGCTCTAGAAGCTTTGTAATGGAAGTCTGGTAGATGGTTGGGCTGGATAGAGTCGAGGAAGTCAGTTTTGGCTCCTTTCCCCTATTAGTATGGAACAATAGCATGCATTCAAGATTCGTACCAATGCAAACGAAATAGTTCATAAGCATAAGCATATGTGAAATAACATATATTGCAAACATAACAAGAATAGTCCTACTATATCACAACGTATGCATGAAACATGTCTTCTCTGAGCTTTTATTAAAGTGAAAGTTCCAATCATACATTAACCATTGATAGACCACTAGCCCCAATAGTGGAACATAAAGCAAAACCTGCTCCTCCAAAGAAAGATACTCCTTCTATGCTATGAAGAACCCAAGGCTCTCACAAACTCCCAAGCTCCTAATTCTAAGCCTAAGCCTAGCCAAAATCTTGGCTCCCCAAAATCCCTTTACATGAGTTATGAGGATCTATTTATAACAAAAGGGGTGATTATTCACTTCCCCTTGTGATTCTTGGACTTCCCTCATGACTCTTCAACTTCTTTACAAGATGACTCTTTGACTTCATTACATCATGACTCTTCACATTCCAAAATTGACACTTGGAATTCCACTTACAAATTAATTACAAAATAATATTATAATACACTCGTACCCATATAGGAAAAAATTGGGTAGAGCCAACTAGACAACCTAGTAAGAAAAAATAGTTAATCTTGAGTTTGGGGAAACTCCAGCTCAGCAAATTCCACTTGATTTTTCTCAGTCGTGTAATGGTTCCAAGCTTTGTATTGCATGATGACATCCCCAAACTATGCAATGGTATTACACTAATTTGGAACTAGTCTATGTTTCTTTCGTAAGCAGGAGAAACATTATATTGATTCTGACATGGCCACCAATGTACTTCTGCATATTTTGTTTGTTTACTTCAAGATGTTCCCTGATGGAGGTCTGTCTCAGCTGCTCCAAGTATTCTTCAATCTCCTACCTGACCTGATACCTGTGTTTATTCTCAGTGAGTGAGCCAAATGATGGGGTCCCCTGTGATTTCACCAAGAAGTCCAAGTTGTTTTATAATCATGCATATGAGGCCTAAGTGTTTGCAATGAACGAGGCAAGTTGTTTGTTATTTTGGATGAGCATTCGAACCTTTGATTTCTCCAACTCTACCTCTTTCATTGTCTTCTTTCCCAATTCAAGCAGTGCCCCTTTGTATTTCATTGACCATTCATGCACGACATCAATAGTTGATTGTACAACCTTGAGAGTTTTGACATGATCTTTACACTTTTGTTGCAACCCATGCAAGTGGAAAATTTCCTTATGCATGGTAACAAGCTCCTCATAAATATTCTACATGGTCTCTTTCAGTTTCAATACTTCACTGAGTATCGTTTCTTTTATTTATTCCATATAGACTTGTGCGGGGGTTCTGTTCTGTAAATCTGCTTGGAGTTATTCAACCTCTTTCCTAGTAGCCTACAAGTTTTTTGCCAATTGTTTGTTCTTGGCCATCAGATAGTTTGTGTTTGAATTCGTACCACCTACGAAGGCCAAGTTGGATGTGTCAATGGCACTTGGATTTCTTCTGGTGTTTTTCATGATCACCCTTTCTCTAATGAATGTAGGAGATGCAAGGTCGTCTAGAAAATTTTTCTTCCTCATTTGTACAATATTTTTTTGAAGCTCATCATAAGTTATATTGAATGTGTCCATAACGGACCATCATCAAGTTGAATAATTTCCTCTTCCTTGCTTGGATCTTTCTCTGCTGTAGGTGTTAACACCCAGGTTGTTCCCTATGACTCCCAAGGGAATACGGCCGGGGTAACCACTAACCAATCTTTGGATCACTGTTTCTAGCCAAACTGTGATCAGAGAGGGCTCTCTCTTTATGATGTGTATCTGTTATGATAGTGTTTTAGGCTAGGTATTATGCACAGGTTTTGTTTATGTTTTGGTTGAAGAGTTTCTTTCAGGTCTTGTGATGTAGTTTTCAAAGAGTTGAATATCATTGGGCAATGGAGTCTATGGCTGTAGGTGTCTAGAAACCTTGAGGTGAATTGGTGAAACTTACAGGGCCATTTGGATACTTCATAGAACAAAATTTTTGATTTATAACATGAACAGATGAAACAAGCAGTGAAACTATTTAAGAATTTTCACTAAAGTATTTAGGTATTTCCACCAAACTAGTTATGAGAAACGGATAGATGTCTCAGGAGAAAACTTGAATCCCTGGGAATGTCTATCACTGTAAAAGATATAGTTTTAAAGTGCAGCAGTTAAGAATTACACTTCTTTCACTGTATCTGAAGAAAACATGGATAATAGCTTAGATTGAGTTCAGGGTAATCAATGATCAAATCCTGGAACTATTCTTCTACTTTGCTATTAAGTGTAAAACATTTAAACAATAAAAGAGAACAAAAGACTCGAAAAACATGTAATACAGAGATTTAAGAAAGACTTATTGTTTTATGAAACACTCTGGAATCCTGCAACATTCACCATTCATCACAATGCATCAAGGTACGCCAAGCTTTGGAAATTCCATTCACCCTTTGTATTATTTCTCTGAGAATTTTACAGCAAGTGAGATCTCCAAAATGAAAATAACAACAACCCCTTAAGCTTCTGTGAGGGGCGAATATATACTTGCGATTTTTTACAAAAATATCTGAGTTCTAAGTTATCTCAGACTTAATGTTCTCACCAACTTTTGAGATATTATTATCAGAAATTTATTACAGCATTGAATACAAAATAAAGGCGTCTTGATGTTCTGTCAGAAGATATTTTGGCCTTTGGGAGCTGCTGAGTCGGTTGGGATAATTTGATCAAATGCTGGAGAACCCGACTTTATGGCTCATGCGCTGTATTTTGGGTCTGCCACCTGTGATTGTGATTGCTGCTGTGGTGAGTAAATAGCCCTGCTGAGTTGGCTCAGCATCTGTCTTTTCCTTGTGGATTTATCCACCAAAATCCTACCTGTGCATGACTGTTCATAAACTGGAGAAAATTAACACTACAGGTTCTGGCTTGACAAGATTATCTGTGTCAAATTCCTCCATACTTCCTGTGTGGGAAATTGGTGTTTTATGATTGCCTCCATAGTTTCATCTGCTTCTGTATACTTAAAGAAATTTGGTGGTGTATCAAACAGGTGATCAATTTCATTCATAATAAAAAACAGGTTATCCACCCTATCATACAAATTCTGCCCTGATGCTGGCCCTGTTTCTGCTGAGGTACTGGGCTGTTTTGCAATTTGTGCTGCAGCATGGGCATCAACCCTTTTGATGTAATTTTCCAGGGTAAGCAGTCTTCCTACACTGCTTAATATGCTGGGGAGGCCTCTGTTTTGTAATGCCAGGAATCTGTCCAGGAATTTGTTGATTTCGGTCTGCATATCCTGTGTTCTCCTCTCCAACGTTCCAACTAGGCTTCTTAGTGTCAGGACTCTTTTAACTACTGAGATTGTTTCAGTCCTGTTAGTAATTCCCATGGTAGCTAGTTGAGAGCTAGTTTTGTTATTTAAAATATTGATCATTCTGCTGGCAGCATCTGGCATGTGGCCAAGGCTTGCTCTAGCTCTGTGTATTTCCCTGTTTGCCTTTGTAATGAGTACTATTTGCTCATCCATAGTCTCAATATACTGCCACTGATTGGTGATGGACCGACCAATGTTACCCCAGAGGACTGCTTTTAACTCTGCTGTTACCTTTTCTAGTGTGAGCTCCCTTTCAAGTTCAGTTATCCTCTTCTTTAGAACTTTTATTTCTCTTTCCTTTGCAGCCTCACTCTGCTTGCTCTTATCAAATCTTTCATTCACTTTAGTCAAAGATTTTTTTACTTCATCAAGCTCTTTCATTTGAGCGTCAAGAACTTGGATTTCGGCTTGCAGCTTCTGCATATCCAGACTAGGAGTCTGCTCTGTTGTTGGCGTAGCTGTTGCTGTAGTTGGTGCTGTAGGCCCTGTCTGTTGAGGAGGAGGAGTAGTTGTTGGAGGGGCTTCCTCAAGATTGATTATTTCAGGAGGAGGCTGGGAGGTTTGGCCCTCTTCTTTTTGCTTTAATGCTGTCTGTAGTGCTGCCTTTGCAGCTTCTGATTCTCCTAGTTTGTCTTGAGTCCGAACTAGCTCCTTGTACAAGGATATCATTAGATCTGTGGCATCCTTTTCCAGCCTTTGTTGGGCAACCTCATCTGTTTGCGGATGGATGGTAGCTGGGAGCTTGATTTTCTTTCTTAAGGCCGCCATGTCTGCATCCCTTAGCTTCAACAGTTCTTGGATACCTTTAACATCTTTAGGATCATGTCCTATTTCTATGATTACATCTTCCAAGGACTTGATTCTGTTGTCCTTGGCTTGTGATGATGCTCTCTCCAATTCCAGCTGAGAGGCTGTATTATCAAGGCTTCTCTTCAATTTGTAGTTTTCCAATGTTTCATCTGCCAAGGAGGCATACACCATTTCACCAGTTTGTTTATGCAGTTCAATTTTATCCATAGGGTGTATGTCTTTAGCCAGAACCTCCATGTTGGTCCTTAGGTAATCCGAGGTAGATTGGGGATGCAGAGTTGTGGGCATGAAGTGACTCATGATCATTTTGCCTTCACTTACATCAAAGGCAGACATGAGTCTTTGCTGATTGGTGGGAGCCAGGTTCAGCAAATGATTGTACAGTTGTACTTTAATAGGATCACTCCTCCTTTTAATGTCAATAAATTGCTGTTTGATGCTTACCTGTCCTTCTTTGTGCTGGCTGGAGGAGCTGACCTCTCCTCCTATAGCTCTATCATGTTCATGTTGGAATGAACTGGCTGAAACTTCTCCGCTGGGTGGGCCCATGCCTGTTGCTTGTCTTATTGTTATGTCATCCTCTGGAAAGTCATTTAACCTTTGTCTTTTCTCTCCCTGATTGATGGATGAAGTCAGGGGAGTCTCTCTATCTCTTTTCCTGGTTAAGTCCTCCTTTTGTGGGGTTTGGAGGACCGAGGTATCAAAAGTAGTTTCTGCCCCAGGAGGCACTATTTTCTGAGCTTGTTGCTCAGTGGAACTTGGAGCATCAATCACTTTTTCTTGCTGCAAGGGCTGCTGTTTATTATATTGTACCTCTTCTTGCTGCTGTCCTTGTTCCTGCTGCTCCATCTCTTCTTGCTGTTGTAGCAATGTCTCCACTTGTTCTTCTGTCAATGGAGGTGGCTGTTCCACCTGCTTCCCTTTATCTTTGCTTGCTGTCTGCGGTGCTTTCTCGGCAGTTTGCTGCTGTGTTGTTGATGATGTAGTAGCTGCTCCAAGCTGCTTTTTGTATGAGAGGGGAACCTGTCCACAAGTTTCTAAGTCAGCTTCCTTTTGCATATTTCTAGCCTCTCTCTCTAGTAGCTCTTCATTAGTAATTTCCTCCTCTAGGGTACCTTCTTCCCAATTTGATGCATTGGCATACTGTTCAATCTCAGGTTGTCTCTTGTGTGCATAGCTACCCAATTTGTATTTTATCCTCCTGAGGGAGACAAAATGATTGGGGTCATAGGGTATCCATTCAAAACTAGTTTGCAGTCTGAGGCCCTCCAGGATATTGTCTGCCTCCTTCCACCCCTCCTCTTTTCTGTTATATAGGAAAGGACCCAGCTGGCTCCTTAATTTTAACTGTGACTTCTTGTTCTTGCTCTGAAAATGGAGGTAGTCTGAGTTCCCAAACTATCTGAAATATTCCAAGGCAAAAAGCCTCATGGGGACATACCTTGGCAACCTAAAAGGGTTCAACTCACAGCCATATATCCTGATGACTGTGTGGTTTTGGTAGAGGTACCAATTACCAATGCTGTAGGACTTATTCAAATGGAGAATTCTCCTCATGTCATCAGTTAGTCTAGGAGGAGGAGTACCATGCAATACTGTCATGGCTGGATAAATGAATAAGTCAATGAACTCAGAGTATGTGTAAGGGGATACAAAGGTATGATGAAAAACAGAGGTCCAGAACACAACTGACCTTGGACTTCCCTGGGCATTGAGTTGCTTCAAAGGAAAAGAGAAGGTGGCTGGCTGATAGAACAAGAATAGGTGGTATATGTATGAGGTATACCTGAATAGTCTTTCCCTCTTCAAGTTCATAAACTGGTCATGGATTTTATCTGCAATGTATGTAGCATAATCATAATGTACAGCTGGGGGTTTACCAGGAGAGAATAGAGACAGCATTGCCATTATGCTATCATCCACATCCTCCATTCCCTTGAATCCTAGGGCATAGCTGATCAAATCTACTAACATCCTGCCCAATTCATTCAAGTACTGATATCCAATAGGAGGAGTTCTGATGGATTCAGAGCCTGGTTTTACAAACAGCTGATTGATTTTAATGAGTTGGTCAGTTGACAGCTTGCTCCCTTTCTTTATCAAATTCTGCATATGGAGGGGGGTCAATTGCTTGGCAGTATGGAAGTGCAGCATTTCATTTATACTCTCTGGGGTGATATGGAACAGGACTGAGCCTGTGGGGCTGATGACAGCTCTTTGGTTTGGGTCATAACATTCCTGGCAGCTGTAGACCAACTCTGGCATAGGATTTACCTGGAGGAGGTTGTAGATGGGCAAGTTTGAGTCCCAAATCCCCAAGATGTCTGCTCCACTCAGGTGCTGGGCTTTCAACTCATTCAGCATCTGGATATTATATTTGGAGCCCATAAGAAACCAGTCCAGCATTTGATAATCCATATCTCCCAGGGCTTTCCATGCTAATTCCTGGTGAGGAGCGTTGAGGGGCTTGATATTCAGAGCAATAGGAGTGTCCATGGTTTTCTTTAATCTCAACAACTCTAAGTAAATGGCTCAAAAGGACCAGCACAGAACAGAAGTGCTTTTGTAAAAACAGTGTTGAGTTTCAGGTATCAGAGCAGGAAATTATACAACAGCAATTGAAATACTGTTTATATCAGGAATCAAGGCTACTGTGTGGTCTCACTATCTCCTCTTCAATAGGTGAATTCCGTAAACAAGAGTCTTTAGGGAATGCGCAGGCAATACCTCTTTTTTAGTGAAAATACGGGCAACAAGGCTCAGCTGGCGTTTTTGGACTTCACAATTACAAATGGGGTATATGCAGAGGGAAATGGCCGGTGAAATTATGAGTTTTATCTTTTCTCTAGCCCTCTGAGTAATTTTATTTTCAACTGCAGGCGTATGGAGGATAGAAAACGAAAAATACCTGGTAATTCACGAACAGAGGTCGTGTATGCGTGCAAGGTTGATGCTGTGGAGGTCGCCTTGGTCAACTGAGCAGGTTGGCAGAGTTCAGGACGTAAACGGCCATGCAGAGAAAACAGTAGAGAAATGCGTAAAAATGGGAAAAATAGGCGTTTTTTGGCTTAATATGGGCTTTTTACAATTTTGGCGCTTTTTAGTGATGACGTCAGCATGACGTCATTGGTGGGTCAAGGTCAAGTGACGTCAGCTGACGTCATCGGGTGACGTGGCGGTATGTTGTTGGTCCATGGGGGATGGTGCGGTGGCAGCCACGTCAACGGCGAGGTGGACGAATAACGGAGACAAGGACAAGCGGACGTGACGTGGCGATATACAGTTGGAAAACGGTTGGCGGTTAGGACCGTAGCGGTTACGGTTAAGGCTAGCCGCTACGGTCTCTCGGGGCGGTTTGGGTACGGTCCCAGAAGTGTCAGACCTGGCTCCGAGAGCCTTCATCGTGCGATGCGTGGACTGGCCCTGACGTGATGCAACGTCACTTTCTCGGGCGTTAACGGTCCGCTATGGGGCTGCTCCGATATCATTGTGGATCGTCGGATCCTCGGGACCTGATCCGACGGTGGGCGGAGCAACAACGTGCTCGGATTATATGCGCGGGTGGAAAACTTTGGATTGTGGGTTTTGTAAGGTTTTCAATGTAATTCAGTTGAATTGAACCCGCGCGCTGATGCTTGGAATAAACGCTAAAGGGGGGTTTTGGACCTTGGTAATCTTTGCAAAGAGGGTTTAGGGGTAAAAAGGGGTTCTTATGAGGTTTTTAATGCAAATGAGGGTTTCAAAAGGTAAGTTGGGCTGTAGCAAGGGGGAGTGGGATGCGATAGGTTCACCAAAGTGACCAGAGGTCATTTTGGTTCCTTTTTTAAGAACATATGGCTATAATGCCAAAGGAAGGGGTATTTATAAGATTTGGGGCTTTATACACCATAGTGTTAGTATTATTAGGGGAAAGGTAAGATAGGGGAGCTATATAGTAAGATTAGAGGTTAATATGAATGAAGGGAGCAAATGAAGGGGATCTCACTGAGTTTATCTGAAATTGATTTAGTTTAGAGACTAGATCAAAATAAAAAGTTTTTAGACAAGAAATGTGGCTTCTGAATGAACTAGAACCACCATAAAACCATGATCTCTCTCCATGAATCTCAGCTGAAAAGGGAATGTTAGTAATGAAATGAAAGGGAGAGGGAGGTTAGTCATGCTCCTTGCTGCAATTTGATGGAATTAACCACTTTGTCCATTGACAGATCTTTCCTTGGCAAAACAGCTTTTGACATATGTGCAATGGTGAAAATGCCCTTTCTGCAACCACAACTGCTTACCCAGCTATTTTCCTAGCATTTTTTGTTTCTCCTTGGAGGGTGCATTTGGACTTGCAAACCCTTACTTGCCTTTTCTTTTCTTTGGCTTTTTTTTTATTCTTTTCTATCTACTTCTACCCTTATCTCTTCCAAGGTCCCAGATTGAGCTGTTGGGAACCTTTTCTTCTCTACCTGAACTACTGGTCTGCCAAGATTAAGCAGTTTGGACAGACTTCTTTCTCTATTCTATAACTCAAAATTGAAACATGGCATGATCCAGGTTAAACTGTTGAATCATCCACCAAAATTGAAATAAGGTCATCAACATTTGAAACACTTTACACACCTCTTGTTCTCTAGGAAATATGGGATCTTTGTGATACCAAAGCAGAGCATATTTGGACTTTCCTTGGCCAATCATGAAATATGAAACCTATTGGTATAGGTATCCAACAGTGGCTCCACATGGGGATGGTTTTTCTTTTGAAAGACCAAGAACAGCAGGTCAGATTGCCTTGTTCTTTGACTGCCCATCTCAATCTTTGAAATTTGCTGCATAAATGTGTCAAAATTGTGTGCTTCTTTCTTAGAAGACCTCTGATTCTATTTGCCTCTTGCTGGTTGGTGAATCACTTAGAAAACTGTATTTTACAATCTAAAACAGAAAACAATATGTACATCTGCATATATACAATGAATCCTTAGGTTCCACTCATGGGGAATAGTCAAAGTAGTGCTTCAGCATCCTGCCATTGACAGGACCTTCATCCAAGTCAGTTTCAGTCAGACTTTTAAGGAAGTAGGTGTTGTTACCTTGTACTGCTTGGACAGCAAATGGTCCTCTCCATAAAGAGTCAAACTTTCCATGTTTTCCTTTCTCTTCTCTTCTTGCATCCCACTTTAAGACTTTGTCCCCCACATTGAAATCTTCTGCTTTGGTTCTCCTATCAAAGGCCTTTTTCAATTTTTCTTGTAATATCTGCACTCTGCTGAAAACTTGTTCTCTAGTTTGCTGTAAACAGATTATCTGATTGATCCTCCTTTGCATATCATTTGGCTCTGCTTGGCTCTCTTGCAGAAGCTTCATAACCGGCACTCCTAGTGATGAAGGAAATTTGGCTTCTAATCCATAGACTAACTCATATGGGCTGGTCCCAATTGATCTTTTGGTTGTTAGTCTATCTGCCCATAAAGCATTTACTAGTTTCTTATGCCAGTTCTTTTTGTTCTCTTCCAGCACTTTCTTTATGATATTTATTAAACTTTTGTTTGATGATTCAGCAAGGCCATTTCCTTGAGGATAGTAAGCAGTAGAATGGCCCAAAGTAATGTGAAATTTATGGCAGAAGTTCACCATTTTCTTGGATCTGAAGGCAGCAGCATTGTCTGTTATTATCTTGTCCGGACAGCCAAATCTAGCCAGTATATTGTTTTCCAAAAACTGAATAATTACTGAATCATTTGCTTGTCTGCATGGGGCAGCTTCAATCCACTTGGTGAAGTAGTCTGTTGCTGTTAGAATCCATCTGTGTTGCCCTGAAGATGAGGGATGAATTTCCCCAATGAAATCCAAGCCCCATTGTTGGAAAGGTCTCTCTGTTGCAATGGGCTTCAAAGGAAGTGGCAGCAACTGTCTTTTGCCTTCAAACAGTTGGCATTTGTGGCATGAGGCTGTGAATTTCTTAACATCAGAGAACATGGTGGGCCAGTAATAACCAGCCCTCAATATCTTGTCCACAGTGGACTTCCAGTACAAATGTCCACCACAGTCTCCAGCATGGAAATCTTGCATGATATTGTTAGTTTCATTCTCCATTAGACAGTGCAGCAATATACCTTCATGGTTTTTCCAAAGTAAATTTCCATCTATCACACAAAATCTAGATGTTTTCATTTTTAGGAACCTACACTTAGTTCTGGACAGTCCTGGGGGAGCACACAGGTTTTGTAACACATAGCAGATATCAGAGTACCAAGGAGATTGTTCAAAGGCTACATTGATCTTTGGAGTCGCCAGCTCTGTTTCACTGTCCAGTTGGTTGATATCTAAGGCTTGGAAATTTGCTTCTGTCATTAATTTGGCCAAACCTTGCCCTTTTATCAGCTTTGTAGGTTTTATTTCAATGTCAAATTCTAGTATATTGGCAATCCATTTTCCTCTCCTGCCTTCTAAGTTTTCCTGGGTGAGAATGTCTTTGACAATAGGACTTGGTACATAAGCCACAACATGGGAGTAAAGGATGTAAATCCTAAAGTCTTTAATAGCTTTGATCAAAGCATAGGCTTGTTTCTCCATTATTTGGTACTTTAGAGGGGCATCTCTGAGAGCTCTGCTGAAAAAGGCAATAGGCTTCTCATTCCCTTGGTCATCTTTCTGTAATAAAACAGCAGCAATAGTATGCTGGGAGGCAAAAGAGAAAATGATAAAGTCTCTGTCAAACTGAGGATTAGTTAACACTGGGGTTCGAGTCAAGGCCAATTTTATACTTTCAAAGGCTTGTTTTGCTTCAACAGTCCATTTGACCTTTGAATCTTTCTTTAGCATATTGTTTAGTAATCTGATTAATTCTGCTAAATTTGGGATAAACCTTCTTAAAAAGTTGATTTTCCCTAAGAATCCTTGCAACTCCTTGACATTCCTTGGGTGAGGCATTTGTAGGATAGCTTGTATCCTATCTGGATCAATTCTTATGCCATCTTTTGAAATAATGTGTCCTAAGAGTTTCCCTTCTTCCAAGCCAAATAATGACTTCTTGGGGTTTAAGGAAATGCCATATTTCCTGCATGTTATGAAAATCTGTCTCAAATGTTTCAAGTGTTCTTGGTCAGATTTTGAAAAGGGTGTAAGATCATCTAAGTAAATGACCAAGAAGTCATGAATCTCTTTTGCAAAAGCAATGTCCATTGCTCTTTGAAACGTTGCCCCTGCGTTTTTCAATCCAAAGGGCATTTTTACATACTTGAAAGTTCCCCATGGGGTTGTAAATGCAGTTTTGTCTTGATCATCAGGGTGTACTAGGATTTGATTGAAGCCTGAGAATCCATCAAGCAATGATATCCTTGAAGCCCCTACTACTCTTTGAAGAATGTGATCCATTTTGGGTAAAGGGTAGTTATCTTTGAGTGATACTTGATTCAAATTCCTTAAGTCTACACAAAGTCTAATCTCACCAGTTTTCTTTCTTGTAGGGACCAAATTTGAAATCCACTCAGAGAACCTGATTGGTGCTATGATACCAGCTTTGAACATTTTATGTAATTCTTTTTCAATGGAAGGAAGGAGCACAGGATTGATCCTTCTCAATTTCTGTTTGAATGGTTTTTGATTAGGCTTGAGGGGAATTGTGTGCTGGATGACAGAAGTATCATAGGACTTTAGATCCTCATAACCCCAAGCAAAAACATCTTGAAATTCTTTAAAGAGATCAATGTATTTGGGCTTTTGATCAGGGGGCAAAGAAGCAGATAGCTTTATTATTTTAGGCTTGTCAATAGTACCAATGTTGCATTCTTCAACTGCTGCATCTAATGGCTGCATCTTTGGCTTCCTAGGGATGTCATTTGAATCAAAAATGTCCTCTAGTGGGGTAAGGCCTACTGGAAGGAAATTGTCTTTGAGTTGTATGATTTCAGCTTCAGCGTTGCTCATCTCTTCACAGTCAATTTGGTGAATTTGCTGAATGTTTTCATTGTTGAAAATGGTTGGACTCAGTAATTGTTTTGCTGTTCTAGGTGACATTGGGTGAGCAGACTGTTGAAACTGTATTTGTGATGGACTTGCTCCATCAAGTATTTGTGATTGACATGCTGACTCAAGTATTTGTGATTGACTTGCTCCATCAATATCAATATTTAATCCTGTGAACTCTTGTTGCAAGGTTAAAAAATTGTTTATTTGCATGTCATCCTCAAATACTTGCCATTCTTTGACATTGTTTGGAATAGAGGGTCTGTATTTGACCTCGGCTGTGAAACAGTTATTGGGTTCTAATGGGAATTTGAAGGTGCTGGCAAATGTTGCCAAGCTGTGTGCATGGAGATTGTGGCCCCTTGAAATTTTTGTGATAACAAACTCAGAGAAGGTCTCTAATATTTCAATTACAGCAGATCTGTAGGACCTCAATCTTTTGTCATTGGTGACAAAATTTCCTTTTACTTGTTGAATTACTAGATCAGAGTCTCCCATGATGGAGAGCCTAGGTGCTTGTAATAACCTTGCTAGTTTGAGACCTAGTAACAGAGCTTCGTATTCTGCCATGTTATTAGTGCATCTAAAATTTAATCTGTAAGCCCTGCCTTCTGCATAATCTTTCTCTTTGTTATGTATCCACACTCCAGCTCCTGCCCCTAACTTGTTAACTGAGCCATCAAATTCTAGGACCCACAGGATATCTTGCTGAACAGGAGATTTAAAATTCTGTTCATGAGATGGCAATGTGAGCAGGAGTTGGGGTTTCTTCCCCCATTTGTTTTCTAGGACAGCTTTATCACTTGTTTGACAATCTTTAACAACTAGAGGAGGGATAAGGTGTATTGTTGGGCTGCTTAATGTTTTGCAGGTGCTACTTACTTGATCAATGTTTTGTTCTTGTATGAGTGTTTCGGTCCTAATGTCATTGTTTGAGAGGCCTGCGCTGTCATTGAAGAGGATGAAGGAGTCTATGTCCGAATGGACAACATATATTGGAAAATTTTGAGGCTTTTCTTCACTGCTGACCATATACTTCATGAGTGTTTCCCTGTAAAGTCTTTTTGGTTGCCCAAAGACAGAGATAGTTGCATATGACATATCTAATTGCAGGGAGCCTTGGAGCTTGGCTCCCCATGATCTTGATAACAGCATCCCATATTTAGGTGGGATATCAGCGACTACAACATCCATTAGAATGGTTTTGTTGGGATATTGAACCAGAGACACACATAAATCTTTTATTAGGCCTAAACATTTGACTTGGCTAGAATCAAAAGAAAACAGGTCTTTGTATGGTCTTGTTATATCCAAGTTCAATCTTTCCATGACTGCTTTTGGCATAAGGTTGTGAGAGGCGCCTGAGTCGAACATTGCATTATGCAGTATTTTATCATGTATATGCAAGCTGACATAAAAAGGTAAAACCCCTGTGACTACTGTTTTTCCATCTACCTCTGGGCCAAACAGTAATTCTGGAGTGTCATCTAGCACATTTACATCATCTTTGCTATTGGTGAGTTGAAGGGATTTCTTGATCTGTTGCTTGTATATGTCATGCCTGGCTAGCTCTGAGAGGGGAATTGCTATCTTTAGCTTGCCAATCTCTGTACCTAGGTCAAAAGGTTTGTCAACTTGGGTTTTGGAGTCACGGATAACAGTCCTTTCTCTGTTCATTAAATCTTCTTGTTGGATTTCATCTTGACTTTGAAACCTGCCCCTTATACTCATGTCTTGAGGGGTAAAATTTGAATCAGGGTGAGAGGACGAAGTTGCCATGGGCTGTTGTAGTGGGGACAGTAGTTCAGTAACCTCCTCAACTACAATTTCTTCTGCAGGCAAGTTTATTTTGTCATTAGGTTCTGTGACCATGGTTTCTTTAGACCTCTGTTTCTCCTTTATTTTTTCAGGCTGATTTACATTTACAGTCCTACTCCTTAGTTTGTACTGTTTATGGACTTCATAGACAGCAGTATCATATCCTTGTTTGAAGTCAAAAGATTCTCCTGATTTAGTTTGGAATGTTTTGCTTTCATCCTCCTCATGGTCTTCTTGTGTTAAGAAAACATGGCTTTTACCATCCAGACCCATTAAGTTAATTTCAGGATCTTCATTGAGCTGATTGGATGTGGAAGTTTCTGCATAGTTTTCTTGAAAAGGGGGTCTAATGTCTTGGTCAGCACTTGTCTTTCCTATGTTTGGGTTCTGAGTTCTCCTAAAATTCGGATTTCTAGGAGGGTTGCTTTGTGATGCTTCCCATGATGATTTTCTTTCAACTGATTCCACTCTTTCACCCAATCTCTTCATGCTGTTTAGTATTGCATCCAGCTTTTGATCAAGACCCGAGGGTTCTTCTCTGAAGCCAGTCTTCTTTTCCAACTTTGCCCTGTTTCTTTTGGCAATTAGGTTAGCCTCTACAGTGACTGCAACCCTTTGAGCTTCTGCAAGGGTTGGAGGATCTCTTTCTTTCAACTGATAGGCCATATCGGGATCAAAACCGTCAGGGAAGTTATACAGGGCCAAATCAGGAGGGGGCCTTAAGTTCTGCGGGATAGCATTATATACATTGTTAAACCTAGCACAATATTCCAAAACTGTTTCTTGGGGACCTCTTTTAATAGTGTTATATTCACCAAGTATGTGGAGTGGGTCTTTCTTTTTCTCCCATCTATTGGTAAACTCTTGGTACAGGTCCTCAGGGGTTGCAATGGAGTTTGCATTTAGGGATCTAAACCAAGTTCTAACATCCCCAGTTAAGCTTTGGACAAAAATTCTCATCCTGACACTGTCATCATCTATTTCATAGGTCTCAAAGTGGTCTTGCATCTTCTTAGCATGCTGGACAGCTGTCAAAGGGCCATGGGAGTCAAAAAATGAGATTTTGGTTTGGTAGTCTTGGGGTAGGGCTGGAGCATTAGCTGGTATCTGCAGAGGTGCATACCTGTTAGCCATGTTTATGAAGTTTAGGGGGTTAATAGGAACAAACGGAACAGCAGGGATTACTGGTGTAACAGGGTTAGTGGTATGGGTTACAAGCGGGGAACTGGTTGAAAGGGTATGTGCAGATGGTGAAGATGGGAGAGGAGGGCTTTGAGGTGTTGATGGTGAACTAGGGGAACTAGGGGTGGACCGGAAAAGAACTTTGCAAGGAGTGGGAATGAGGATAGTTTGATCTGAACTTATATTTGAATCAGCAGGCTTCTCCTGCTTTTGCTGTCTCCTTATGTTCTTTGGAATGATATTTGGATTATCAACAATGATGGGTTGATTAGGGTCAGGGTTTGCCCTAGTGTGCCTTGGGTTTCTTTTGGGAGCCAGCTTCTAATTTCTCTCTGGAACTTGTACAGGAAGCTGCTATATATGCAAGGACTGGATGTGAATTTTGGAATGGCTATATATGTTCCAAAGCTAGGATGAAGATTCCCTAATTAGCTCTTCCCTAAAGCTGTCCCTGTATTACAGAAACAGTTCTAAGGCCTCTTGGCTAGTTTCAGGCTTGATGGTAGCTTTGGAAGATAGATAGTAATTGGAAAATTTTTAAGAAGTCCCCAGTGGAGTCGCCAATTATGTTAACACCCAGGTTGTTCCCTATGACTCCCAAGGGAATACGGCCGGGGTAACCACTAACCAATCTTTGGATCACTGTTTCTAGCCAAACTGTGATCAGAGAGGGCTCTCTCTTTATGATTTGTATCTGTTATGATAGTGTTTTAGGCTAGGTATTATGCACAGGTTTTGTTTATGTTTTGGTTGAAGAGTTTCTTTCAGGTCTTGTGATGTAGTTTTCAAAGAGTCAAATATCATTGGGCAATGGAGTCTATGGCTGTAGGTGTCTAGAAACCTTGAGGTGAATTGGTGAAACTTACAGGGCCATTTGGATACTTCATAGAACAAAATTTTTGATTTATAACATGAACAGGTGAAACAAGCAGTGAAAGCATTTAAGAATTTTCACTAAAGTATTTAAGTATTTCCACCAAACTAGTTATGAGAAACGGATAGATGTCTCAGGAGAAAACTTGAATCCCTGGGAATGTCTATCACTGTAAAAGATATAGTTTTAAAGTGCAGCAATTAAGAATTACACTTCTTTCACTGTATCTGAAGAAAACATGGATAATAGCTTAGATTGAGTTCAGGGTAATCAGTGATTAAATCCTGGAACTATTCTTCTACTTTGCTATTAAGTGTAAAACATTTAAACAATAAAAGAGAACAAAAGACTCGAAAAACATGTAATACAGAGATTTAAGAAAGACTTATTGTTTTATGAAACACTCTGGAATCCTGCAACATTCACCATTCATCACAATGCATCAAGGTACGCCAAGCTTTGGAAATTCCATTCACCCTTTGTATTATTTCTCTGAGAATTTTACAGCAAGTGAGATCTCCAAAATGAAAATAACAACAACCCCTTAAGCTTCTGTGAGGGGCGAATATATACTTGCGATTTTTTACAAAAATATCTGAGTTCTAAGTTATCTCAGACTTAATATTCTCACCAACTTTTGAGATATTATTATCAGAAATTTATTACAGCATTGAATACAAAATAAAGGCGTCTTGATGTTCTGTCAGAAGATATTTTGGCCTTTGGGAGCTGCTGAGTCGGTTGGGATACTTTGATCAAATGCTGGAGAACCCGACTTTATGGCTCGTGCGCTGTATTTTGGGTCTGCCACCTGTGATTGTGATTGCTGCTGTGGTGAGTAAATAGCCCTGCTGAGTTGGCTCAGCATCTGTCTTTTCCTTGTGGATTTATCCACCAAAATCCTGCCTGTGCATGACTGTTCATAAACTGGAGAAAATTAACGCTACAGGTTCTGGCTTGATAAGATTATCTGTGTCAAATTCCTCCATACTTCCTGTGTGGGCAATTGGTGTTTTATGATTGCCTCCATAGTTTCATCTGCTTCTGTATACTTAAAGAAATTTGGTGGTGTATCAAACAGGTGATCAATTTCATTCATAATAAAAAACAGGTTATCCACCCTATCATACAAATTCTGCCCTGATGCTGGCCCTGTTTCTGCTGAGGTACTGGGCTGTTTTGCAATTTGTGCTGCAGCATGGGCATCAACCCTTTTGATGTAATTTTCCAGGGTAAGCAGTCTTCCTACACTGCTTAATATGCTGGGGAGGCCTCTGTTTTGTAATGCCAGGAATCTGTCCAGGAATTTGTTGATTTCGGTCTGCATATCCTGTGTTCTCCTCTCCAACGTTCCAACTAGGCTTCTTAGTGTCAGGACTCTTTTAACTACTGAGATTGTTTCAGTCCTGTTAGTAATTCCCATGGTGGCTAGTTGAGAGCTAGTTTTGTTATTTAAAATATTGATCATTCTGCTGGCAGCATCTGGCATGTGGCCAAGGCTTGCTCTAGCTCTGTGTATTTCCCTGTTTGCCTTTGTAATGAGTACTATTTGCTCATCCATAGTCTCAATATACTGCCACTGATTGGTGATGGACCGACCAATGTTACCCCAGAGGACTGCTTTTAGCTCTGCTGTTACCTTTTCTAGTGTGAGCTCCTTTTCAAGTTCAGTTATCCTCTTCTTTAGAACTTTTATTTCTCTTTCCTTTGCAGCCTCACTCTGCTTGCTCTTATCAAATCTTTCATTCACTTTAGTCAAAGATTTTTTGACTTCATCAAGCTCTTTCATTTGAGCCTCAAGAACTTGGATTTCGGCTTGCAGCTTCTGCATATCCAGACTAGGAGTCTGCTCTGTTGTTGGTGTAGCTGTTGCTGTAGTTGGTGCTGTAGGCCCTGTCTGTTGAGGAGGAGGAGTAGTTGTTGGAGGGGCTTCCTCAAGATTGATTATTTCAGGAGGAGGCTGGGAGGTTTGGCCCTCTTCTTTTTGCTTTAATGCTGTCTGTAGTGCTGCCTTTGCAGCTTCTGATTCTCCTAGTTTGTCTTGAGTCCGAACTAGCTCCTTGTACAGGGATATCATTAGATCTGTGGCATCCTTTTCCAGCCTTTGCTGGGCAACCTCGTCTGTTTGCGGATGGATGGTAGCTGGGAGCTTGATTTTCTTTCTTAAGGCCGCCATGTCTGCATCCCTTAGCTTCAACAGTTCTTGGATACCTTTAACATCTTTAGGATCATGTCCTATTTCTATGATTACATCTTCCAAGGACTTGATTCTGTTGTCCTTGGCTTGTGATGATGCTCTCTCCAATTCCAGCTGAGAGGCTGTATTATCAAGGCTGCTCTTCAATTTGTAGTTTTCCAATGTTTCATCTGCCAAGGAGGCATACACCATTTCACCAGTTTGTTTATGCAGTTCGATTTTATCCATAGGGTGTATGTCTTTAGCCAGAACCTCCATGTTGGTCCTTAGGTAATCCGAGGTAGATTGGGGATGCAGAGTTGTGGGCATGAAGTGACTCATGATCATTTTGCCTTCACTTACATCAAAGGCAGACATGAGTCTTTGCTGATTGGTGGGAGCCAGGTTCAGCAAATGATTGTACAACTGTACTTTAATAGGATCACTCCTCCTTTTAATGTCAATAAATTGCTGTTTGATGCTTACCTGTCCTTCTTTGTGCTGGCTGGAGGAGCTGACCTCTCCTCCTATAGCTCTATCATGTTCATGCTGGAATGAACTGGCTGAAACTTCTCCGCTGGGTGGGCCCATGCCCGTTGCTTGTCTTATTGCTATGTCATCCTCTGGAAAGTCATTTAACCTTTGTCTTTTCTCTCCCTGATTGATGGATGAAGTCAGGGGAGTCTCTCTATCTCTTTTCCTGGTTAAGTCCTCCTTTTGTGGGGTTTGGAGGACCGAGGTATCAAAAGTAGTTTCTGCCCCAGGAGGCACTATTTTCTGAGCTTGTTGCTCAGTGGAACTTGGAGCATCAATCACTTTTTCTTGCTGCAAGGGCTGCTGTTTATTATATTGTACCTCTTCTTGCTGCTGCCCTTGTTCCTGCTGCTCCATCTCTTCTTGCTGTTGTAGCAATGTCTCCACTTGTTCTTCTGTCAATGGAGGTGGCTGTTCCACTTGCTTCCCTTTATCTTTGCTTGCTATCTGCGGTGCTTTCTCGGCAGTTTGCTGCTGTGTTGTTGATGATGTAGTAGCTGCTCCAAGCTGCTTTTTGTATGAGAGGGGAACCTGTCCACAAGTTTCTAAGTCAGCTTCCTTTTGCATATTTCTAGCCTCTCTCTCTAGTAGCTCTTCATTAGTAATTTCCTCCTCTAGGGTACCTTCTTCCCAATTTGATGCATTGGCATACTGTTCAATCTCAGGTTGTCTCTTGTGTGCATAGCTACCCAATTTGTATTTTATCCTCCTGAGGGAGACAAAATGATTGGGGTCATAGGGTATCCATTCAAAACTAGTTTGCAGTCTGAGGCCCTCCAGGATATTGTCTGCCTCCTTCCACCCCTCCTCTTTTCTGTTATATAGGAAAGGACCCAGCTGGCTCCTTACTTTTAACTGTGACTTCTTGTTCTTGCTCTGAAAATGGAGGTAGTCTGAGTTCCCAAACTGTCTGAAATATTCCAAGGCAAAAAGCCTCATGGGGACATACCTTGGCAACCTAAAAGGGTTCAACTCACAGCCATATATCCTGATGACTGTGTGGTTTTGGTAGAGGTACCAATTACCAATGCTGTAGGACTTATTCAAATGGAGAATTCTCCTCATGTCATCAGTTAGTCTAGGAGGAGGAGTACCATGCAATACTGTCATGGCTGGATAAATGAATAAGTCAATGAACTCAGAGTATGTGTAAGGGGATACAGAGGTATGATGAAAAACAGAGGTCCAGAACACAACTGACCTTGGACTTCCCTGGGCATTGAGTTGCTTCAAAGGAAAAGAGAAGGTGGCTGGCTGATAGAACAAGAATAGGTGGTATATGTATGAGGTATACCTGAATAGTCTTTCCCTCTTCAAGTTCATAAACTGGTCATGGATTTTATCTGCAATGTATGTAGCATAATCATAATGTACAGCTGGGGGTTTACCAGGAGAGAATAGAGACAGCATTGCCATTATGCTATCATCCACATCCTCCATTCCCTTGAATCCTAGGGCATAGCTGATCAAATCTACTAACATCCTGCCCAATTCATTCAAGTACTGATATCCAATAGGAGGAGTTCTGATGGATTCAGAGCCTGGTTTTACAAACAGCTGATTGATTTTAATGAGCTGGTCAGTTGACAACTTGCTCCCTTTCTTTATCAAAATCTGCATATGGAAGGGGGTCAATTGCTTGGCAGTATGGAAGTGCAGCATTTCATTTATACTCTCTGGGGTGATATGGAACAGGACTGAGCCTGTGGGGCTGATGACAGCTCTTTGGTTTGGGTCATAACATTCCTGGCAACTGTAGACCAACTCTGGCATAGGATTTACCTGGGGGAGGTTGTAGATGGGCAAGTTTGAGTCCCAAATCCCCAAGATGTCTGCTCCACTCAGGTGCTAGTCTTTCAACTCATTCAGCATCTGGATATTATATTTGGAGCCCATAAGAAACCAGTCCAGCATTTGATAATCCATATCTCCCAGGGCTTTCCATGCTAATTCCTGGTGAGGAGCGTTGAGGGGCTTGATATTCAGAGCAATAGGAGTGTCCATGGTTTTCTTTAATCTCAACAACTCTAAGTAAATGGCTCAAAAGGACCAGCACAGAACAGAAGTGCTTTTGTAAAAACAGTGTTGAGTTTCAGGTATCAGAGCAGGAAATTATACAACAGAAATTGAAATACTGTTTATATCAGGAATCAAGGCTACTGTGTGGTCTCACTATCTCCTCTTCAATAGGTGAATTCCGTAAACAAGAGTCTTTAGGGAATGCGCAGGCAATACCTCTTTTTTAGTGAAAATACGGGCAACAAGGCTCAGCTGGCGTTTTTGGACTTCACAATTACAAATGGGGTATATGCAGAGGGAAATGGCCGGTGAAATTATGAGTTTTATCTTTTCTCTAGCCCTCTGAGTAATTTTATTTTCAACTGCAGGCGTATGGAGGATAGAAAACGAAAAATACCTAGTAATTCACGAACAGAGGTCGTGTATGCGTGCAAGGTTGATGCTGTGGAGGTCGCCTTGGTCAACTGAGCAGGTTGGCAGAGTTGAGGACGTAAACGGCCATGCAGGGAAAACAGTAGAGAAATGCGTAAAAATGGGAAAAATAGGTGTTTTTTGGCTTAATATGGGCTTTTTACAATTTTGGCGCTTTTTAGTGATGACGTCAGCATGACGTCATTGGTGGGTCAAGGTCAAGTGACGTCAGCTAACGTCATCGGGTGACGTGGCGGTATGTTGTTGGTCCATGGGGGATGGTGCGGTGGCAGCCACGTCAACGGCGAGGTGGACGAATAACGGAGACAAGGACAAGCGGACGTGATGTGGCGATATACAGTTGGAAAACGGTTGGCGGTTAGGATCGTAGCGGTTACGGTTAAGGCTAGCCGCTACGGTCTCTCGGGGCGGTTTGGGTACGGTCCCAGAAGTGTCAGACCTGCCTACGAGAGCCTTCATCGTGCGACGCGTGGACTGGCCCTGACGTGACGCAACGTCACTTTCTCGGGCGTTAACGGTCCGCTGTGGGGGCTGCTCCGATATCATTGTGGATCGTCGGATCCTCGGGACCTGATCCGACGGTGGGCGGAGCAACAACGTGCTCGGATTATATGCGCGGGTGGAAAACTTTGGATTGTGGGTTTTGTAAGGTTTTCAATGTAATTCAGTTGAATTGAACCCACATGCTGATGCTTGGAATAAACGCTAAAGGGGGGTTTTGGACCTTGGTAATCTTTGCAAAGAGGGTTTAGGGGTAAAAAGGGGTTCTTATGAGGTTTTTAATGCAAATGAGGGTTTCAAAAGGTAAGTTGGGCTGTAGCAAGGGGGAGTGGGATGCGATAGGTTCACCAAAGTGACCAGAGGTCATTTTGGTTCCTTTTTTAAGAACATATGGCTATAATGCCAAAGGAAGGGGTATTTATAAGATTTGGGCTTTATACACCATAGTGTTAGTATTATTAGGGGAAAGGTAAGATAGGGGAGCTATATAGTAAGATTAGAGGTTAATATGAATGAAGGGAGCAAATGAAGGGGATCTCACTGAGTTTATCTGAAATTGATTTAGTTTAGAGACTAGATCAAAATAAAAAGTTTTTAGACAAGAAATGTGGCTTCTGAATGAACTAGAACCACCATAAAACCATGATCTCTCTCCATGAATCTCAGCTGAAAAGGGAATGTTAGTAATGAAATGAAAGGGAGAGGGAGGTTAGTCATGCTCCTTGCTGCAATTTGATGGAATTAACCACTTTGTCCATTGATAGATTTTTCCTTGGCAAAACAGCTTTTGACATATGTGCAATGGTGAAAATGCCCTTTCTGCAACCACAACTGCTTACCCAGCTATTTTCCTAGCATTTTTTGTTTCTCCTTGGAGGGTGCATTTGGACTTGCAAACCCTTACTTGCCTTTTCTTTTCTTTGGCTTTTTCTTTATTCTTTTCTATCTACTTCTACCCTTATCTCTTCCAAGGTCCCAGATTGAGCTGTTGGGAACCTTTTCTTCTCTACCTGAACTACTGGTCTGCCAAGATTAAGCAGTTTGGACAGACTTCTTTCTCTATTCTATAACTCAAAATTGAAACATGGCATGATCCAGGTTAAACTGTTGAATCATCCACCAAAATTGAAATAAGGTCATCAACATTTGAAACACTTTACACACCTCTTGTTCTCTAGGAAATATGGGATCTTTGTGATACCAAAGCAGAGCATATTTGGACTTTCCTTGGCCAATCATGAAATATGAAACCTATTGGTATAGGTATCCAACAGTAGGATGGGAAGACTGAATGGTGAGTGTCCTTGGCATCAGGTTGACATCTTGATTTTGTAGCTCTGGTTCCACCTCCATGTCTTGGATCTCAATAAACTCCTTAATCTCTTGAGCGAGATCCTTTTCCTACATCTATTTTCTCTCCTGCTCTAGTTTTTGGTTCTGTTATTTGGCTTCTCTTCATGCGGCTTCTTCTTCTTCTACTCTTCGCCTTTATTCTTCTTCCTTCTTCTACCTTTCTTCCTCCAATATCTTATGCTCTTGTTCCTCCCTCTACTTATGTTCTTCTTCCTACACCCTTTTTTTTCTCTCCTTCTTTGCTGCTATGGCCTCTTTCAGTATGACTGGATCAACTTTCATCTTGCATCTTTTCTCTCCCCCTGGACAGTGCACAACTTTCCTCTTACCTTTCTCATGCACTGGGTTGCACTTTTCTACTAGTACTGCCTTTGGAGTGATTTATTTCTATGGAGTAACCTACGATGTTCCATCAAATCTAACTGATTCATGGGACTTGGAGGAATTATAACAATTCTTCCATTCTTCCTCCTTTGGTCTGTGAAAGGTCTCACTTAGCCAATGGAAATGAATCCTCACACAATGGTCTCTACAAAATTTTTGGGGATCATACAGATTGAAGTCCAGAGTACTGAGTGCAAACTTTTCTATCACCTTTCCTTCTGTATCTATGACTTTCATATTCTTAATCTCACACAATATGATTTGCATAGGAAGAGTTGGCCAAGGTGCTTTCTTCTTCTGGTGCAAAGTTGCTAACAACCCTATGGAGAGATGATATGCAACTTCTTGCATGACTAACTTATTGGAAACATACCTCGTTAAAATATGTTGAGACTTATGTCCTTCAAACACACTGAGGAAAGTGCCATCCTGTGTGGAAAAACCAATCTACTATCTCTGACACTTCTTTCAATTCCCCATGTGACATGCAAGGTGGTTCTTCCTCAAATATAAATTTGTACATCAGAATGAGGAATTGATCAGTCAGTTTTTCTATTACTACTCTATGGCTGCACTTTGAAATCATCTTGCAATGAATGTGCACAGAAGGATCTTGTGGTGTCCAAGTCCAATTCATGCTATGGAATTCAATGTGTGCACATGTTGCATCTAGTAGATAGGCAAACATGTAAAATCTAACTTTCTTTCCCTTGGGGGGGGGGGGGGGGCTAAGGGAATTAGATATATGGATCTGTCACTGTTCAACCAACAATTTTGACTAGTTGAATGAATTTCCTTCATTCACAACCTAGTTGAGTAAGAATTACCACCCTTCAGGGAAGGTCTCGGTTCTCTACTAGCTATAGATTTGCAACATAGAACTCTCAAGAGCTAATAGGCCCTCCTAAGATTTTTTCACTTGTAGGTGTTGGTGAGTTTCTGAAATAACTTTGATGGCTCTTTCAGCTAGCTTTTAACAATATCCTTAGTGCCAAAGTAGTTGGTGGTGGCATAAAATTAAGAATCCATGAGCGATTTTAGCTCCGACAAATGATACATGAGATGATAATTTGGTGCCAAAAAAGAAGTAAGCCTTTGTCCACTGGCATTGTTCAGAGTCATAGCCTTTGGATATGTATGAGAAACTATCCATCTAACAATGTCTGCACATGGGAAAGCAAGATACCTGCATGCAACCTTATGTAACCTTGAATTTTGGAAATCGACATACACCTTTCGATCTTCAAGGTCTGATTTGAAGCTTCTTGTTGAGAATTCTTCATTTACTTTCTTCCATGTGATATTTGATTCCTTTTCTATGAACAATTGAGTATTGTGTAAACTGGCAAGTTTATTGGCGAGCTCACAACTATCTCCCTAGTGTTTCTTTCTATGGTTTCCTTTGAACTAGACCTTTTTGGTGCCATGATGCCAATGACTAATGAAGATAAGTGCTAAAAAATGACAATACCTGTAACAATAAAATGCACTCGTGGAAAAGACAAATTAGCTTCAGCAAATGACTCTCAAAGCAAGATCGCAGCGGCAACCGAGGGACTGACTAGGAGAATTACACAATCCTTGATGTGAAGGAGGGATACCAGTTGCCTGAACTGTGCATTGTGAAATCTCAGTAGACAGCCATGTAGCTTGAGGCTAAAGACTACACAATGTGTATTTCTACCTAGGAAAACTAAGGTGGAGACTACACATTGCACAATCTCAGTGGCCAAGGGATGAGCTTGAGCCTTGTAACTGCACTATGAGAAGTTGGGACAACCAGGTACTACACATTGCACAATCTCAGAGGTCAATCTGACAACTTGAGCCTTGGACTTGTGTAATGCCCATCTAGAAAAGGAAAACACTAACCAAGGGATGAGAAAATAGTCTTGGTAAGAGTGTGGGAAAAAAGAATATTTGAGTGATGATGCAATATTGAAGTGGAGATCTGATTGAGGATAGATAGATCAACGTAAATTAAGTGTAGGATATCAACATGAAAAAGGAAAAACGAACATGCATGGAGAGTTGTTGAAATGGCGACCACTAATGGGGAAAAAAACTTATGCGACACTTGTGAAAGGCGAATGACGGACCAAACAAACACTTTTACAAGCTAATATACATTAAAATTCTAATAACCATGAAAAGAAACAAGAAAAAACAAGACCCGCAGAGGCCAAAAAACAAAAAGTGACAAAAGCAAAACTCACCCGGAAAAGCACCGTAAACTCTAACGAGGGATCCTTTATCTCCTTGGGAATGCTATAACTCCAAGATTGAATGTATAAATGAGCTCTATGGGCATCCATTATATATATATATATATATCAAGATATATATATATATATATATATATATATATATATATATATATATATATATATATATATATATATATATATATATATATATATATATATATATATATATATATATATATCTATATATATATATATATATATATATATATATATATATATATATATATATATATACTGATTAGGGTTAATGATGTGCATGCCTAAAATTAAGGAAAAGTGACACTTGACGGAAAGTTCCCAAAATAAGTGTGCCACCTTCGGGAAACTAACTAATGACTCCCTATTTTCTAAGGATGTTTTTTTATTTTTTCTTTTTCTTTTTATTTTTTTGGAACCAAGTATGCATACTATCAAGAAGAATTGTGCAATTCCCAAGGACTAGGAAACTTCTTGACTCAATGCATTGCACAGTTTCTAAGCTAATGAGATGCTTTGTGCAGTTCCATCATCAAGGTTGGGCTTCCATCCAAAATTGCGCATTTTTCATACTCAAGGTTGGCCTTCCAAGAAGAATTACATATTTTGTGGAGGTAAGGATGGTCTTCCTTCCAATATTACATAGTTTCTGGAGGCAAGCCCAACAATGTTGCAAGGTCAAGTTAGAAGGTTGCTTATGTCTAAAAGATATCAAATTGGGATCAATACATCACAGTAAAAGCATGAAAAGATAATTATTTTATCATAGCATGAATACTTGACGACAATGGAAGATAGGCTCTTGTGGAGATAAGGGAGGCACCAAAATTAAAGCATGGTCAAAATTTTGGAGGGTGGTTGTATCAGCTACAATAGGCAGTTTAGGAGGAGTGGGAGTTGCTTGAGGTGCCTTTTCTTTGATTCCCTTTTTCTGGGCTTTTTCCCCCTCACCAGATGATTTCACAACAAGAGTATATTCTTGCTGAGGTTTTTATGGAATTGAAGCAAAGGAAGGGGAGGGAATAATGGGTTGAATAGGAGTTAAAGTTGTATAAGGTTTTATTTGGTTGGGAGGAGTGTTTGCGGGAGGATTAATGTACCATATTGGGATCCCCAAGGTGATGTTAGGAAGACTCATTGTAGAAACAACAAGGGTAGAAACGATTCCTGGTGGTGGGAACAAGAAAGGTACCTGACGAGAGGGGTAATCACTAGGGGAAACTACTCTTGGATGGTTAAGACTTGGGGGAACAGTTCTTGGTTGGAAAGGACCAGGAGAGATACCATCATAAGGAAAATGGCCTGGAGCCTGAAGGATGAGTTAAATCTAGGGTAGGGAGTTGTGAAGGGGTTAGCTATTGTGAAGGCATACCAGACCACTTAGCATTGGCTCGTGACGCTTAAAGCATGTAAACATTGGAAAAGTTGGGCTCAAAAGGGGTATGAAATGGATCATAATAAGCTCCAAGCAGTGTGGAATCTTTATAAACTCCAGGAGATTTTAATTTTTGTAGTATTGGATGTGTTCTAGCCTTGAAATTATTTGGAGATGCTAGAATGCCTGAGATCTCCAAAACCCATAAATCCTTTCTGGAAATTCCTCCTAGAAATTACTTAATTAGATTATTAACTAGTTTTTAAATATTTCCTAAGTCTAAACTTAGGGAATATGGTTAATTAATAAATATTAATTAAGTCAATGTGAGAATCATCTAGAATATCACACAGATCAAGCTAGATATGATCCTAGCCATAAATTATGTTTTAATCTTGGTCGTTGGTGCTCTAGCAAAGGATTATAAGAGGAGGTTGATGTGGTGATGGAGAAGACACGAGTGAGGTTCGATTTATGAGAAGATCGATTTCCAGAGTAGTAGTAGTTATTTGTCAGAGAGAGAGCTAGAGATAAAATTAGTGTGAGAGGGGTAAGGACAGTTATCCAGAGGAAATATTTCGAGATCTGGAGAGGCAACAACAAGAGGGCCGAGTTATCCTAGAGAGGCAGCATAGAGGCTCTGCACAGTAGCTTCAACAAGAAGATTGATTTGTTAGTGAGCAAACATCATTCTCAGTTACAGAGGCCAGGCAGAGGTTCGAGAAGGCCGAAGAGACAATTTTTGCAACAGCTGGAGGTAGAACGAATTCATCAGTGGAAGTTTCAAGCCACATGTGTGGCAGACAATGCAAAGACAATGCAAGAGAGGCTCGCATTGGGGTTTGGAGGTCGATTTTTTAGCAGGAAAGTCGTGCTAGAGATTGTCTATGGGAGGAGGGAAATTACCTTCAGTATTTTTTTCATATTTTCTTGTTGTGGATTTTTAGTTTCAAGCATCCAAATTGTACTCATATTATTTCAACGTTGCTCAATAATAAAACCCTCATTTGTTGCACCAGTTTTCCGAAGTTGGTTTTTTTCCCAGGGACTTTTGTCCAAAAATAACTGTGTTATTTTTATGTTTGTGTACTAGAATTTATTCCAACATTTATTCTTCTGCAATTTTATTTGTGTATATTATAGTGTGATTTATTCAGTATTTGTTGTAGCAAACAACAAATAAATTGTTAAATTAAATTTACAATTAGGAGAATATTTTCCAGCTATTGCAATAGAATTCCAGTTTTTAGAATTTTCACATGGTATCAGAGCACAATTAATCAACCAAAGAGCTAAGGGGTGAAAAGGGAAGGAATTTCATTGCTCAGTGTGGTAGCAGGCCAAAATTTCCAAGGGAAGCACAGTCATTTTTCTAGGAGGTTGAAATACTCGTGGAGGTTTGATTTTTCTGAGTGAGGAGCAGAAAATTTTGATCTTTCTAGATCAAGTGATTCCAAAGGAAAAGGGAGAAATTTAGATGTTGCGTTGAGAAAATCTCTAATTGCTAGAGAAGAGCTAACATCGGGTGGAAGGAATAAGAGCACACACAGAGGAAAAAAATTTCTCGGTGAATTTCTAGTCTCAAGAAGTTTGATTTTTCCTTGCAGATCAACAGTCGTTGTGAGCAGATCTTCTCACTCTAGAAAGGACTATGAATAGAAGAGCAACATCTGAGTAGAAGGAAAGGGGATATTTTCAACATTTGTTTGAGATGGCCATTGTTGGGCTTCATTATCAGGACAGGTTGGATGGGGCTTCCAACTATGTCATCTGGAAAGCAAGCATGTCCTTCCTTCTATATGAGTTTGGCCTAAAAGCACATATTGATGCAGTGGCAACAGTTCCCTAGGATGCATATAAGCTAAAGGAGTAAAAAAAGGAGATAGAATAGGCGAAACAATTGATACTAGATGAAGTTTGAGGTCATGTTGTTTCACATGTAGTTGGCAAAGAACTGCCAAGTAGGTGTAGGATGCTCTTGCCACGTTGTATTAGGGTACTTCAAAGTAGCGGAAGATGTACCTCAAAGAGAAGTTGAGGCTCATCCAAATATAGAAGGGGGAAGGCATAGGACCCTTCCTCACCAGGATTCAGGAGGTCTGGGACCAGTTGTCATTTGTTGGGGCATTGTCTCAACCCATAGAGCTTGTGAGATTGGCACTCAATAGTTTCTCTGAGGAATGACAAGTCTTCATCCAAAGTATATGTGGAAGAGACAACCTACCAGATTGGGATAAGATGTGGGTTGACTTGCAGTAGAAGGAATTGAGGCGATCTCTTCTAAAGAGTTCCATCAGTGGAAGCAGTAGCTGACAAAAGCAGGTGAAGGAGGAGGAGAATGTGGCCCTCACATTGGAGGGTCCTAGTTTGGGACAGGGGGAGCAGAGGAAGAAGAAGAAGGGCTTGTTGAAGGTTAAGTGGTGTAGGTGTGGTGAACTTGATCACTACAGTACCTAGTGTCCTCTCAAAATGAAGGACAAAGAGGAGAAGTAGGATTAGGCTGCAACACATGTTGAGATCGATAGGTTATCCTCCAAATTGGAGGAATACTTCACTATGACCATCTGCATACCTCCAGAAGTGAGGTGGGGTGATTTGGAGTTGTTGCTAGAGAGTGTTACATAGAGGAAGGATCCTTGAGGATTCATCTATTAGATCAATACCTTGCTATGGGCGTCCATAGTATTCACTAACAGGATGGATCGATGACAATTAATGTAGTCAGATGCCATACTGACAGTTTTAGTATAGTAGTAGTCAGATACTGAGGAGAGTAGCGTAGTGTTGACAATAGAGTAGGTGGCTCGGTGTAGAGTTAACAGCAGTGTAGATTCTTTAGTGATAGTACAGATGCTAGCAGCAATCAGAGACTCGGGTGACAAATGCATTATACTAATCATAGTTTATTCAATATTTTGAATGATATTCAGTTGCAATTGCAGTGGCCATAGATGAGAGGGAGTTGCAGTGTAGGATCAATAGCAACACAGAGGCAACATATATCATAGTTTCGCAGTGGCCGGTGGGAAGTATGGCCATACATCAACAGCATGACAAGAGATGATGCAGAGACGGGATGCTGCTATAGGGTGTGCAGTAGCACTAAAACACATACCTCACTAATTTTTTGTAGCATCGAATGTGTAAAATCCTTGACATTTTGTGGAGAGGCTAGAATACATGAGATCTCCAAAACCCAAAAATCGTTTCTAGAAATTCTGCCTAGAAATGACTTAATTGGATTATTAATGAGTTTTTAAATATTTCCTAAGTCTAAACTTAGGAAATACAGTTAATTAATTAGTATTAATTAAGTAAAGGCGAGAATCAATTATGTTTTAATCTTGGTCATTGGTGCTCCAACAGAGGATTATAAGAGGAGGTCGATGTGGTATGGAGAAGACACAAGTGAGGTTCGATTTCTAAGCAGATCAATTTCCAGAGTAGTAGAAGTCAATTGTCGGAGAGAGATAGAGATAAAAGCAGTGTGAGAGGGGTATGGATAGTGATCCAAAGGAAATATTTCCATATCCATAGAGGTAGAAGTAATAGGTTGGAGTTATCCCATAGAGATAGCACAAAGTCTCTGCACAGTAGCATCAGCGGGTAGATCGATTTGCTAGTGAGTAAAAATTGTTCTCAGTTCCAAAGGTCAGGGAAAGGTTCCAAAAGATCAGAGATATGATTTCCTCAGTAGTTGGAGGAAAAATTACTTCATCAGTGGAGGCTCATGTTGGGGTTTGGAGGCCAAGTTTTTTGAAGGCAAGTCATGTTAGATATTGCTTGTGGGAGAAGGGAAATTTTCTTCAGTAATTTTCCCACATGTTCTTATTGTGGATTGCCAATTTTAGGCATCCAGATTGTACTTGGATTATTTCACTCCTTCTTAATAATAAAACCCTCACATGTTGCACCAGTTTTCCCAAGTTGGTTTTTTTCCGGGACTTTTGTCCAAAAATAATTGTGTTATTTTTATGTGTGTGTGCTAGAATTTCTTCCAGCATTTATTCTTTCACAGTTTTATTTGTGTATATTGCAATGCGATTTATTTAGTATTTGTTGTAGAAAATAGTAAACAAATTTTTAAATTAAATTAAGAATTAGGAGAACAATTTCCAATTGTTGCAATAGGATTCTAGTTTTCAAAATTTTCACAAGAGAAACATCAGTAAAGGTAGGAACGATATTATTGTAAGTCATAGATGAAATAGTGGTCTAAGGAGAGGTCTAATATTGAGGGTCATAGTAAGTTAGATAATCGACAGTGATGATATTTCCATTGTGAGGAAAACACATCTTGCGAAAGACAGTGAATGTGACAATGGACATGGAATAGGTGTAACTATGACCCAACCAGATGTTATAATCTAAAAGGAATCAATGAATTCAATATCAATCAATACCATATTACCAGTAATGATTATGGGGTAGTTGCGATATAAACCAAGGGGCTACGAGGGACAACCATCCCAAGCCTGAAGAGTGATAATGGATGTTGACAAGTCAGGGGAACCAATTGTCTTCCAAATAGTAGCGTTCATTACATAGGTTGAGGTGCCTTCGTTTATGATACACCACTGGACAATGGTGTCTTTTATGGAGATTGGTATGTGAAAATTAATGGATGGAGGAAGGGAGGGATGTTCATATTCATCAACATCAAATACAATCATACAATTGTCAGAGGGATCCACAATACCCAAAGCAGATAGTAGATATTTTCATTTGGATTGGCACGTCTAGAGGGCTTCCAATGTTGACATCGTAGAAGGAGACTGGGTCAAATCATCTACTATGTTATAGGTATGGGTGGCTTTAGAAGAATAAGTGTTTCAATGTAATGGACCTTTGGGGATCTTGAGGGGAAATTATACTTTAGGTGGAGGGATCTATAAGGTACCATTTTGTGAGGACAAAGGCTCAGTGGAAACTTTGGGCTGGGAATCAATCGTTGACTTTGCAGGAGGTTTATTGTATTGGTGCAATCGAGTTTGGAGGTTGAATTTTTTGGTGTTGACTTCTTCAAAATTCATCATTAGGATGTGGTAATTATTATTGCCATATTGTGAAGGTTGGGGAGCTGCATTACTTTGGGTGGGTTGGGCACCCACATATCCTTGACGAGGAAAAGGATTTGTAAGCACAATCGGTTGTGATGAAGTAGGAGGGTGAGGAGGTCGAGCAATGGGCTAAGGTCCTCGAGAGGCAGTTGCTTGAGCTTCCCATGCCTAGCGCATATGAGGTAAAAGGGGGCATTCATGAGTATAATGGCCAAAAAATTTGGAACAAGCATAATATTTATTGGTTCTAAGAGCCTTGTTCTGACTAGGTTGTCTGCCCTATTGCTGGGTTGCAGGATTACGTTGGTAAATCTTAGGGGCATTAGGTTGTCAACCTTGGTTTCCCTGGTTACGTTGAGGTTGTTGGTTTTGGTTACCTTTCATCTTGTTCCTTCTCTTAGGGTTAGGGGGATTGGTAGTATTCTGTTGATCACACACTTGATTTTGTGGAGGTGGTTTCTATTGTGGAAGAGGAGGCGGAGGCATGGGAAGTTGAGGCACTAGTGCCAGTGGGGCTAGAGCATTAGGTGGTGCATAAGGATAATAAGGATTCACGGAAAATTAGGATAACCAAGTTGAGAAACAACTGGCCCTAGAATCTGATGATGCGGATAAGGATATGAGTATGACATTCTTGTACCTTGGTAAGAGTTGACACGTGAAGGACCGGGAGGGGGATAGGTGTAAGCAAAACTGGTCCCCCCTAGGGTTGACCATAACTCATAGGAGGTGGATCATATGGTGGAGGTTGAAGGTTGGAAAGAGATCCAACGATACTGTCAGCGGCATGAGATGCCCCTAGTGCATTAGCAACACCAGGTTGAGGCATGTTGGGGAGAAAAGTATAAACATAACTTGACTGGGCATATATCATATCATATTTTAAGACAATCTAGAGAGATTATTCCTTAGTATGGGAGAAGTGAGAGTTGAAATATTTACCGATGGGGGCCAAAAGAGTTCTTAAAAACCAATCCATATAGATGGTCTTGAAAATCAAGGGTTCTACACATGCTCCTCCTTTTGCGCCATTATTGGACATGGTCAGAAAGATGGGTGGAAAAATTTTGACGAAAAGAGGTCAAGAATTCAGTACCCGTGTCATATCAAAGAGGTAACTAGAAATATGAAAGAAAATCTTTGGCATGATTTGAAAAGTTGGAATGAGAGCTATGTGGGTGATCCACATACCATTTGGTAGTAGCTCCAGTTAGGGTGTGTTGGAAGAGACGAACATGAATGGATTCTTTAGTAATGGAATTTGATGAACACTGCATGTGAAAGAGTGAACATGATTGGTGGGGTATTCTCTAGGATTAACTTCAAACTTGGGAATGTCATAAGGAAGCTTGGTAGGCATAGGAGGCTAATTGGGGTTATGGAGAAGAGGCTCATTGATGAGTTGGCTAAAATTAGGGAGGCTCAAACTAACCATATAATGAAACAAGGGAGGATTAGTGACCATACCAGTATAGGTTCCATGCGTGGGGTTACCTTAGTTAATAACTTGGTTACCACTTTGGTTTACACTTTCCAAATTGGTGCTTGACATGGTGGTGGTGTGGGGATGGGAAGATGCAGAAACAGAAGAAGAACTAGAGGAATCAAAAGAACTAGAGTCAGCATGGGGACTCAATGGAGGACTAGGAGGATGGTTTGAACTTTTTGATAGGTAGTAAGATGTCCTAAAGGAAATCGGGGGCGAAGGCCATGAAGTCTCCATGACAAACTCTTAGGGGGTGCAACAGTGTCAAGACAAAGATGAATCAATAGACTGAAGGTTAATGGTAGGAGAAAGACTAACAAACAACAATAAAACACCTAGTGCAGTGTTTCCAAGTGTAAACTAACTATAATGATATGGTACTCTAATTCAAGAAAACATGTCCTATCCAAGAAAAAATGACCTCTAGCCAAAATATGATCTAAATCCTCAAACAAGTCCTAGATCTATTATTCTAGATGGCCTTCCAAGAGACTACTTGATGGAATCTTATCCCCACAAGTATAGTTTTCTAGAGAGAGGTGGGGTAGAGGATCAACTGCTTTTCCATTGCCAACCATATAGGGTGTTTCCTAAGATTGGACACTAAGGTTACCTTTGTCCCATGGGGGTGGTTGAGTATTGAGCTTCTCATTAATCAACCATAGCATGGAGTGCCCTACCTTGGTTTGGGTAGCCCCGAGGAGAATCGCTTGCACCGTGATCTAGCCTAACCACCTCTGAATTGAGTTTCTGACATGCTCTGACTTTGGACTGTGGGATGGTGAAGGATATTAAGCTCCCTAATATGTCAACTTCATATGTATCAATTTAAGTGATTAATGGGTGTTATTAGAAGCATATCCCATTGATCCTAAACCTAAATACAAATATTGTTTTGGAACTAGTGCCCAAGTGGGCTTAATCCATATGAGTTAAGTTATTATGATGGTTTGTTTCAAGTCTTGGCTTCGTGGTGTTAACCAAGCTCACGCTCCCTTAGGGTGTGTATGTGGAAAATAATGTGTCAAGTGGATGATTTAATTAAGCACATTTTGATGATGCCATTTGTTGTTGAAAATAAAGTGTAGAAAACTATAAATAACGCTAAAAGAGATAGTAAAATATACATCAAATTCAAGCACACAATCCCCCACCCAAGAAGGCTATCAAGTAGATAATAAATGGAAGGAAAAAAAGAAACTCAAAGACACAAAAAATGGCCAAAATATCTAATTTCTAAGGCATTGGGATCTAAAGGCAAAAGGATGTTGAAAATGGTGCAAAAAACCAGAAAAAATCAGAGATGAAAATACTGGAAAAGGACAAGAAAGAAGCTCCAAAAACCATAATACACAAGGGGATCCTAAGGGGGAAAGGAAAAACTAGAATCTAAAGGGATTAAAATATTGAAGAAACCTATTCAAAATGGATGCAAAATAGTGGTCAAAACCCTGAGAAACAGTGGCTGAAAATGTTTCACACTAGACTCCTCAGCTCAACAATTCTCTTCCTAAATGATGGAGGTGAACTATAAACCCTAGGGAGATTTTTCTTTCCTCAATGAGAAACTAATAAGACGATTTATGCCTAGACGTGGCTCAGGAAATAATAGGAACCCTCTGAGAAAAATCTAGAAAAATTGAAGAAGAAAAAAATCTAGAAAACTGCGGAGTGCAAAAATTGACCTCAAAAGTGCGTTGGCACAGTTTTTGGGTTGAAAAGTGTGCTCTAGTTGTAGAAAAGGGGCCAAAAGGTGCACTTTGTTCTCACTTATATCACTCAGTAGGTTTGACCCAGAATTTTCTCACTTATATCACTCAGTAGGTTTGACCCAGAATGTGTCATCTCCTGCTCGTTTGGTACCTCTGACTTACAAAAAGATGTGAACTACCAACAGAAACAGAAAATTTTCCAAAAAAAAAGGAGATATAAAAATAGAAATTGAGAGAGCTAGAAATAGCTGGAAAACATTGAATATAGCTAAAACAATAGTCACCAAGGGTTTGAATTACTACACCAGTGGAGTCACCATTTGTTAGTATGAAAATTTTTAGCAAGTGTACCAAAAATGATTCACTTAAGTCACTGGTGACAAGTGAACCTAACAATAAAATATGGTTGTTTACGCTTCAAATATGCAATGAAAAAAGAATAAAAACCCTGTAGCAAAAGATCATATGCAACCAAAAACGTATAACAACAAAAAGGGAAGTGTAGTAACCCAATGGATCATATGAATAGGAAAATTGCATTAATAAAATATTTACACCTGGCTGGAGAACTTATAAACTTGGGTATATAGATCCCACTCTGTGGGATGGGTCCTTTTGATTGTAGAAATTTCTACAAATCTAGCTCTGATACCATGTAGAAATTGCTTGTAAATTCAAACTGCTAATTATAATTTATTAAAATAATAGGCTTCAATCTTCTTTAATCATAAGAAACAACAATTAAAAAATCATGAAATTGTGAACCATACAAGAGAAAGAATTCAATCAACACATTACACAATGATTTCCTAGGGAAAGCCATAGCTAAAAACCCTTGTTATCTGTATATTGCATTAGTCAAAGAATTTGGATGAATAAAATATGCTCTGCTCAACCTTGAGCTCAACTTGCACAAGTATTTTCTATCCTTTGCCTGACTGGATACCTTTGGCCAATACTTAGCCAAATTTCCAAGCCACTAAGCTCCTAATTCCTTGCCCTCACAAGATCCATGCACAAACTTGTGCTTCCTATCTCTTGATCTCACCAACTCGTGCTCACCAAAACAATGATTAAACTTATGCCTTCTTTCCTCCTTTTAAATTCAATTTAAATGGTTAAAATTAGTGAGTTTTCTAATTAAGGAATGATTTCTTTTAGGCCTTCTTCTAACTGCATGCACCATCGGTTTAATTTAGATGACTTTTCAACTGATAAGACAATGTCCCTAAAGTCCAATCTCAAATGGGTCTTTCTCTAATATGACATGCATGAGTTAATTTTGAGTGAATCTTCATTTTATTCACTGATCATTGCAGGTTACACCCCACTACTGCAGGTTACACCCCACTACAGTAAGTTACACCCTATTATTATAGGTTACACCCAACTACAGTAAGTTACACCCCACTACTGCAGGTTACACCCCACTACTGGACCTACCACTAATTCGTCCATCGGTTGGAACTAAGTTTAACTGACTTTAACTCAGTTGGACTAAATTAAATAATTACAACTAAAAATAAATTCAACTAGTGCTCCTAATTATAGGAGAAACTCTACATGACTCTATTTAGACCCTCAACTTGAATTAACTAAGCTAACTAAGTTGAATTAACTTAGTTACTATTACAAGTTGCCATGAGATGTGGAATTGCAATTTAATTCCCAATTTAATTCAAGGACAAATTAAATTAGGATTTTTTCTAGATGTTATTTTTAACATTTCTCGTTGTTATTTTCAACTCTCCCTCTCAACAAGAAAGGGATTCACATCTATCCCAATCCAGTACCTTTGGAATGTTTTTAATGCAACTCTTGTCACTGTTGTTGTTGCTACTGCAACATCTACAACCAAAAAGCATCCAAACAAAATAAATTGAACTAGTTGTGTCTGCAACTATCTACTAGGGAAAAAAATATGTTGCTACTGACTCTACTACTGAGGCTCCTACTATGTTATCAACATTGCTTAGCTCTTCTCAGTATCTAATTGACATTGATCCTCCTGCTATTGAATATTGTGGGCCCCCATAGCAAGGTAATGATCCATTAGACAAAAACACCTCAATGGATCCTGCCAAATTTTTGAAACTCTTGGGACTATTTCTTCACTTCACCCCACATCACACTTAGAGGTATGGTTGCATGTGCTCCCTCTACCCACTTGGCTCAAAATTCCCCCCTACTAGAGGTCTCTACTTGAGTGGATGTCTACACTCAATCTCCTCTCTACTTCTCCAATTGTGGCTACTCCACAATTTGTTGAGGATGCTTCTATAGTTGCATGTTGAGAGGAAATTCATGCTCCCTTTCAACAACCAAGTCTCTAGTCTCTGCCTTTCTCCTCAAGGCTTTGCATGCATGAGCTAAATCTGATCTGCTCATACTTATGTTGCTACTACTCTATTATTTCTTCTGCATTGCTACTACAACAACTGCAATAATGAGTTTGATCTTCCCAGAACTTAAAGTTCTAGCTTCCATAGGGTTGCTCCCTCTGAAAATAGACTCCTTCTAAGTCTCGATCTCCTTGTGGGAAATCGCTCTGCTCCTGATTCTGCCAATATCAATGATCAAAACTCCTTTTTGTGTCACTAAAAATTGGCTTATTTATTTTCCCACTAGCATATTTCTTGCTCCATCAAGAAGTCTGCACATTGGGTCTTTTGGATCTACCTGAACTAGAGTTCCATCAATCTGCAGGGACAACTTCAAATTCTTCTCTTCTATTGTGATTTCAACTCTGATACCATGTAGAAATTTCTACAAATCTAACTTTGATACCATGTATAAATTTCTACAAATGTAGTTCTGATACCATGTAGAAATTCCTACAAATCTAGCTCTAATACCATGTATAAATTTCTAAAATATAGCTCCAATACCATGTATAAATTTCTTGTAAATTCAAACTGCTCATTGTAATTTACTAAAACAATAGACTTGAATCTACTCTACTCATAAGCAGAAATAATTAAATTATTGTGAAATCACGAAGAATACAAGAGAAAGAATTCAATAGACACATTACACAATGATTTCCTCGAGAAAGCCACAACTAAAAACCCCTATTATTTGTATATTGCATTAGTCAAAGAATTTGGATGAATACAATATGCTCTTCTCAACCTGCACAAGTATTTTCTATCCCCTGCCTCACTGACTACCTTCGACCAATACTTAGCCAAATTTACAAGCCTCCATGCTCCTAATTCCTTGCCCTCACAACCTCCACGCACAAACTTATGCTTCCTATTGCTTGGTCTCACTAACTCATGCTCACCAAAACAATGACTAAACTTGTGCCTTCATTCATTCATTTAAAGGCAATTTGAATGATTAAAATTAGTGATCTTTCTAATTAAGGAATGATTTATTTTATGCCTTCTTCTGACTGCATACATTATTGGTTTAATTTAGATGATTCTACAACTAATAGTACATTGTCCCTTAACCCCAATCTCAACTAGGTCTTTCTCTGATCTCACATGCATGAGTTAATTATGAGTGAATATTCACTTTATTGGTGTTGGGTGTGTGTTATATTCTTTCCACGACTAGTCGCATGTGTGAGGGGGGTCACAGGGGGGTGAGAGTCTCCCCTATTCATTATGCGGGGCACAATAGGGGTTCACAGGGGAGTGAAAGGCTCCCCTATTCGTTGTGTGGGGCACAGCAGGGGGGTCACAGGGGGGGCACAGCCCCCCCTGTTGGGGGGTCTCATGGGAGCGGTATCTCCCCAGTACAAGGTCTAGGGCAGTGCCCTGGGAAAAAAATGGACCCTATATTAGGTGGGCGAACCTATCTATGGTTTTGTGCATGGATTTTTCACATGGTTTTGGGCACAATAGTTTTCTTCCCATGGTATTTTGTAGATCCGGTCAAGGGAACTACAGTTATGTTCTAATCTAGGGCTAATAGATTAGGGTTTATGAATGCTTCAGCATGTATATATATGTATTGTAACATTGAAAGGAACATAATGAAAAATCAATCTGGTAGTCCCAGTTTTAGGATTGAGTGAAAATTATTTGTGTATATATGTTTTATTTTCTCACCAATGTATATTTATAGTTTTTTAAGAATTCGTTTGCAGGTAATTTATGTACAGGGTTAAAACCTACAACTCGTTGATCATTGTAGGTTACACCCCACTACTACGGGTTACTCCCCACTACAATAAATTACACCCCACTACTGCAGGTTACACCCACGGGGATTCACTCAGCAAACCTCTGACATATCACGTGCATTCGTGGCATATTAAACAATACCCTTAATTTGACTACATATTGGAAAATACCTCTAAAAATCACATTATTTAACCCCCTACCAATATGAACCCAATACAACTTCCCAATTTAAAAAACCCCTACTTTCACTAGATATTTTAGGTATTCATTTTTTCATTAACATTTTAGAGACCCCTTTCTGTTTTTTCATTAAATTTGAGCTCCATTTTTTATATTTGCCAATATAAAAACCCTTTACCCCTATATATCTCACAATATATTATGTCATTTTTTCCTCAATATATATCCCCCAATATGAACCCACGTGGTATGATATTGCTCCCTCAGTGAAGCCCCCATGGTTACACCCCACTACAGTAAGTTACATCCCACTACTGCAAGTTACACCCCACTACTACAGGTTACACCCCACTGTTGGACCTCCCACTAATTCCTCCATCAATTACAACTAGTTAAACTGACTTTAACTTAGTTGGACTAAATTAAATAATTACAACTCAAATAAACTCAACTAATGATCCTAATTGTAGGAGACACTCTACATGACTCTAGTTAGTCCCTCAACTCGAATTAATTGAGATGACCAAGTCAAATTAACTTATTTAACTATTACAATTTGTCATGAGATGTGGAATTACAATTTAATGTTGGCATTATGGCACAGGTTTGGAGCTATGGCACAGGTGTTGTCCTTGATGGCAACTCTCTCTAGTGAAAAATCTTAGTTCAGGCTTTCAAAATGAAGGAAAAGACATATACGCAGGTTCACCTAGACTAAGACGCGTATACACGCGGGTTAGACGTTACAAAGGCACGTATGCGTATACATGCACTTTCACGCAAGGAAAAGCACGTATATGTTGGAGAACTTACCTTTGGTCCGTGGTAGTTAGTCCTTGGTATTTGAACCTATGGTTTTGGACCATGGTATCTCGTCAGAAGTGGTGATCCCAAGTATCGGGTCCATGGTATTGCGTTATTATGGTTTTGGACCGTGTTATTGTGAAAGGCCTAAGACTATAAAAGAGGAAGGAGATCATTTGGCAAAGGATCATCTGAATTAATGGAATATCTAATAAGCGCTAGATCTGAAATATTGGTGATTGGGGTTATGGTGCAGATCTGGATCTGAATGAAGGAGGAACCTTAGCGCACAAAGAAGGATAAGTTCTATTGATGGGTCATAATCTTTAGGTTTGAATGATAGTATCTTTGTATGATTTCGATCTGTTATATGTGGCACATGCTTGATCTATAAATCTTGTAATTTGGGTTAACTAATGTTTGAATGTTTGAAAAGAATGAATTATCCTTTATAGATCTATACGCAGGTTCAATGAAGAGAAGGCGCGTATACACGTTGTTTTGGTAAGGGAAAGAAGCGTATACGTAGGTTGTCTTTGACACAGAAGCGTATACATGCAGGTTTCTGAACAGTGAAGTAGCGTACATCTCTTGATTTATGTTCTATCTGCTTCTGTTTATTGTTGCAGTATTATGGGTTCAGAATTGGTGTGTGGTTACAGCTACTGTATTCTGGGTGCAGCTGTCAGAGAAGTGTTTATTTTTTATTGGTGAAAAGGTGATTGGTTGATGCAAAAATTCTTGATGTTTGATTGGTGTGGATCTAGTTTGAAAATTTATGAAACGTGGTCCCTGGGAGAAAGAGAAGGTTGTAGCCTTCTGTAGGCCACCACCTATGTACTAGTATCTTGGCTAGTACAAGAGCTAAGGGGGTTGTAGCTCCCTTCCAGGAGAAGCTGGAGAATGAGAGAGGGTTGTAGATCTCTGCAGGTTGCAGCCTTCGTACTAGTAAAGGACTGCACCAGTACATTGTAAAAAGAAGTTTTCTAATTAAAAGAAGATAGAGACGAATTGCAGCAGGTAGTTTTCACCCACATTGGGTTTCCACCTTATATCTTGTGTTCTTGTGTGTGATTGTCTTCTGCTCTATTTTACTGTTCTGGTTACTGTTTATTTAATTCTGATACACAGATTAACAATCAATATCTGAAAGACAAAGTAAATTATAATTTTGTATTGTATATGCGGGTTTCCTTCTACATAGTTGTGTATATACGTGGGTTTAATTAACTGAAGTAGCGTATATTATGTGGATTTGAAAAAGGGAATATTTGACTTGATAATACTGATTCACACCCCCCCCCCCTCAGTATTATTTCCAACAATTGGTATCAGAGCTGTTCCTTCTGAAGAAGCTTGATCGCTTGAAGGAAGATCCATCATCATGAGCAACTACGAGAGAGAAGCATCTATCAGACCACCAATTTTTGATGGGACAAACTTCTTATATTGGAAGGTAAGAGTTACTACCTATCTTCAATCTCTTGGTACAGAAGTCTGGGATATCATAGATACAGGGTACACTTTTCCATCAACAACTCCTACAGATCCAGTTGAGAAGAAGAAATATGAAACAAATGCAAAGGTTGTCAATACTCTATTAGGATGTCTATCTCAATTAGAATTCGTGAAGGTTATGCAGTATAAATCCGCAAAAGAAATATGGGACAAGATTGTTCTGAGCTATGAAGGAGATGAACAGGTAAAACGAGCAAAACTTCAAACCCTTAGAATTCAGTATGAAAATCTCAGAATGCACAATGATGAAAGTGTGGCTAACTATTTCCTTCGTGTAGATGAGATTGTTAATTGTATGAAAAATTTTGGTGAAGAAATAAAAGAGGTTGTTGTGGTTGAAAAGGTTTTAAGATCTTTGTCCCCTAGGTTTGAATCTAAAGTTTCTGCAATAGAAGAAAAAGAGAATCTATGAAACCTTACCATGTCACAGCTGCACGGAATTATGACTGCTTATGAAATGAGGAAAGGAGGACCATCAGACAGGAGAGAAGCTGCCTTCAAGGCTTCAGGCAAAGGAGATTACTATGAGTCAGGACACATGTCAGAAGAAGAAGAAGAATCAAATTTTGTCAAAAACCTTCAATGGGGTGTTGGTCGATTCCAAGGTAAGTTACCTTTCAAATGCTTTGCTTGTGGAAGAGTCGGTCACTATGCTACCAAATTTCCTCATAAGGATAAAATTGACAAGGGGAAGGAACCTGTTAGATGGAACAAGAAACATAATGCAAATAAGAAAAGCTATTACACTCATGAAGATAGTGATGGAATTTCAAATAGTGATGAAGATGAACGAGGTAATAATTATAAACTTTTAATGGCTTTTGAAGATGATGATTACATGGATGCTATAGATGAAGAAGGTCTTTATGAAGAGATTTCTAAACTCAAAATTTGTTTAGAAGAGAAAAATGTGATTATTGATTCTCTGCAATGTCAACTGGCTGAAAGGGAAAAACATCATGAAAAATTGGAATGTGAAATTGTTGGTCTTAGAAAAGAGATTGAGAAAACAAAAGCTCTTAATCTTAAATTTGTTAAAGGATTTGAAACTCTGGATGAGATTATCAATGTGCAGCATTCTCCACTAATCAAGATAGGTATGGGATATAATGGAGAAGCATCTCAAGCATCCACCTCTAAAAGTTATCTTGATGCAGCAAGGAGGAGCGAGCAAAGGCCTAATAGAAATCATCAGGTAAATCAGGGACAATTTACCTCAAGAATGAACAAAGACTATCAGGAAAATCGAGGGCAATCTACCTTAAGGAAAAACAGAAGCCACAACTAGCCACAGGTAAAATCTTCCCAATTTGCCTCAAGAATGGATGTCCGTAGAAACTACAATCGGTTGGTTGATAGATTTGATAATCGCAGGAGTTTCTTCAATGGCCAATGTTTCTCTTGCCATAACTTTGGTCACAAAGCAGCTCAATGTGTTGGCTATAAGACAATCATGACTAGAGAAGCTCAAAAACAAAGAAGTATGACTAGAATCACGAAAAGGACGGTCTATAACAACTTTTCCGCCCTTGAAAGTGAAATTGAATGTTCTATTTGTAATAACTTCGGTCATGAAGATTCTGAATGCAGGAGCAGGTTTCGGAAGACAAATCAGAAGGAACAAACCTCAAATGCCAGAACATGGAGAACGAAGGAACCGCAACCAGAAAGATGTGGGATAGCTTTATATGCAGAAGGACAGGAAAATCAATGGTACATCGACAGTGGATGTTCAAAGCATATGATAGGTGATAAATAAAAACTTCAATCATATAGTGCTTTAGAAAAAGGAAAGAAAGTTTCTTTTGGAAATGATACCCCTGCAGTCATAAAAGGAAAAGGCACTGTTCAGTTGAAAGAAAAAGTCAAGGCTGGAAATGTTTTGTATGTTGATGGCTTGAAGTATAATCTACTGAGCATCAGTCAGATGTGCGATCAAGGAACTGAGGTAATATTTCGATCAAATGGATGTAGTGTTCATGATCTTGATACAGGAAAAACAGTGATCAAAGGCATAAAAAATCCAAATAATTTATACATATTTGAAGAAGGACAACAACAATGCTATTTGAGCAAGAATGATGAACACTGGTTATGGCACCGGAGGTTGGGGCATCTAAGCTTTTTACAGATAAGGAAAGCATGCAAATACCAGGCAGTTCGTGGTCTTCCAGACATCAGAATTCAAGACAATACAATATGCAAATCATGTCAGTTTGGTAAGCAAACCAGAACTAACTTCCCTGAGAAGGAAGGATCAGCTAGCAAGCCTCTTGAACTAGTCCATACAGATGTATGTGGTCCATCTACGAAAAGGTCACCTCGATGAGAAGAATACTTCATATTATTCATTGACGACTTCTCCAGGATGGTTTGGATAGGACTTATGAAGCACAAAGATGAAGCCTTCGAAAAATTCAAATCTTTCAAAGCCTTGGTTGAAAACGAATCAGAGCACAAAATTAAGTGCCTCAAGTCTGATAGAGGTGGGGAGTTTACCTCAAATGAATTTTTCGATTTTTGTGAAGAACATGGAATAAGAAGGGAATTTGTTAGATTTTAGGCTTCTTTGGAAGTTTTTTGCAGTGATATGATCCGGATTATCCACAGTTTTGTGTTCATTCTGTCGACGTTTCAAACCCCAAAGAGGGTCCATCATTAGGACTAATAGAATATGAATGAAAGCTTATTGAGAGAAGAGTCAAAATACCTGGGAATAAATAAACCTAGATCCCTAATTTTTTTAAAGAAGTCGACACTCATATGTATGATTTCTTATTTATTTTATTTTATTTTATTCAAAGATTAATTTATTAGTTTATAGTTTGATTAATTAGTTTAATCTGATTCATAATTTTTATTTATTTATTTATTTATTGTTATTTACCATATTTATTATTTATTATTTAGCCCTAGTTTTCTAATTAATCAATCAATTAATTAATTAATTAATTTATATTTCATAATCTTTAATTTATTTGTTTTATTAATAATTATTTTAGTTTAAATAATTGACTAAAATTCTTATTTTAAATTTTTATTAGAATCTAATTAATTAATTAAAATGGATGTAATTAAATTAAATTAATTAGATTAAATTAAATTAATAAGCTTTGATTTAATTAATTTTATAATTCTAATTTTTATTTTAAAATTAATCAAGTAATCATTTTATAATTCTTTCAATTGCTTTTATCTATTTAATTGATTAATTAATTTAAATTTAATTGAATAATTAATTCTAATTCTTCCCATTGTTTTTTATTTTATTATTATTATTATTTAATTAATCAATTAAAAATTTTTATTTAATTAATCAATTTTAAAAAAAATTCATTGATTTAATTAATTAATTTTAATTAATTTTTTTTAATCATTTTATCATTTTTCAAGATTTAACCTATTAAGCAATAATTGTCCAACTAATTAATAAATTAATAAATTTTTATTTTATTTTATTTTATTCCTATTTTATTTAATTAAAATAAATTTTTTTATTAATTAAAATAATTTTTTTATTAATTAATTAATTTTAATTAATTTTGATTTATTTTATTTTATTATTGTTTTTTAATTATTTTATATTAATTTTATAATTGTTATTAATCATTTGTCCAACTAATTAATAAATTAATTTTAATTTATTTAATTTTTTTTAATTAATATTAATTAATTAATTAAAATGAAAACCTTGATACTATGCTTCCAAAGGACTGGAGGAGTTTATTTGTCTGATCAGGGGAATCCAATTTCCACTAATTTCACTCCCATTGTCCCCGTTGAGGTTCTGAGGAAATTTCATAATTTCAATGGCCTCTCTGATTTTTCTTTTATGATAATTCTCCTCTCTTGCAATTATTTTAGCGTCCTCTAAACACATATGATGCTTTGTTTTGGACGAGTGTTCTGCAAGGGCTGATGTACGAGATCTCTCATTCTTTATATCAGTCGCATGCTCTTTTAGTCTTATTTTTAGATATCGACCGGTTTCCCAATATAACTCTTGCCACAAGGGCAGTCAATCTTGTACACACCCTTGAGTTGTTGACGATCAATGTTATCTTTTACTGACCTCATCATTTGTCTTATAGTTCCACATGTTGTAAATTGAGTGTTTATGTTATTCTTCCTTAAAATTTTTGCAATCTTATCTGTAAGCCCTTGGATGAATGGAAGGTAAACCTTTCCATAACTTTCTTTCTTGTCTTTAGGAGGACGCCTGGAGAGAACCTTATCCTGAGCTCTTCTTATAGCTTTCTTGATACTCCACCCTCTGTATCCAAGGTTTTTGAAGACAGAGGTTAAGTGTTCAATCTCTTCTTTTATGTGATCAGGGTTAGAAATCCTGAAAGCCCTAACAGCTAGAGTGTTTAAGATGCCAGATTTTTGGGAAGGATGATGATAAGAGTCAGCATGAAGATAGCTATCAGTATGGGTCTTCTTCCTATAGACCTGGTGTCCCAAAGTACCATCCTCCTTTCTACTGATCAGAACATCAAGAAAGGGGATCTTACCGTTCTCTTCAAGCTCCATAGTAAATTTGATTTCGGAAGATATAGAGTTAAGACGATTGAAGAACTTCTCCAGTTCTGCCTTACCATGAGTCCAATTCAGGTTAGTATCATCAACAAATCTTTTCCACCATGCTGGCTTCAGAGGGTATGAGTCCAGGGCTTTCCTTTCAAATTACTCCATGTATAAGTTGGCGACAATGGGTGAGAGTGGGGAACCCATGGCGACTCCAGATATTTGTTCATAATAGTGATCTTGAAAACTGAAAAAAGTGGACCGCAAACAAATTTCTACAAGCTTTGCTGTTTCAGGATCGGTGGCCATCTTTATAACATAAACTGCTTCATCCAGAGGAATCTTTGTAAACAAAGAAACCACATCGAAACTAACTAGAATATCATCTTTATCCACCCTTTTATTCTTGATAAGCTTTACAAAATCATTTGAGTCTTTTATAAAAGAGTCTGTGTTACCAACCAGAGGTTTTAGGATCTTAGCTACATACTTAGCCAATTCATAGGTGGGGGAACCAATGGTGTTAACAATTGGTCTAAGAGGGACCCATTCCTTATGGATTTTTGGTAATCCATAGATTCTAGGAATAACCTCATAGGAGGGAATCAGCTTCTTTTTTATTTTATCATCCAGGTTTGTTTCCATGCTGGCTTTCTTGACCTGTTTTATCACCTTGGGAATAGGGTTGGAGCTGACTCTTCTGTAACTCCCACAATTTAAATGCTCATTCATTTTATGAATGTAATCTTCCTTATTTAACACAACAGTGGCCCCTCCTTTATCAGCTTTAAGAACAACTATATTATCATTATTTTGGAGAGATCTAAGAGCCTCTCGTCCCTCTGTATTTAGGTTACTCTTTGGGCATTTAGACTTCAACATAGCTAGGGAACATTCCTGTCTCAATATCTCTTTTTTATTTGATGAAAGGCCTTGAGTACCATTTTCAATGTTGCAGATGATGTTTTCAAATGGAATGTTCTTAGGAGAGACCTCAAATCCCAATCCTTTGCTAAGGATATTGATTTCTTCCGAAGTAAGCATTATGGATGAGAGATTAACGACTCCCTTATCATGCTTATTTGTAACATTGGGGTTCCCACTAACATACCCACCATTGTTAGGATTATTAGATTTAGCCCTAAATTGATCATCACTTATAGCGTTATCATTCTTAATAATTTTACAAAAATGAGCTGTAGAATCCCCATTCTCCAAGGTTCCCCTAGCATCAATGCTAATGTCCTTGATTTCAACCTTTTCACCCCTGCTAATAACAGATTCGATTCCATCATCATTGCTGGATCCCATGTTGCTGGAGTTAACCCATGAGACAACGCTACTGGATTCAACACTGCTGGAGTCAACAGTTGGGACAACGCTGCTGGAGTCACCACATCATTCAGCGCAGGGCACCACGCTGCTCCCCGTGTTGATACTATTGATACAAGTATCGAATGTGTTTTTGGAGCCAACGTTGTTGAAATTGTGGAGTTGACAGCGTTGCTGGGGTCTGAGGCAGCGTATTTGGAGCCAATGCTATTGGAGTCACTAGAGTCGACAGCGTTGTTGGAGTTAATATATGGGACAGCGTAGGGTTCCACGCTGTTCACCGAATTGATGTTGTTGTTAATACCTGTTTTAATGTTAATACCTATGTTAAATGCATTGCTTACCGAGTTAATATTGATACCTGCGTGTTCCATGTTGTTGGTGCTGCAGGTGCGTTCTAAGCTGATGGTCGAAGGAATAGCATCGGAACAACGCTCCAGCTCTGGTGTTTTGATGTCATTGACAGCGTATTTGTAGGGAGCAGCGCAGGCCATGGGTCCTGGTGTGTATATGCAGGAGACAGCGTTATCAGCTACTCCGTCTGGAATTGTTTCCATCGCGTTTTCCACAATAGAATTCGTTTCTGCGCTGCCTTTCTTGCAGGTTTTAACACCGGCATTTAGTATTAAACCCACGTCTCTTTCCAACTTGGCCAACTTTCTGGACTGTCTCTCCCTAGCGATCCTACCCTCCGCCTGGGCTTTCAATGCAGCTTTCGCATCAATTATTTTCCATAGATCGAAGCTAATTATCATAGTATATTTTAGATGAGTGGAAAGGGCCAAGCGATTGAGCCTGTCTAATGCTGCCCTGGTTCTTCTGATTTCTCCTCTGATTAGGGCCAAATTTAATTTCAAAAATGCTTTATCATTGTAATGATTAAATAATATATGATTTACCTTAGCAAAAGGAGGAATGATTTTATTGTTTCTACATTGTTTCAGAAATTGCAGGTCGGTAGTTCTCCTCTCAATTTTTATCCTCAAGATTTCGAGAAGACAGATCTCCTTCCATGTAATTATAAAATGATTACTTGATTAATTTTAAAATAAAAATTAGAATTATTAAATTAATTAAATCAAAGCTTATTAATTTAATTTAATTACATCCATTTTAATAATTAATTAGATTCTAATAAAAATTAATTTAAAATTTTTAGTCAATTAATTAAACAAAAATAATTATTAATAAAACAAATAAATTAAAGATTATGAAATATAAATAAATAAATTGATTAATTAATTAGAAAACTAGGGCTAAATAATAAATAATAAATATGGTAAATAACAATAAATAAATAAATAAAAATTATGAATCAGATTAAACTAATTAATCAAACTATAAACTAATAAATTAAATTATAAACTAATAAATTAATCTTTGAATAAAATAATAATAAATTAAAATAAAATAAATAAGAAATCATACATATGAGTGTCGGCTTCTTTAAAAAATTAGGGATCTAGGCTTATTTATTCCCAGGTCGTTTGACTCTTCTCTCAATAAGCTTTCATTCATATTCTATTAGTCCTGATGATGGACCCTCTTTGGGGTTTGAAACGTCGACAGAATGAACACAAAATTGTGGATAATCCGGATCATATCATTGCAAGAAGGGAATTCTCTACAGCTAGGACTCCTCAGCAAAATGGAGTAGTGGAAAGGATGAACAGAACGGTTCAACAACTGGCTCGTGCAATGCTTGATGAGTCTGGAACTTCCGCAACTTTCTGGGGTGAAGCCGCATTTGCTGCAGTTGTTATTCTCAACAAGACAAATGTCCGAGTGAACAGTACTCAAACTCCTCATGAGCTTTGGTATGGTGAGACTCCTTCGGTAAAACATTTCAAAATATTTGGAAGCAAATGCTATATTAATAATAATGATGAACATCTTGGCAAGTTTGAACCTAGAGCAGATGAAGGCATTCTCCTTGGTTATTCTCCCCACAGCAAAGCATATAAGTGTTACAATAAAAGGCTTGGAAGAATTGTTGACAGCATTGATGTAGTGTTTGATGAAGAAGGAAACATTCCTAGGCAAGTAAATTATGAAAATATCAAAGAGGATGAAGACCATCCTTCAAATCAGACTGATGATGAAGAAGAACCTCAAGAGGCACCAGAGGAATATATAAGGATAGAAGAGAAGACTCCATCCAGGTACGTTCAGAAGAATCATCCAGACTCTCAAATTTTGGGGCAGAAAGAGGCAGGTATACAAACAAGAAGAACAATTGCAGAAGCCTCAAGCTATTTGGCATTGCTCTCCTCCACTGAACCACAAAATGTAAAAGAGGCATGCAAAGATGAATGCTAGGTCAAGGCAATGGATGAAGAACTTGAGCAGATCGAAAAGAATAACACTTGGGAGTTGGTTTCTAGACCAAAAGATAACAATGTCATAGGGACAAAATGGATCTTTAAAAACAAGTTGAATGAAAATGGGGAAGTGATTAGAAACAAGGCCAGACTTGTTTGTAAAGGGTATGCTCAACAAGAAGGAATAGACTTTGAAGAAACTTTTGCTCCCGTTTCTAGACTTGAGGCCATTTGAATGTTCCTTGCTCTCTCAAGCTTTCAGAAGTTCAAAGTATTTCAAATGGACGTGAAATCATCCTTTCTGAATGGAGACTTAGAAGAAGAAGTGTACATTGAGCAACCAGATTATTTCATTCTTGGGAATGATCCAAATCTTGTATGTAGACTAAAAAAGGCTCTCTATGGTCTTAAACAGGCTCCAAGGGCTTGGTACTACCTTTTGGACAAATATCTTCATCAACAAGGTTTTTCAAAAGGATCAGCAGATAGCAATCTTTATATAAAAATTGAAAATGACAAATTGCTAATACTTGTTGTGTATGTAGATGATATTATCTTTGGCAGCAATGAAGAAGCTATGAGTCAAAGCTTTGCCTTGGTGATGCAGAAAGAATTCGAAATGTCTTTGCTTGGAGAACTGACATATTTTCTTGGATTGCAAATCCAACAAAATGAAGGCGGTATCTTTTTGTCTCAAACCAAGTATCTCAAGCAGATCTTGAGGAAATATGGCATGTAAGATGCAAAACCAGTATGTACCCCCATGGTTATAGGATGCGGCCTCAGTGAAAATGATGAATCAGCAGCAGTGCATCAACCAACCTATAGATCCATGATTGGAAGTCTTCTTTATTTGACAGGTACCCGACCAGACATCATGCATGCAGTGGGAATAGTGGGAAGATTTCAGGCAAATCCTAAGGAAAACCATCTTCAGGCAGTAAAGAGAATTTTCAAGTATCTTCAAGGAACAAAAAACTATGGCTTATGGTATCCTAGAGATACAGATCTCACTCTTCATGCTTATACAGATGCAGATTGGGCTGGAAGCGTGGATGACAGAAAGAGCACAAGTGGTGGTGCATTATTTATGGGTTCCAGATTAGTATCTTGGTTCAGCAAGAAATAGAGTTCAATTGCTTTATCTACAGCTGAAGCGGAATATGTGGCTGCTGCATCTTGCTGCACTCAACTCCTTTGGATGATGCAGACCTTGCAGGATTTTCAAATCACTTTTAAACCACCTATCTCCATCTTATGTGATAATACAAGTGCAATCAGCATTTCAAAGAACCCAGTAATGCATTCAAATACCAAGCACAACCGATCAAGTATCACTTTCTCCGGGAACAAGTGTTGGAACAAAAGGTCAAATTGGAATATGTTCCTTCTAAGGAATAAGTTGCTGATATTCTCACCAAACCACTGCCCAGGGAAACTTTTGAATACCTTAGACAGAAGCTGGGAGTAGTTTATGCATCATCCTACTGTTGAAACTTGTCTGTTTCAGAGAAAAATGGGTGTACGTGAGTTGCCTGAGGAGGATCTGTGTACATATGCCGGTTTGTGCAGAGAGAGTCGCGTATATGGAGGTTTGATGGATATCAGTAGGGATGGGCTCTGGTTGAAGATATTCTGATATGGGTCTGACAGAGACCATCCGGCACAGATTCAGGGGGAGCAGATAAACTTCTAATGATGCATTGTTGGCATTATCTTAGAAGCTTTTGGTTCTAGTTCACAGCTGTTGTTGATTTCAGGCGGAACAAAGGCAGAGGGAGAATAGAAGGAAATATTGGTTGCTGATCTGAATGGTGATTGACAAATGTTGTTGATATCAGTTATTGGTGACTTTCATAAGTCTTGCTCTAATTATTTCATCTCTATGTCATGTATCTCTTTTAAGATGTCAAGGTCATGTAACGGCCTATTTTGGTTTCCCCACTATGCCTGGGATGAAGATGTAATATACTTGGTTGTCATATGTAAATTTATGATGTATCCCCACTTGGTTGGGTGGATGATCCTCACTTAGTTTGGTGATGGATGTATGTTTTGAGTCTTTTGGTGATAGGAAGGTCTTTTATGATGTATATGTCATGGTTCTTCTTGAAGAACATCTTTTTGCAGATCTTGCCTACAGTCAGGTGGAGCATGGTCAGCACAGCAGGGCAAATATTTCAGCGTGTACTTAGGGGGAGCACAACCCTTTGCCCTTGATGACAAAGGGGGAGAATGACTTTAAGGATCTTGGGGTTGCCATCAAGTCCAAAGGGGGAGATTGTTGGCATTATGGCACAGGTTTGGAGCTATGGCACGGGTGTTATCCTTGATGGCAACTCTCTCTAGTGACAAATCTCAGTTCAGACTTTCAGAATGAAGGAGAAGACATATACGCAGGTTCACCTAGACTAAGACGCGTATACATGCGGGTTAGACGTTACAAAGGCGTGTATGCATATACACGCACTTTCACGCAAGGAAAAGTGCATATATGTTGGAGAACTTACCTTTGGTCCATGGTAGTTAGTCCTTGGTATTCGAACCTATGGTTTTGGACCATGGTATCTCGTCAGAAGTGGTGATCCCAAGTATCGGGTCCATGGTATTGTGTTAATATGGTTTTGGACCGTGGTATTGTGAAAGGCCTAAGACTATAAAAGAGGAAGGAGATCATTTGGCAAAGGATCATCTGAATTAATGGAATATCTAATAAGCACTAGATCTGAAATATTGGTGATTGGGGTTATGGTGCAGATCTGGATATGAATGAAGGAGGAACCTTAACGCACAAAGAAGGATAAGTTCTATTGATGGGTCATAATCTTTAGGCTTGAATGATAATATCTTTGTATGATTTTGATATGTTGTATGTGGCACATGCTTGATCTATAAATCTGGTAATCTGGGTTAACTAATGTCTGAATGTTTGAAAAGAATGAATTATCCTTTATAGATCTATACGCAGGTTCAGTGAAGAGAAGGCACGTGTACACGCTATTTTGGTAAGGGAAAGAAGCGCATACGTAGGTTGTATTTGACACAGAAGCGTATACACGTAGGTTTCTGAACAGTGAAGTAGCAAACATCTCTTGATTTATGTTCTAGCTGCTTATGTTTATTGTTGCAGTATTCTGGGTTCAGAATTGGTGTGTGGTTACAGTTACTGTATTTTGGGTACAACTGTCAGAGAAGTGTTTATTTTTTATTGGTGAAAAGGTGATTGGTTGATGCAAAAATTCTTGATGTTTGATTGATGTGGATCCAGTCTGAAAATTTATGAAACGTGGTCCCTGGGAGAAAGAGAAGGTTGTAGCCTTCTGTAGGCCACCACCTATGTACTAGTATCTTGGCTAGTACAAGAGCTAAGGGGGTTGTAGCTCCCTTCCAGGAGAAGCTGGAGAACGAGAGAGGGTTGTAGCTCTTTGCAGGTTGCAACCTGCGTACTGGTAAAGGACTGCACCAGTACATTGTAAAAAGAAGTTTTCTAATTAAAAGAAGATAGAGACGAATTGCAGCAGGTGGTTTTCACCCACATTGGGTTTCCACCTTATATCTTGTGTTCTTGTGTGTGATTGTCTTATGCTCTATTTTACTGTTCTGGTTACTGGTTATTTTATTCTGATACACAGATTAACAATCAACATCTGAAAGACAAAGTAAATTATAAGTTTGTATTGTATATGCGGGTTTCCTTCTACATAGTTGCGTATATACGTGGGTTTAATTAACTGAAGTAGCGTATATTATCTGGATTTGAAAAAGGGAATATTTGACTTGATAATACTGATTCACCCCCCCCAGTATTATTTCCAACATTTAATTCAAGGAAAAATTAAATTAGGATCTTTTCTTGATGTTATTTTTAACATTCCTTGTTGCTATTTTCAACACTCCCTCTAAACAAGAAAGGTAATCACATCTATGCCAATCTAGTACCTTTGGAATGTTATGGATGCAACTCTTGTCATTGTTGTTGTTTCTACTGCAACATCTGCGATCAAAAAGCATGCAAACAAAATAACCTGAATCAATTTTGTTTGCAACTATTCACTGGGAAAAATAACTGTGTTGTTGTTGACTTTGTTATTGAGCACATTTCTTTGTCATCAACACTGCTCTATACTTCTCAGTATCTAACTGACATTGATCCTCCTACTCTTGAATATTTTGGGCCTCGGCAGAAAGGTAATGATCCATTAGAAAAAAACACCTCAATGAGTCCTACCCAATTTTTGAAACTCTTGGGACTATTTCTTCACAATGCCCCACCTCACACCTGGAGGTATGGCTGCATGTGCTCCCTCTTCTTACTTGGATTGAAATTTCCCCCTACTATAGGTCTCTGCTTGAGTGGATGTCTCCACTCAATCTCCTCTCTTCTTCTCCAATTGTGGTTGCTCCACAACTTGCTAAGGCTACTTTTGAGGCTAAATGTTGAGAGGTAATTCATGCTCCCTCTCAACCACCAATTCTCTAGTCTCTTCATTGCTCCTCAAGGCTTTGCATGCATGAGCTAAATCTAATCTAGTCATACTATTGTTTCTACTGCTCTACTACTGTTTTTGCAACTACTGCAATAACGAGTTTGATCTTCCCAGATCTTGAAGTACTAGCTTCCATAGGGTTGCTCCCTCTGAAACTAGACTCCCTCTAAGTCTCGATCTCCATGTGGGAAATCTCTCTACTCCTCATTTTTCCAATATCAATGATCAAAACTCCTTTTTGTGTCACTAAACATTGGCTCATTGATCTGCCCACTAGAAACCTTCTTGCTCCATTAAGAAGTCTGCACATAGGGTCTTCTAGATTTTCCTTGAACTAGAGCTCCATCAATATGCAAGGAAAACTTCAAATTCTTCTCTTCTATTGTTATTTTAGCTTTGATACCATGTAAAAAATTCTACAAATCTAGCTATGATACCATGTAGAAATTTCTACAAATCTAGCTTTGATACCATGTAGAAGTTCCTACAAATCTAACTCTGATACCATGTAGAAATTTCTACAAATATAGCTCCGATACCATCTAGAAATTTCTTGTAAATTCAAACTGCTAATTGTAATTTACTAAATAAATAGACTTGAATCTACTCTACTTATCAGCCAAAACAATTAAACGATTGTGAAATCATGAAGCATACAAGAGAAAGAATTCAATCAACGCATTACACAATGATTTCCTGAGGAAAGCCACAACTAAAAACCCTTGATATATGTAGATTTCATTAGTCAAAGAATTTGAATGAATACAATATACTATACTCAACCTTCAGCTCAACCTGCACAATTATTTTATATCCTCTACCTGATTGACTTCTTTTTGCCAATACTTAACCAAATTTCCAAGCCTCCAAGCTCCTAATTCCTTACCCTAAAAAGCTCCATGCATAAACTTATGCTTCCTATCACTTGGTATCACCAACTCGTGTTCACCAAAAAAATGATTAAACTTGTGCCTTCATTCCTCCTTTTAAAGGCAATTCGAATGGTTAATTTTAGTGAATTTTCTAATTAAGGAATGATTTATTTTAGGCCTTCTTCTGACTACATGCACCATTGGTTTAATTTAGATGATTTTACAACTAATAGTACATTGTCCCTTAACTCTAATATCAACTGGGTCTTTCTCTAATCTGACATGCATGAGTTGATTTTGAGTGAATCTTCAGTTTACTCGCTGATCACTGCAAGTTACACCCCACTACTGCAGGATATGCCCCACTACTACAAGTTACACCCCACTACAATAAGTTACACCCCACTACTGGACCTCCCACTAATTCCTCCATCAATTAGAACTTGTTTAACTAACTTTAACTCAGTTGGACAGATTTAAATAATTACATCTCAAAGTAAACTCAACTAGTGCTCCTAATTGTAGGAGACACTCTACATGACTCTAGTTAGACCCTCAACTCGAATTAACTTAGTTAACTATTACAAGTTTTCATGAGATGTAGAATTACAATTTAATTCCCAATTTAATTCAAGGACAAATTAAATTAGGATTTTTTCTTGATGTTATTTTTAACATTTCTTGTTGTTATTTTCAACATTGATGTCCTTGTGCTTCAACAATCTATTTCTCTTTCTCAACTTGCAATGGGTGAAAAACAAACAAAAAATTGCTTGAACTCAATTAGGATCTTAAATTTGATAAGGCGGTTGCGGTGATGATGAGAATGATAAAGGTGAAGAATGAATGGAAAACCCTCTTATTTATAACAAAGTGTTGAGCTAAATTAGGAATTGGAAAATATCAAAATATTATTGACCAAATCAAAATCTAGCCATTGAGAATACTTTATTATATTTTATAGAGAGGGAAAATATATTCAAAATGGTAAAATATATTTATTTAAAAAGTGGTTGAAGTAATTAACAAATAAATACGGTTTATTAATCACTTTGTGAGAGTTAAGAAATGTGTGAATTTGAAATAATTATTAAATAATGGTTTGACAATTATTCCAAAAATAAAAATAATAAATAATAAACAAATAGTGATTTATTTAATTATTCCAAGGTTATTAAGTCAAAGGTAACCAAAATAATTATCAGATAATGATTTAATAATTATCTCTGGAGAAAAGTAAATAAATAATGATTTATTCTAATTCACATGGGGTTTTTGGATTTTAATGAGAAATCATTTAAGAAAAGTGGTTTACTAATTATTTCCATGGTGAAAGTGAATTTACTATGGTAAAATTAATCATGCATGGTGTATTTCAATTAACCTAGGAAGAAATGGATATGTGATAATTTTTGGATGATAATAGATATAAAATTACTCTCATGGCTATTGCATGAGTTTTTTTTTTTCTAAGGTTAATCTATTGATATAATACAAAAATAGTTACAGAGTATTCGAGTTGTAAAGGGTCTCAGCCTTAATCAACATGCAACCATGAAAAAAGTCTGAGACTACCCCTACAAAGGGGAAACCAGTCCAAAAGAAGAAATGTCAAAAATACAACTAGATTTAACCACAATATTCCTGATGAGACCAACCTATCAAAAAACAACAATAGAACCACCCAGAAAAACAACAGTTTGTCCTGACTGGACCAACCAACTAGCAGATTACCCTGAGGACACATAAGCAAGACAAAACAAGACCCAGAACTAAATGAAATGCCACCTGGCAGATGTTACACACATCGCAAGGTCATTCGGAGTAGGTTCCTCCACAATAGGACACACCCAGTAATCCAGCTTGTCCGCCTCACCATGTCTCGCTGCCCGATGTTCACCCTCCCTGCTTCCAACCTCAACCTGTGGGCTGGACGTGTTCTCCAGACAGCTTTCCACAGCTCGCATGTCACTTGGAATGCCCAAATCATCATGCGAGCTGCCAACAATGGCTTTCCCATGTCTTCTATTCTGATCTCCATTACCTTCCAGCTCGTCATTATTGTCTCTATTCCGGCTTGGGCCCGCTCTGTTCGTCTCCTCCATGGAAATAGTCATGGGAATGTGTTGCTCAGTCTCTTCAGAAATGGAGATGGAGATGGTGGAAATAATAACCGAGCAATTCAGAGAGCTACAGAACCAGAACTACGTCGTGTGAGGGACCTGGTACAGATGTAGAGGAAAGGTAGCAGTGCATACTTCCGCCTCGTCGCTTCTTGACCAGTGGAGGAAGTCTCTACCTCTACCACTTCTGGTATTCGGATACTGACTTCCAAGAGTGAACTGGCAAGGATTTTCAGCCGAGGAGGTAGGGGAAACCGAATTGTGGCTATGCAAAGCAGGGGAGCGAGAGCTTCTGCCTTGAGTGCCACTGCGTTGGCTGCGCATTCGGTGGTGAACCATGGTGGAGATAGGAGCAGTTAGAGAGTCAGGGGGGGCGGAATCAGGGGGGTCAGAAGGAGAATTAACAGAAGAATTTCGTGCAGAGGTTACAGAGTGCTGAGGGACAAGAGCTGAATTGCAAAGGTTTCTATGGGAGTGGTGGAAGCCATTACCCAAGTCAAGGCAACACACAATCCAGCATCTGCACCCAATTTTAGTTCACTCAGTCGGCTCTCCTGCCTACGGAGGGCAAGCATAGTGAAATAGGGGCAGAGTGACTGGAATTTTCTCTGGCTCCATGGTTATGCAGGTGATGGTCGTGCCTTGGCTAGAACAGGCATTAAATTCCGCTTGCGAGGTGCCATGAATATCCTTCAAGTTGATCTTGGGATGGTTGTAGAGGGCCAAGTGGCCGCTTCGCCTGCCATCACCCCGTCTCATCACCATAAACTCCTTAATTACCACCCGCATTCGGGGGTTGAGCTTCCTTGTGCACCAGGTCAGTGCAAATTTGTAGTTGATTGTGGTCATCGATGATGTTGAGAAGGTCGTAATGTAGGATTTGGTCCTGATCGACCCCAATGTTTGCTAGGAGATCAACAACTTTGTTACTGTCCCTTTTGATGTGAATAAAAGTTATTGCTCTCATGTCTTTTATCCATTTCTCTATTGTTTCAAGCCTAGCCATTAATCTCTAGCTTTTGGCAACTCTTGAAGACGTGCTTCCTTGTTGGATTAGAGTGGCCATGTTGAGAAGGATTTGAGTGTCCCCTTCTATAAGGATGGGATAAAAATTATGTTGATCAGCTAGCTTCATACCTTGCCACAATCCTTCTAGTTCTGCAGAGTTGTTTGTGTCCCATCCGATGGAGCCAAAATACAATAGTAGGGGTTGGCCCTCATGATTCCTGAATATGCCTCCGAATCTTTCTTTGCCCAGGTTTCCCTTGGAGGCACCATCGAAATTTAACTTAATCACTCTTTTTTGGGGTGTAACCAATGTGAAAGTTGTCTGGTTGTCATGCGGGGTCTATTGGAGTTCAATTGTGCTTGTGGGAGCTGTATGTTCCAATTAGCCCATATGCTTAATTCTTGAGGTTGGGTTAGAAAGTCCTCAGTTGTCCTTTGATGCAATGCAAGAGTTTCCTTGATGTTCTGACATAGGTTATTCCATATGATTTCTAAGGAAGTTTTGTGATTTTTGAAAAAAAAATTATTTCTTTCCTTATAGATTGTCCATAGAAGGAGACCTGGCAAGATAGTCCACAATTTGTTGAGAACTTTGCTGTTATAGGGCTCTGGAGTCTAGTTGCTAATGGTGCCTCTTATATCCCCAAGAAGTCTAAATGGTCTCTGGCATCTGAAAGTGATATTTTCCCAGAGTTGATTGGCCATGTGGAAGGAGTCCATGAGGTGTTGCATAGTTTCTTCATTGTTTTAACAGTTGGGACAATAAGAAGGACCTTGAAATCCTCTTTTGATTAAGTTGTCCCATGTGAGAATTCTTTGATGATACAATAGCCAGATGAAAGTGGAGACTTTGGGCCAGATCCTAGTAGTCCATATACGATTCCAAGTAGGATCAATTGGTTCCTGAGTTTGGAACATTATCTGGTATACTTCTTTGGTGGTATATGTTCCTTTCAGTGTATATCCCCATCGAAGAACATCGCTTCCTGTATTGAATTTGATTTTTCTGCTGGTAAGCTCTTTGTGTAGCTCCATGTTATAAGCTTCCATTTCTTGCTATGCTATTTGCCTCACCGGTTTCCATTGCTTGAATCCCTATATAATGCTAAGAGTCTAGAAATGTGCAACATTGTCCTCCTGGTTAATGTTGTTTCCATTATGATTTGTGCCTAGTAAGAGTGCTGCAATTTTGGGTCTCTGTTGCCAAGAATCCATCCAAAAGTGGGCAGTCCTTTGGTCCCTTATCTCCCAGAAGCTATGCTGATGGATGACCTCTCTGTGTTGCTTGGTCGCGTTCCAAATTAAGGATCCTATAGGCATGGTAGTTATCCTGATTAGTTCTTGTTGTGGTCGATTATTTGCATACTTTGCATTCCATAGTTACGCCCATGGCTTCTGTGGGCAGGAAACTCATTGCCACCAAATTTGATCTCCCATCAAAGTATTGCTGTGTTGTGGATCACGTAAGCCTAGACCCCCTTGCCTTTTTGTCTTGTTAACTTTTTCCCATTTGACTAAAGCCCATTTTTTGTTTTGTCTTGTAGAGCCCCATAAGAAATTGCATTGCAGATTCCTAATTCTCTTCAGCACCCATTTCGATGCAGCGAGTACTGAGAACAAATAGAGGGGCATTGATTGTAGGACTGCTTTGATCAGGACTAATCTGCTTGCCATGTTGAGAGTTCTATAAGTCCAAGACTGGAGCCGACTTTCCATTTTCTCTAAGAGTTGATGCCAGGAAGCATGCTTTAAGGCTGAATCTATGAGAGGGGCTCCTAAATACTGAGAAGGAAGCTTGGCTTGAGAGAATCCAATGATTCGAGCAATGATTCTTTGGGTGGGAATAGGAGTATTGAAGAAAAAAATTTGAGATTTGGTAGTGTTTATGGTGGTGCCAGAAGCTTCTGAGAATGTGTCTAAAAGTGCTTTAAAGGTTCTGGCCTCATTTACAGAAGGATGACCAAAGAGCATATTGTCATCAACAAATTGTTGATGTGTGATAGCAGGGGAGCCATGGACAGAGAGTCCTCTAAGGTCATGGGAACGAATAATATGCTTTATGAGATGGCCTAGACCCTCAGCCATAATGATGAAAAGAAAGGGGGACAAAGGGTCCCCTTGACGAATTCCTCTTGACGGGTGGTACGGTTTAGAGGGGATTCCATTGACAAGAACAGAGCAAAGTGGGGAGGAAACAAGGGTCATTATCCATCTAACCTAGGTTAGGCTGAATCCAAAGGCTATTAGCATCTGTTTTATGTATGTCCAGCTGAGTTTATCAAAGGCTTTGGAAAGGTCAATTTTCAACAACATACCTGCCTGTTTGTTTTTCTTGAGAGAATGGATGGTTTCATGAGTAAGAATAATACCATCCAGAATTTGACGACCTTCTACATACCCAGATTGCTCTGGTGAGATGAGAAGAGGGAGGAGTGATTTGAGGCGATTGGCTATGACTTTCGAGATAATTTTGTAGATGAAATTGCAGAGGGCAATAGGCTTGAACTTCTCCAGAGTGCTTGGTTGTGCAACTTTGGGAATAATGGCGATGAAAGTTGCATTGAGCGAAGGGGTAACTAATACATTGCTTTTGATTCTTCTACTATATTCCAGACATCTGCTTTGATTAGATACCAAAAGCGATGGTAAAATTTGGATGTGAAGCCATCAGGTGCAGGCACTTTCCAACCTTCATTTGATTGGAAGCCTCTTCGACTTCCATGATGGTGACTGGTCTTAACAATAATTGATTATGCTCCTTTGTGATGAGTTTAGGAATATGCTGAAGTATCTCATTGATAGCATGTTGTCTATCTGTGGACTACTCTTGATGAACAGTTTTGAAGTGATTTGTGAGATCTTTCTCTATGTCTTCTTGTTTCTCCATTTTGTCTCCCTGTGAGTTTTGAATGTGTGAGATTGTATTATTCATTCTTCTTTGTATGGTTGTACGATGAAAAACTTGGTGTTTCGTTACCCTTCTTTTAGCCATCTAGTTCTTAACTTCTGTCTCCAGAGCAACTCCTCTTGTCTGCCTCGTTCTTGTAGTTGTGTTAGTAGTATTTGTTCCTGTCTGGCATATTCCCTTGTTCTACCTTCTAGGATGATCTTCTGTTGTAGCTCTGCCATGCTCTGCTCAAGAACTTTTTTCTCTTGAAAGATGTTTCCAAAAGTGGTGTAGTTCTAGGTTTTGATTTGTTTTTTGATATGCTTCAGTCTTTGTTGGAATTGGTACATGAGTGAGCCACCATTGGGAATGAAACTTTCCCATGTTGTTTTGACCACTGTATTGAACTCAGGGTGGGTAAGCCAGAAAGCTTCAAACTTGAATGGTCTTCTGTTTGATTTTCCAGGATTTTTCCATTGCAAAGAAATGGGCCAATGATCTGAGCCAGCTAGGGGTAGGATAGAGGTGCATATATCACCACCAAGATGGACAAAATTGTCTGAAATTAGAAATCTGTCCAACCTGGATGCTATTTGCTAAGTGTCAGCTCTTTTGTTGTTCCAAGTAAAGATGTCATTATCAAAAGGTAAGTCTATTAGACTATTGTGTTGAATGTAGTCTTTGAAGTCATTGCTTTCTTTTTCCAGCTTTCTTCTGCCTCCCAATTTTTCCTCCAGCCGTGTGATCATATTGAAGTCTCCTCCCATTATCCAAAGTGGATAAGTTCTTGGAGCATTAAGAATCTCCAATGTTTCTAATTGCTTAATTTTTTGTGTACTTTCCTGTGGGAAGTAAACATTGGTTAAATGTCCATGTATGTTGGTGCCGATCAGGTGGAACATTGCATGAATGAAGTAGTGCGAAGCATGGAAATTTGTTAAGGATATATGTTGAGTATTCCATGCTATGGCTAACCCTCCCGAGGCACCTATTGCATCTACTGTTACTGTTTGACATCCTGCCCAGGCTTTGGATAATATGGATTCTAAAGTGCTGGTGCTGCATTTTGTTTCTTGCATGAATACAATGTATGGTTGTTCTTTCTGAATCATGTTCTTCAACATTCTGTACTTCCCGGGACCATTAAGTCCTCTTACATTCCATGAGATTAGCTTCATGGTTGACTGGTAGGTAAGGATCGATAATATTTGGTCAACTTGGAGCATCTTCCCGATTCCACTAGCATTTCCCCAATTAAAATGGTACATTGTAGATCTGTCTTTCTGCCTCTTTTCTTCCCCTCTTTAATGATATGTTTCCCATCCCATTGGCCTCCTTGTTGTATGCCCAAAGTATTATGTTGATGCACTCGTGTGAGCACTACTTCCAAATTTTCCAGTTGTCTTTCCAGTATTGTGTCGAACTCTTTCCTTTTGCAAGCTTGCTCTAGACTGAAAATGTCTATTTCCCCGAGATCAAAGCTTTCTGGTTCTTCTTCCATTAAGCTTTGCTGACTGCCTCCTTCCTGGTGGGTAAGTGGCTGAGAAGGTTCTGCTTGAGTATCATCAATGTCCATGATCTTATCGGACCATAGGGCTTTGTACTGAACAAGGTCGGTGTTGAGTTGTAGATCTGAGGCAGGCTTTTCAGAGGAGATGGCATTTGAAGGATGACTAGTTTTAGAGTGGATGAGAGTGGGGGACATATGGGTGGATGGATCAGAGCTTGGCTTTGCTAGCATAGGTGTATCTGATTCAGGTTGTTCTAGATCTGTCAGAATATCAAAGCTGTTGCTTGAGGATGGCAAATCAGAAGTTGGAGCAACGTTTTTTGGTGCTGAGGGAGGTTTTTTGGTATGCCTTTTCCTAATAGCTACCTTAGTGAATCCTTCTGGATCAGATTTGTTTCCGGTTTCTATGGTTTTAGGCGGAAATTTTAAGGGACATTCACGAAAGAGGTGGCCATGGGCATGGCATCACCTGCATCAGAAGGGTACATGTTCATAATCAAGGGGCTAAATCCATTCAAAGTCATCATGCAGAAGACTTACCGTTTCCGGTAGCGCATGGCCCAGCTTCATGTAAACGCAGATCCATGCATAAGATGTATATCTTCGAAGCTTAGTTTCCTCTGCTGCCTTTATGAACTTGCCTAATCCATTGCCAATGGTTGTGAGTGAATCCTCATCCCAGTATTCCAGTGGAAGTGAGTACATGCGGATCCATACTAGCGCCCAACTGAAATCTTCCTTATCGGGGTTGAATCTTTCAACCCAGTCTTGTAGATAGAGACCTGCTGCATTGAAGAAATAGGGTCCTCCATCCAGAACTCAGTTTCTATCTTTGAGGCAGTTAAATGTGGCTATGAAGAAGCCCTTATGGCCCAACTGTAGAGTTACATGACCTTTGGGTTTCCATTTCGAGGTTATCCAGCCTTGCAGGGCTTTTTCAGTCGACCAGAAACCTATGAATTTTCCAATCAGGGCGTGATCTTTCATATATTGTATTTGCACATTGATTCTATGACTAGGCAGCTCGATCTTGGGCCTTTCTGTGGCAATGGGTTTGCATGTTGGCGATGAGGCTTTCTTTGGTTTGCCAGATGTTGCTTGTTTGTCCACTATCTCGTGTTCCAGATCTTCTTGTTCATTCTTCTCCTTCTGCTGCGCAGGTCGTGCCTCAGGCTTCTCTACATTCTCAGTTCTGCTCTCAGTTGGGTTTTCCTTATTGTTATTTTTGGGGGGAGGCGCTGATGCCTCCCCCGATGGACTGTTCATTGTCCTTTGTGTTCAGAATTACAATGCCAATCCTGGCAATATTTTGTTTGGGCTTGAAACGCTGTGTGCTCAGACTGTGCGCCATGGAAGGGTTTGATAGGAACCCTAGTTCCTTATTGAGCCATCCCTTAAGCACCATCGAAAAAATGAGTATATTCAATCATGCACATTTGGCTATTGCATGAGTTGAGTAGCAAGCTTATCCTTATATTTCTTGAGATTGAGAGAGGATTAAACTGTAATCCCTAGTGATGGTACTTTTGTAATTCTTACATTTCCTGTAATTATTACTATATTTATATATTATTAAAAATATTATAAAAAAATTTAAAAAAAATATGTACGTATGTAAAATATAACACATATATGCTATATTAACATATAAAAAACATTCATTTTAGTTCCCATCTATCAAACCATGACTAGGAGATCCATAAAGGTTGACATCCTAGTTACATCGATATCCCTTTTTGATAGAGACCTATGACGAGGATCCCACCTATGTTGACCTATTTGGTACAGAATCATGTGAAGGTACCCACTTATGTTGAGAATCTGTAGTACCTTACTAATGACTAATATAACTAAGAAAATTGTTTATGGTGTATTTACATACCTTTTTTTCCACTGAAACTTGAGATACATTGTGCACTTTATTTTGCCATACCAGGGTCAGTAAGCTTGCAAGGCACTCTATGTAGTATACACAAGAAAGAGAATCTTCACCGAATTTCTAAATGACCTATGTTACAAAAAAGAAATCCTAGTAGTAAAACACACTTGCATAGAAGAAACACACTTGCGTGAAATCAAAAGTAAATTAATCTAGGAAAACAAGAAATTATGATGCTTTTGACTCAACACTAAGTGAGAAGCTATAACAAAGTTAGGTACTTTTCCACCAAGAGAGATAGTGGATGGAACTCATGGTCCTTAGCTTAGGTTATCAATCAACTTGTCTTCAAAATCAACAGCTATTCTATGATAATCTTTTCGTGAAAAACACACACGTACAACAAATAAGATTACATAAAATGAAAAGAAAATATACAATGAAGCAAAATGCTACCATGATCCATTGGAGTGAGATAATTTCTCCTAAGAAAAAAGTAACAAGCTATCCTATAATACTAAACTAAAACACTCTACATCTAAACTAGAGAATGGAAATATGAAAAAAAAGTTTGATTCTACACCATCATAAGTTGGACAATTGCTCTAAGATTCCCTCCCCTTGAAATGGAGATGGCACTCTTTTTTATACAAAAACTTGCTTGAAACTAACAACCCACTTGATGATAAGAGATTCTAAAGTGGTTACAACAATTTGCTAAATATAGATCCACTAGATAATATCCTCAAATGGTTACAACAAATATCTAAACATAAATATACTTGAGGATAAAATATTCTCAAATGGTTACAACAACTAGAATAGCTCCAAGATTCTTTCAAAATTCCCACATATTTTTGGATGCCCTTACTTGTAAAATTCGAAATTAGTCATGTGGGCTAGAATAACATGCTCAAAATATTTTCAAAGATGATTATTAATGGTATTAACTCCCTAGGTCCATAGTATGTATATGGAGGAGCCTTAAATCCATAATAAAAGTGAATATGCACACTTGAGCACATAGAAATATGCCTTGAAATTTATGAAATATATGTTTCATTGTCTTCACCAAGTTATTATACGATTGATTGTCCATATTGTTGTAGCACTTTGTTAATAATGAACTTGAATCTCCAAGTTTTATTTCACAACATATGTATGAGAACTCTGTAGTTGTAGTAGCCAATAAAATGACTTCAATCTATGGCAAGAGATGTGCAACAATTGTGATTTATTGCGAACATGATTTCATAGCATCTGAAGAAAAACCCTATAACAACTTATCCACACTTGATTTTTCACTTCAAAAGTAAATACATAATATACTAATTCTTTCTAATGTTAATCATAAATCAAATGAAATAATAAGAAATGTACTGAAAAACATCTTGAGCCTAAATCTTGCATGTGAGCATAAAAAGAGATAATACATGGTTAAAGGTAAATGAAGAATGGATAAAAAAGAAGGAAAAGAATGTGTAAAATGATGGTAATTTTATGACTCGTCAATTTTTATATGAACCAAGATTATAATTTTCTTATTTTTAATGTCTATGTATAGAAGCACTAAATCTCAATCATCTTAGATGAAATGTTGTGACTTCTTATAACCAAGATATAATATATAATTAAACATTAATTTTGTGTACCTCTTATCATGCTAGACATGATCATTTATTACTTAAATATGAGTAATACAATGAAATTATATACATTCTTTATCTTAAGGTCTAATTATCTTAGCAGATAAGGAGACAAGTGATGTCCACTAGAAGGAATTTACAATCCAAGTTTTATTTCCTTATAATTTCATTTCTAACGATAAGGTGTTTATTTGGATTGAATAGTGATATTGTTTTTCATCCATCTTGATGCTTTCAGAGTGGGAAAAATGGAGGAATAAGCTCACATGACCATTTTTACCCTGGGACCTAGTTTGTAAAATTTGGGTATGAAACCTTCCAAGAGAATTTTAAGGAATTAAATGATTTTTTTAGGGGTAAAACTTTCTTGCTTTAGTAGGGGTGGCAGGAGTGGGAGGGATGATCTTTTGCCTTGGTGACCAAGTGAAAATATGATGTGTGTGGGGATTATGAGTAGAAACATAAGGTTGATATTCTCATGATTTGGAAGGGGTTGAACATTGCTCCAAGTCTTAAAATCAAGAAATTAATTGTCATAGGGGACTCCCTGTTGGTAGTTTGAGTTTTTCAGATCCTAATCAAAACTCTTACCTCTTGAGCTCCCTAACTGTGAAGAGGATCAATCAACACATAAAAAAAATTACCAAGTGTTTTCCCTATTCCATGTCCTCTTCCAATTCAATTGGGAAGACGATGAAATGCCGAACCGTGGCGTGCTGCTAGGGACGGAAAAATACGAATTAAATGGACAAGACAAGGGATTTAATCCCATACCATAGAAGAATTATGGTTTTGTTGGAGTGCATGGCCATCAATGATGGCATTGACAGCCATATAATGAATGGGGTAAGGATTCACATGCAGGATAGGTGTGTGATGGAACAGGAAGGGTACCCATTTTTCCGCCTTCTGGAGTCCTGAGGAAACTTGTAAAGAGCCATGAAAAGATACATATCTGAGCCAAGAGGATCCATGGACAGATGGTTAATTCACCTTCTTGGGAGGATGTTAGTTCATTCAAGTGATTTAATGATGAAGAGATGGAGCCAGATCTCATCTTGCGTCACTGTGAATTGGTTGTTTAGTTGGTTTAATGGGTCTCTTGGGAAGGACATATATTTAATGAGAATTAAGATTGAAAATATGCAGGAATTAATGCCAAGAGTCTAAGTCAATTATGAAATTTGGATGACACCTTGTATAAGGAGACTCTACCTCCATTAGAGGCATTTGTTAGCTTAATCATTGAGTATAACTTGAGCAACTGCGTCTTACTAAGTTGTTTGACGATGGCATCACAGGGAGGACAACCTACAAAGACTGACATGGATCAGTGGAAGAAGACAATTGAATTTGTGTTTAAGTTATGAACAAGAAGGCTTGATCTCCTTACGTTTCGAGTGGAATTGTTGGAGAAAGACCATGTGGCGAAAACCGCATCAATGAAAACTTTGAGAGTGTGGAGGTGACTTAGCAGGTTGGAAACATACCTTCTCAGTTCCAATGTGGATTTGATTAGAAACAACATGTTTGTAGAGGTGTAAAAGATTATCATCAGGATTCTAGGCCCTGCCCTAGCCCAGTGGCAGGGAAATCGAGGCGTTGGTGATGAAGTCATGGGAATGAGCAAAGGAAACAATTGCACTGGTGAGGAATTCGGGCATTCAAATAATGGCTAATGTATTTTCATGTATTGCATGTATGTTTACATCTTCGGTTAGTACTTCCAGTCATACAGTAAATATCATTGTAATACTCTAGTCCATAGGGTTCGTAGGGGAAAGAAAGTCCTTTTTTTTCTTTTTTTCTTTTTCTTTCTATTTTTTTTGGATATACTTGAACATAGAAACAACTAAAATATCTGAAGCAAATTTTGATTGTTTTGATGTAAATGGTTTTGGTTGTGTAATCCATATTTTATAATCTAAAATATCTGTCTCTTTAAAAAAAAACAAATCTCGCTTTAGCATGGAATATTTTTTTTCTATTCTACACACAAGGACCTTCCCAACGATGTAAGAATCACCTCAATTAAAGTATATATGTAAAAGTTATGTCACTTGGAAGTTGACCTTCCTTTTTTTGCCACCATAATTTAAGAGTATGCCACATCATCCCCCTTTATTAGTGCAAAAAAGGCTAGCCATGTGATCATGATGAAGAAGACTCTAAAAGAATCCATTATGTAACTCCAGTTAAGTGAAGGAGTCAAACCTAACTAGTAGTAGGCTATTGAGTTGTGTTATAACTGGGCCATTGGGAGGAAAGGAGGTTCCATTTTTTTTATCACCTAGACATAATTCACTAGGTTGACAATACGCCATTTAGAATGGGTTTTACACATTAAAACCTACTTTCATCGTAGGAAATAATTTAGAGAACAACTTTTCCTAAGTTATTTCTATTTAATTATTTTACCCGCATGAGAATAACCCATAAATCATTAATTTTAAGTTATTCTCATTTTTTACACATTAATGTGAAAATATTTAAAAATATTTTCACTCACATTTTCTATTTCCATAGAAATAATTAAATAAATCATTTATTTATTTATTATTTTTTAATCCTTTCAACATTGTCATAGGAATAATTCATTAAATCATTATTTCTAACCCATTTAATTATTTCACCTAGAAATAATTTAATAAACAATTTTTGTTTATTAATTATTTCACCTATTTTTATTAATGACTCAATTAATCATTATTTTTTAGATAGTTATCTAAATAAATGTTATTGACCCTTTTTTTCCTTTTCCTCTCATAAAAAATAATAAAATGCCAAAAGTGGTTAGGTCTTGATTTGGTCTAGCAAATCTTTTATTATTTGACCATATCAAGTTTATCCACCATTTTATTATAGATAGAGAGGTTTTTCTCCACTCTCTTCACCATGACCATTTCATCGTCAACATTTTTATTATTTTCCTTTTGAGCTTTCCACTAGAGTTCCATATCACCATTCTTCTTACAATATACTACATGAAAAAACGGAAATCAATTGCAGCCTACAGGAAAGGGATACAAAGAACCCTCCCATAGAGGAGGATGTAACGACCATGGTCAATATATTTTCCTCTATATGTGTTTTCTAATATAAATATTTTATTTATTTGGGTAATATTGGTGTTAACTATGTTTCGTTTCATATATTTGGTATATGCAAGACATATTTCTTTCCTAATTTTAATAATTTCGCAAATGTGTATTTTTAAACAATAACATTGTTATAGCTAGGGTTTTACATTCATTTTCATTGTTAGTCTATGTTAACCACCAATAGAAAAAGGTTTTATCCTAACCTTTTTAGATTACCCGCTAACAAATTGTTATGAAACCAGCTCAAGAAAAGATAGAAAAGATAGATCAACGCCTTAGAATTCAGCCTCTTCGAGGGGGCAACCTCCTTTACATTACATAAATGAACAATTCTTTGATGATACAAATGAAAAAACCTCCTTTCTATATATAGGAGTCTAAGGAGTCACAATATAATCCAGCTGACCTAACAATAATAATATAAAGCCACAAAAATAAAAATAGAGGAATTCTATGGGGCACAGAAATAACAACATGGGGGTAATAGGGGCACAACAATATAAATAAGGGGTATAACTACAATAGTAATGGGGTAATCACTAGTATTATAGGAACCCAACATGCCCCTCTCCTTCAAAAAAGTGTTGTCCTCAATGCTTGAGTAGTTTTGGATACTTCTGCATAAAATTCTCATCCTCCCATGTGGAATCTTCAGCGGATAAGTTCTTCCACTTGATAAGATACTCTAAAATTGATCGATTTCGTAGCTGTCGAGTTCTTGTTTCTGTGACTGCTTCCGGTTCCAATATAATTTTTCCTTCCTCATCAAGTTCTGGCAATATTGTTTGCACTGGGAGCTTGTCGCCTATAACCTTCTTTAAACATGAAACATGGAAAACTGGGTGCAATCAAGAAGCTGCAGGAAGCTCCAATTTGTATGCCATAGTACCAATCTTTTGCAACACCTTGTATGGACCATAATACTTTGGTGATAATTTATTATCCTTCTTAGCTTGCTTTAGGGACATTTGCTTATATGGTTGTAGCCGTAGGAATACCCAATCACCTACATCAAAACTTCTATCACTGCGATGTTGATCTGCCTGTTGTTTCATTCTATTTTGTGCCAACACGAGGTTATCCTTTAAGAGTTGGAGGACTTGTTGTTGATGTTCGATGTGATGTTCCACTGCCTGAACCTTAGAATTTTCTCTTAAATATGATGTGATGGATGGTGGTTGATACCCATAAAGTGCCATAAATGGGGTCATTTTTGTTGTTGTATGGAAGGAAGTGTTATACCACCATTCAGCCAGAGGCAACCATTTGACCCATTGTGTCTGTTTATCAGATACAAAGCAACGAAGATATCCTTCCAAACATTTGTTTACTATCTCAGTTTTCCCATCAGATTGAGGATGATAAGATGAGCTATGAGCTAACTGAGTACCAAGACAAGAAAATAATTCTGTCCAAAAATTTCCAGTGAAAATGGGATCTCTGTCACTTACAATAATCTTTGGGTTTCCATGTAGCTTTTGAATTGTTTCCATAAATGCAGTAGAAACTGTACTGGCTTTAAATGGATGTGATAATGCACAAAAGTGTGCATACTTGGTAAGTCTGTCAACTACCACCATGATGACACTCTTTCCCTCAGACTTGGGTAAACCTGTGATAAAATCCATTGAAACCTCCTCCCAACATTGGCTTGGAATGGATAAAGGTTGTAATAGACCTGGTGTCTTAATTGTTTCAACTTTATTTTGTTGGCAAACCAAACATTTCGCCACAAACTTTTGAATATCTGATTTAAGGCCATCCCAAAAAAATTCCTTCTTAACCCTGTGGTAAGTTTTTAAAAATCTCGAGTGCCCTCCTAAGGGAGAAGTGTGCAATTCCATAAGAATCTTTTGTTTTAGCTGGGAATTCTTACAGAGGTATAAGCGATCTTTGTACCATAATGAATCATTTTTCCAGCTAAATGTATCAGACATACTGGAATCTTGTTGTAGCTTTCGAATAAGTGCCCACACTTCTTCATCATTCTTCCATTCCTCCCTTGCTTCGTTTATCCAATCTGGTTGGATAATAGAAATGGCGCACAACAATGCTTCCACATCCTCATCCTTTCTTGAGAGTGCATCTGCCACCACATTTTGCTTCCCTTTTTTGTAGATGATTTCAAAGTCATAACCCAACATCTTTGTGACCCACTTTTTTTGCTCTTCAGAGGATAATCTTTGTTCTAAAAAGTATTTAAGGCTATCATGATCCGTTTTTACCTTGAAGTGTCTTCCCATTAGGTAGGGTCGCCATTTCTTAAGTGCATGGAGTATTGCCAACATTTCCTTCTCATAAATAGCTTTGCTTAAAAACTTTCCCTTGATTGGACGACTTTCAAAAGCAATGGGTCTTTCATCTTGCATTAAAACAGCACCAATTCCATTTCCTGAAGCATCACATTCCACAATAAAGGTTTTTGTGAAGTTCGGTGTAGCTAAGACCGGTGCTTGGCACATTGCCTCTTTAAGATGTTCAAAGGCCTTTGTTGCTTCCGGAGTCCATGAAAATGCATCTTTCTTCAATAATGTTGTTAGAGGTGCTGCTATTCTCCCATAATTCTTAACAAACTTGCGATAATACCCTGTCAACCCAAGAAATCCTCGCAGATGCTTTATGGATGTGGGGATTTTCCATTCCTTAATGGCTTTAATTTTGCTAGGGTCTACCTTAACTCCTTCATGAGATACAATATGACCCAAATATTCCACCTCCTGGACTCCAAAGAAACATTTGGATCTTTTTGCATATAATTGTTTCTCCTCCAATAGTTGTAGCACCCTGTCAACATGTTCAACATGATCCTTCCAAGACTTGCTGTAGATTAGTATATCATCAAAAAATACTAACACAAATTTTCTAAGGAATGGTTTGAAAATTGAATTCATCAAACCTTGAAATGTTGAAGGTGCATTGGTAAGGCCAAAAGGCATGACCAAAAATTCATAATGACCCTCATGAGTTCTAAATGCCGTTTTCAGAATGTCTTCAATCTTCATTCTGATTTGATGATATCCCGAACGAAGATCCAACTTGGTGAAGTAAATTGATCCATGCAATTCATCCAGTAATTCATCAATGACAGGAATGGGGAACTTATCTTTAATAGTGAGCTTGTTGAGCTCCCTATAATCCAGACACATGCGCCATGATCCATCCTTCTTGTGCACCAATACTACTGGAGCAGAGAAAGAACTTTGACTTGGTTGAATTATACCAGCCTCTAGCATTTCTGCAACCATACGTTCAATTTCACTTTTTTGGACATAGGGATATCTGTACGGCCTGATGTTTGGAGGAACACTTCCTGGAATCAGATGAATAGCATGATCATGATCACGCATAGGTGGGAGACCTTTGGGAGTCTCAAATACCTTGGAATGATTGTCCAGGACTTTTTGGAGATCTGGAGAAATAGATGATTCCGATGTGGAAACATCTAGCGAACATAATTGTGCAATTACACCTCTTTGCTCCTTTTTTAGAAGCTTTGTCATACCATTAGAGCTGATTATCTTTCCTGGTTTCCCTGCAATACCCCTTAATTCAACTTCCTTTCCTTCCGTAGAAAATTTGATGAAAAGTTCTTGAAAATTAAAAGCTATTGTACCCAAGGATTGTAGCCATTGGACTCCTAGTACAACATCAGCACCTCCCATTGGAATGGAAAGCATTGGGCTAGTCAATACATATTCTCCCATGGATAGCTTGATATTATGGCACTTTCCAGAGAAATTTATTGTTCCTCCATTTGCAATCATCACTTGACACTCTGGTGCTGGATATAGGAAGCAATTCAATTCTTTTGCTACCCTACAATGAATAAAATTGTGGGTGCTTCCTGAATCAATCAACACTATTACCTTTTTCTTCTTGATTTGTCCTTCTATCTTGATGGTTTGAGGAGTGGTAATTCCCGCCAATGCATTACAAGATATGGTCAGATTTATTTGTTCTTCATCTAGGCTTTGTTCCTGGAGTATATCTTCTTCTTTTGACCTTTCTTGCTCCTTTTCTTCTTCCTCTTCACAATCTATGTAGAATAATTTCTTCTCAGCACACTTATGACCTTTAGTGTATTTGCTATCACAACTGTAACAAAGCCCTTTTGCTCTTTTTTCTTCCAATTGTTGTGGTGTCAACCTTATAGGTTGTGGAAGACTAGGGGCAACAACACTTCCGTCTTTATAGTTGTGAGTGGTATGCTTCCTGGTTGCCATAATTTTGCTTTCCATTTTTCTTGCTAACCTGAATGCCTTCTCTAATGAATCAGGTTCCCAAAGGCGAACATCATGTTGGATATTATCCTTTAAAGACCCTATGAACACATCAATCCTATGCTCCTCTGAAATATCTTTTACCCTTATGTTCAATTTTTGGAACTCCTCAATGTGCTCCATTACTGAACCCTTTTGTTTGAGACTTATCAATTGGCTAAAAAAAGTGTTGCTTTTTGTATCTTCATAATGTGCTATCAATTCTTCCATAAAAATTTCCCAAGTGATAAATTTTTTACGAGAGCAAAGCCATTGATACCATACAAATTGATTTGGTTCCAAATATACAGTTGCCATACGTACCTTTTGTGTGTTTTGCACATTATTGAGATCGAAGAACTGCTCCATCTGTAATATCCATGTGGCGGGATCCTTGCCATCAAACTTCCTCATATCGATTTTTGGAATATGGTGGGTCTTTGATCCAACAAGAGCATCTATGGAATCATCATTAACATTACTTTTGTTCACATCATGAGTTTCCTTTACAACCTTTTCACCATTAGTAAGTATTTCTTGTATAAAATTTGTCAAATATGTCTTCAAATTTGCCATGTCTGTCTTCAAATCTGTCCTCAAATCTGTCTTCAAATCATCCATCTTAGCTTCCATGCCCTTTATCTTAGATTCCACGCCATTTATCTTATATTACACGCCATTTATCTTAGATTCCACGCCACTTATCTTAGCTTCTGTTAGCTTTTGTGAGCGTGACATTTGTTGCACTTGTTCTTGTAATTTTGATATATCATGTAGCATTTCTTCCTCTTCTTCATGAGTCATGCTAGAGCTTTCAGGTTCCTTACTAGGTTTTTGAATTTTCTTTACTCGGGGCATCAGTTACCGATAATAATGCTTTACCATGCCCTTTGAATTCCGTTAAACCAAGCTTACACAAAAATTTAAAAAAAAACTACACACCTTTTTTCACTTTATAGACGCCTGATATTGAATTTGATGTATCTCTATAATTTCGGATCATCCAGTTCTAAAATTGCAACCTGTAGTAGCCTTCTACGTCCTCTTTCCAATGCCACAAGTCTGACCCAAATTGGATTCTCCAAGGAAGAGTTATGTGAAATCTCCCACAGTGACTTGCTTTTAGACTAGTTCAGTAGAGCGAACTTGTACGACATGCCACGAGTCACTATTTCAACCTTTGAATCTAAAACACTCATACAAGAAACTACCGTCCGTCCCATTTCTGTACCTTCTTACAAAATTTCAATCCGATCCCTAGAGAAAAAGTTATGATGATTTCCCCAGGTCACCTGTTTTGAATGTAATTCAGGAGTCTGCAAAAAGACCAACTTCCTCAAATCATATCTCCGCAAATATCACGCGAAAAGCTCTAAAATTTGGCCCCAAGGTTCAGCGTGATTTCTTCTCAAATGGTTTTTTTTGTGACTTCTGAAACATCACAGAAAAAACGTTATAGCAAAAATTCCACAATGGCCTGTTTGGAGCAGCGAAACCCTAGAATCCAAAGCTCTGATACCAAATGTTATGAAACCAGCTCAAGAAAAGATAGATCAATGCCTTAGAATTCAGCCTCTTCAAGGGGGAAACTTCCTTTAAATTACATAAATGAACAATTCTTTGATGATACAAATGACAAAACCTCCTTTCTATATATAGCAGTCTAAGGAGTCACAATATAATCCAGCCGACCTAACAATAATAATATAAAGCCACAAAAATAACAATAGAGGGATTCTATGGGGCATAGAAATAACAACATGGGGGTAATAGGGGCACAAAAATATAAATAAGGGGTATAACTACAATAGTAATGGGGTAATCACTAGTATTATAGGGACCCAACAAAAATGGTCACCATGCTCGGGATCTAAACACATTAGTCCCTCGCATTTTTTTTCTTTGAGCTACTATTTTTTTTCCATTTTCTATTGTAGGAAAAATTTTCTTTTAACGGTGAATATTTTGGAGAAATTTATTTTGTTTTTGTTCATGTCCAACAGGTCATAGGTCTTACACACCCAACAGACGAAAGAATATGATCTAGCCCTCAGACCAGAAACCCTAGCAATGGAACACAATTTTCTGGCTAGAGAGTGAGTTGGGAATGCAAGAATTTCCTCAACAAGAGTGTTGGACAACACAAGGAATCCCCCGAAAGCTATAACAAGAACACACTACTAGGTGCCTTTTCTACAACAACCAATTTTTTTTCTTTTTTTGTAGTTTTTTCTTAGTTTTTAATTTTTTAGTCTTTGTAGCGTCTAGGCATCCCTCTGTATACACTCTGTCTATAGATCTACACATTTTCATTTTTCTAACTCTTGAGGAAAGAAAGAAGTTACCCTAGGGTTTTGAGTAAATTTTTAGACAAAAAGAGTTGGAATTTTGATTTGGAAGTCTATTGACTTGGTCTGAAAAACATTTGTTTCAGATCTAACATTTGTTTTTTTTAGTAAAGTTTGAGTCCTAAAAGAGCCTTCTTTTGTCTCATTTTGTTCCCCCATCTCATAGTTTTGTTAAACAACACTTTTGGTATATCTTTTCAACTTTGTTACAAACCAAAAATCATTGTTTTCCTGTTGATTTTTCTGCATTTAGTAGGTTGTTACACAACAAGTTTATTTTCCCTTCATTCTTTATTTTCTTTTCATAGTATATATCATTTCTTTCCTTGTTTAGAGCCTATGCTTTGTGCATGAAAGCCTCCAATCGGGTGGGAATAAATTGTTGTTCATAATTTTGTGCTTTTTGTCTTTTTTTTATAGCAAAATCATTTATTGTTTACATAGTTTACTTCCTTTACTTTTATGCAACAAAATTTTATTTCCTTGAAAGTTGTCACATAATATTCACTTGCACACACACCTATACAACATTAATAAAATAGTGCTTTGTTCAAGACCCCAAGCCTAGACCCTAAAATTAACCAATAACTTAACTAACACTAATTAAACCCACTTGGGCAGCTAAAACAATATGTTATTTAGGTTAGGATTGGTGGGGTAGGAATCCATATAATTCCCATTGATCATTATATATCAAAAAATAGTTGGTTGATATTCTAGGGAGCTTAAAATCCTTCATAATCTAGTGGCCCAAATCTAATGTGCAACAGAAACCCATGAAGGGGGTAAGGATTAGACCGAAGATATTGGTGGTTCCCCTTGAGGCTCCCAACTCTTAATATGGAATCTAATTCTGACATTGACACCTAAAAGTTGAGATTCACTCACCCCCACTAGAAGTAGGTAACCTTAGTGTCGAATATTTTTAGGTGAAAAATCCCTATAGGTGATGGTTATGGCAAGAAACCATACATGTTCATACCTTCACTCAGCATTGCTTATGGTCTTGACCATCTGGTAACTTGGTCGTTTGGAAGGCCATTTGAAACGTAGCTTAGGACTTGTTTGAGTTTGTTGGCATTATAGTTTTTGCATTGATGTCAATAGGATCTTTGTGTTGTTCATCATATGCCTTATTTCTACCTGATGATGATTAGTCCTCTTCATGATGTGATGAGTGTTTGGCTTGATGGTATTATTGATTGACATTGATGTCAACTTGGTTGAGGCATGAATTAGTGGAGGTTATTTGGTGGCTGAGTAGAGATGGTTGCAAGGCATGGTATGATAGCTTGTCATATGTTGAATATTTTGTTGTTGCAGGTAGTTGGATTGTTGTTATACGTGTTTCATATGCTTCTACATGTGTTGGAAGCATTGGAGTTGATGTTACATGTGTTGAAGTGGTGTTACTTTTTTTGTAGGTTCCTCTACAAGTGTTAGAGGAAATTGTATGACTTGATGCTACTGTTGCAGTTTGTGGAGATGTTGCTACAGGGGTTGGAGGTGTTTGGATAGGTTTTTTGGAATCATAGAATATTTGAGTAGCGTAGCAGCAACAGTGGTTTTTTTCCCTAGAGAGGGTTTTCCACCATAAATATTTGTGTCCATTGTGTCAATTGCTTTTATGGTTTCATGTTTTTATTTGATGCTCTAATATATGCTTTTGTGTTTCATCTTATGCATGGTTTAATGAATAATTAATTGGAGAAAAAGTTATAAGTGCTCTCACTATTGATTCACCCCCCTCTCTCAGTAGTGATCTAGTTTCCAACAATTGGTATCAGAGAAGGGCTCTCAGGTGCAGCTTGATCACTGGAGAGTGGATCTTGGAGTTTTTGGCAGATTTTTGCAAATTTTTTGAAATGGATCAGCAGGGAATTCCAATGCTTCATGTAGGTAAATTTCTAACTTGGAATATGAAATTGGAATCATATTTTCTATATCTTGATGAAATATTTTGTTATTAGTTGAATATGGAGTTAAAGATGAATCTAATGATTTGGCTAAAAATATTATTTTGAATAGTATTTCAAAATCTGATAGCATGTATGTGAGACACTGTGAGACTACAAAAGAGATGTTGGACAGGTTGCAAAGTTTGTATCTTGGAGGAAAATTGCAGATTTCAAAGATGGAGAAAAATGCAAAGGATTCTACTCTTATTGCAGTGACAAATCAAGCCTCCTCACAAGAAGAAGATGAAGGCACTAGTGATAGTAGTGATAGATCGAGCATCAATCTTGAGGAACAACAAGAAGAGATCAGTAGCAAGGATGATGAGAAATCCAAGATAATGGCACTAGAAGAAGAGATTCAAAGGCTCCTGGCTAAAAATAAAGATCAGAGAATGTTATTGCAAATGTTTTATGAAAAAGAGTGTAATTACAAAGAAGAAATTTCAGATTTGAAAACTTAGTTGGAAGAAGGAATGAAGATTGAAATTGGAATGAGAAAGCAATACAATGAGTTGGAGGATGAATGCCAAAAATTGAAGGCTGAAGTAATTTCTGCAACAAAATAATTAGAGCAGTTCAGATCTAGTGCTCAAGCATCAATAAGCAAATATAAAAATGTTGGAGCAGCTAGTGGTAGCAAGAAAAAGGAGAATCATCAACAAAATCACCAGCCATGCAAGAATCAGAAAAATAAGCAAAGAAGGAAAAGGAAGAAGAATAGAATTGGAATATGTTATAATTGTGGAATACATGGACATATAGCAGCAATTTGCAATAATGAAAATATCAATCCCTCTCATCAAAAGGAGCAGCCAAAGGAGAAGCAACCTCAAGCATGTATGCAAAGAGTACCTCCATTCATCAGGTATAATAGTCCTTTTAAGGTTATTGTTTCTCATGCAATGATTTTGGCCATAGGGCTATTGACTGCAAGGCACATGCAAGGAATAAAAATCATATCAGCAGAAGATATCAACCTATTCCTTATTTCCTTGGTCACATAAGATGTTTTGTGTGTGACAATATTGGCCATAAGGCCAAGGATTGTAAGCTTCCCATGTGTTTCAAGAGATCCAATCAAAGGAAGAAGAACATGCAAGGCCAACCACATAAGAAAAAGAAGGATCAACAAATGAAATTTTGGAGGAGAATATTAGCATTGTGTTCACTATGGAGGAGCATGTTGTGCATATTTTTTACATTGATTTGTTGTAGGATGGTTGCTTGCATGACATAGTTGGTACATTGATAGTGCTTGTATTGCTAAATTTGATTTATGTCATATTTTTATATATATAGCTTCCATGGAGATCAGATGATGTGTTGGAGATAGTTCATCTAGAGTATGTACTTTATTGCTCATATTTTATATTCTAGATGTATCATGTTGTTGCTCATGTGATTTTGGATGGATGAGACATGAGGAGGATTGTTGTTTTTCATGATTATTTTATGCATGCTAATGGATGAGATATTGTGTATTTATGGAGAGGATGAAATTATGTGTTGCTCACGATAATTTATTGTTGGATGTTATGTTTTTGTTGTTGATGTATGATGATGATTTGTTTCTCACTCATTTATTGCTCATGCCTCATTCATGATATGTTGATTGCCTATGTGGAGGAGAAGATGAGATCATGTTGATGATGGTGCTATATTGCAAAATTATTTGTTGATGTTGCTAGTGCATAGATTAGTGATTTGTTATTGTTGCTCAATTGCACTGCATGTATTGGTCCATATGCTACAAGTGTTGTTACTATTGCTTGTTGATTTTCTGCTCAGGATTTATGTTGATGATACTATATGTTTCCTATTATTGAGCTTCATTGATGCTTAGTACATTGATATTGAGGATGTATATGCTACTTCTACAACATATTTCTATGTTGTTGCTATCAATTGATTTTGTTGTTGATGCACATGTGGAGCATGGTGGTGGTTTTTATTGGTTATCATGATTTTGTTGCAGGATCTTCATTATTGGGATGGTGATGGCCAAGGTGTTGAGTGGCCATACACTAGCACATGATATTTCTAGTTCTTCTATTCTTGTTGCTACATATTTAGAGAGGTTATCATTGCTCATGGGGGCCTTGTACTTGACGCAGATGCCATGAATTGTATTATCATTGTTGTTTCTATATGGAGTATATATCATTGCTCATTGATGCCATGTACTTATGTTATTTCAAATTTTGGGCATGCATAGAGGAGAGCACAATTTTGTTCAGATGTAAAATCCATGTACTTTTCTTGTTCCATCTTGTTGGTTTATTTCTTATGGAGAGACCCATGGTGTCTAGTATGTCTTGTCATTAGCTATGTATGGGTCAAGGGAATTCTAGGTCATGTATTACTCTGTATATCATTGGCGTAGCCCCATTACATTAGTTGAATGATGTAAACTTGGGTTCATAGAGTCATGGTTGGTAATAGGTGTGCTTATAGTGGATTCATATGTCAGTGCTATGTACTTGTCACAACCATGTAATTGCTTCATGAAGCATTTTATGTATTGTACTCATTAGATATCAATTAGAGTCATGGTCTATGAGGAGTAGTCTCTTGCACTTCGCAAGGAGGCTTGTTATAGTAGGCATATGTGTTTCTATAGTAGCAGAGAGAGTGTGATTGCAGCTTCATTACATGCTTAGGGGGAGCATGTTCAGTTTTCAGAGAGTGCGTGGTATTGGCTAAAGGTGTTGACAAAATGTTTCATTGTTTTACATGCTTACCTTACTAGATATAAATTTTTAATATGCTTTGACATCATGTTGAGTATGACAGCGGGAGTCCTTCTCTCATCTGACACATTATTGGCATTGTATTCAGTGTTGATATGGCCCTTTTCCATTGATGTCAAAGGGGGAGAGAATTTGGATGGATCGAGATTAGCTTCATAGTTGTAGCTTCTGTATTGGACAAATTTGGAGATCAGCCTCAGATGTTGGATGGAGGTTGACATCAATGCCAAACAAGGAGCTTGTTGGCATTATAGTGTTGGCATTAATGTCAACAGTGTCTTAGATGTTGTTCATCATATGTCTTATGTCTACTTGATGATGAATAGTCCTCCTCATGATGTGATGAGTGTTTGGCTTAATGGTCTTATTGGTTGGAATTGATGTCAACTTGGTTAAGGCACGACTTGGTGGAGGTGATTTGGAGGTTGAGTAGAGATGGTTGAAAGGCATTATATGATGACTTGTAATATGTTTAAGATTTTGTTGTTGTAGGTAGTTGGATTGTTGTTATATGTGTTGCATATACTTCTACATGTGTTGGATGCATTGGAGTTATTGCTACATGTGTTGAGATGTTGTTTCTTATGTTGTAGGTGCCTCTACAAGTGCTGGAGGAAGTTGTATGAATTGATGTTACTGCTACATGTGTTGGAGATGTTGTTATAGGTGTTGGGGGTGTTTGGATAGGTTGTGGTTGTTTCTTGAGGAGATGGAGGTGTTGGTCTTGATCAAGAGTTTGGTAGACTAAGGATTGCATGTCATTGAGTTATTGCAGATGTTCTTGGCCTATATCATCAGTTGCAGATTTGATACAAAAGCTTGGAGGTGTGCTTATAATATGATGAAGGTGTCCTTGAAGTTTGGCAGAGTCTTTAGTTGACATTGTTGTGCTTTCCCTTCATCCCTTGCCCAGTCGCATGGATGGTGAGTCATGGGAGCTACTAAAAACTTCCAGTCGCTGGTAGACAAGCCTGTCGAAGCAACTAAGGAGCTCTAGTCAAATTTTTCATGTGTTTTGTGTGTGACCAAGATTTTTCACAATATTTTCACCTCATTCCTTGTGTAACTTATCTAATTTTAGTATTATGGCGACATTCTTGATCAGGAATTTTCGTCATTGTTGTAGGGAAAAGTATCCAATTTGGATGACCCTATCCCACTCTAAGGGTGATAGTACCTCAGCAACAACTGTAAAGGAAACTACTGAAGGTTTACTTCTTTATGAAAGCAAAAGAGAATGAAAGAATGCACTAACCGTTGCCTTGCGCTTAATGTCGAATCCAAACTCTTCTCTATGGCTGCTTGCTCCCAGCTCCTCGCTCTATTGCTGGCCTAGCTACAATGAGATCCTGCAAAATAGCAAAGAAGGAAACTACAAGCAACATGCAATCATAACTGATTTAAGGATTAGTGTAAATCAAATATACAATTATCACAATATATCATTGAAACAAGAGCATATAGAAGAACCTCAATAGCTTTTATTAATGAAGAAGTAAAGGTTCTGAGAGTGTTACAACCATTGAAGGCTCCAATCCAGCAACACCTCCCAGCAGAAAGAATTTCTCCTCTTCACCTCCTTCAAGCAATCACCCAATAGCTCTAGAGTGAAACCAACAGCATATAATTACTTTGCACAAAATTCCAGCCTCCTGAGCTCATAGGAGAGAGCTCAATATATAGATGAATTGAGAAAGGATGAGTCAGCTTGCAACTGATGTGTAGCTGCCTTGTGTCCTCTCTCTCTTCAGTTGATCTTCAATTCTTGAGTCCACTTGGAGAACCTTGCTTCCACTTGGAGAAACAGAGCCTCTGACTCATCACAAGGCGAAATCCCTGATCCAAGTGTCATTTTTGGAAGATTCCAGAGCAATGACTCAGTGTGCCACTTGTCCCATCTCGCTCAGTGCAGGTGGCCTTTGTTCCACTTGCTTTGCAATGCAGGTACACCATGGAGGAGTTGAGTTTCAGCGCAGAAGTCTAGTGGAGCACCTGCTTTGATTTCAGGATTGCTTGTTTTTGAGTGTTTTCAGGTGGAGAACTGATCTGAGAGCTGTTGGCTTGCTGACCTTGTTCCTCTAGGGGTAGGAACATCATGTTTAGGGACTTTGGATCCCTTGGATTATTGACAATTCATGCCTGATGCTGCAAGGCACAAAATTGTCTATAACATATGCCCCCTAAAGTATGAGGTCGTTTATCGGGTGAAATGCTTTATTAGGAGGATCCGAAGTTCATTCAATCTGCTGAGAAGTGTCCTGTAATAAGATACAATACAATACATTATTTTTCATACTTTTTCATGATCTAGTTGAGGCGGGCATTCCCATGCTCAGCTTTATAAATTCATTTTGGTACATAGCACAGACGATCGTCTGATGATAGACTGATAATTCTCTGCTGAAATTATCATCCTTTGAGAAGGATGATCATCTGCTGCAATGATGTACATATCAAATGTCTTTATATCCTGAATATATATCGCAGCCCGGATGGATGAAACTAGATCTGGGGTCTTCAATCTCTTCCGATCTTCACTCGATGCACAAGTCGATCCATGTGAGAATTTCTTGAAGTCGAACATGGAAAGACATTGCTTGATTACCGGTCAATGATGTAAACCATTAACAAGCGCGAGAGGAATCACCGATAAGGATGATGACCCTCAAGGTACGGCAGTACAATTCACATTGTGGGAATAAAGGACTTGGCGTCGACCACCATGCAAAATCTTCTGGTCGAAGGTCATTGATGTATACCTGTCACCGGAAGTGAGAAACTTGCCATTGAGGCATGCAAGCTTCAAAGTACTGAAGGGGATGTTCCTAGATCAACTCCTTGGATAATGAGCTGATGTCGACAAGGAGCGATCCGTCAAAGGAGAGCCTTAATGAATCCCACATCAGTGACACGGAACGGAGCTAGTGATTGTGATGAGGTGAAAACAAACTGTGATGTATGATTCAGGGTGGCGATCATGAAATGGATGAAGGACAATGTATGGCAGTGGATGGGACACGGTTGACTCTCTGCAGAACAACATCTCTTGAACATATAACGACACTGATGTGATGGATCGGTAGCATTACCCCAAATGTGGATGGTGTGGCGAGGACCATGGTGATGAGACCGGTGAATGAAACAACCCAACCCGATGTGATACGGAGGACAAAGTGTCATGTTCAAGAGCGACTTGCTACCATTAAAGCTGTGAGGTTCTCCCAATTTTTCCCTAGTCATTGCTGACCAGTACCTCTTTATTTTTATCAAGCTTGAGGAGGATAACATATGCTTGTTATATAACCTGCCCTTCGGGCAAGCCCATCGCTATGTTTTAACGAGCCTAGCGATAGGGAAAATCGTTCTCGTCTAAAGACAAGTTTGTCGCTATTTAATGAATTTAACGAGTCTAACGACAAGGATAACTTGGTCCTTTTCATTTTTAGAGAGTCTGAAAAGGTACATAAAGTCAACTCCAAAATTCCTTTTTCGTCATCTAATCCCTTAAGTCCGAAAAAGTATAAAACAATACAGAAGGGATGAATTTTCAATTGCTTTAACGAGCCGAACAAAACAAGCGCTCGATCTTTTTGTGCAATAATCCCTCAGGTCCAAAAAGATTAAAATCTAGAGGAGGGATAGCTCTTCCGGTCGCTTTAACGAGCTGGAAGGCCAAAACTCGGCAAACTTTTCATATTTTACGAGTCAGTGAAAAGAACTCAAAGAAGACTCGTCTTTTGAGGAACGAGTGATAAACAGGGACAGCAGCAGATTCCAGGTACAGGTTGGAATTTTCCAATCACGGCAGTGTCACAAGGATGGCTAAGTGAAATCACTCTTCGCAGCTGTTCCTCAAAATGGGTAAACAAACATATGGAGACGAACGATTGGCCAAATGAACGGATGGAGGTGATGGCATATAAACACGACCAAGGGCTTTTAATATGGCTGTCAAAGGTTACATTTCTCAAGGTTATTTACCGGTTCATTTTTTCTGGGTGAGCTTGAACTGTAGGGGAAGATTGCTCACAACTTATGTTTATTTTTTAACGAGCATGAACTATGTATTAAAACTGCTCGGTGATGCCCCCAGCATAATAATGCAGCCGAGGCATATGCCCCCTAAACCTTAAGGGGCAGTTCATTTTTTAACGAGCTTGAATGCGTCCAAACCTTGCTCAATTATACCAGTCTTAATACAAGGAACGCCTCAGGTGAGGTATTCTTATTTAAGGAGCTATACCTCACTAGCTACTCCAATTTGGCAAGTTTTAACTTTTGCTCCACATCCTTTCTTTATGCAAGCTGGAAACGGCTAATCCTACGAGTTTAACGGGTTAGACCTACAGGTTTAAAGGGGGGACCTAAAAATTTAAAAAATAAATAGTCGTCCCGTGCTTGCACTCCAAAAGGTTCGCATGCCCCCAGGTATAAAGTATAATTTCAAGGCTGCCCCTCCTCTGTCCCACCTCTGTTTTTTCTACTTGTCGTCTTGCTATATTTTTAACGATACTTGTCTTCTCGTTATTTTTCGGTGCCGACGGTACTTGTCTTCCCATCAGTTCACTTTTTGATTTTTGCAAGATCGCAACAGATAAACATTGGCGTTACGGGCGGAGGTTTGCCTCTTACTTATTATCCGGAAAATGGTTATGTTCGTTGCCGCAAACTAAACTCTTTTTTCGGCGATGTCTATCATTAGGTTGCTAAGGATGGTGACTACTTGTTGCAGCAATTTCATCTCTTTCTTTGGAGACTGCCCCTACTTATCCTTCAAAACATATGTTTTAATGGGTGAGGCTTGACATTCAAAGATGGTGGCTACTTGCCGCCACAAATGGATCTCCTCCTTAGGAGAGCCTACTTTTTTAGACAAAGGGAGCGAGAACTTTATCTCACTCACATAACTTTGACAAAAGAACTTTATCCTAGAACAACCCTCTCTTCCTTCTTTCGGACGGGGTACGGACTAGTCCATTCTTCTGTGGAAATTAACTTTATACCCAAGGTTTCCTCTGCCCAAGGCAGGCCAGGGTGCATGCCCCTTGGGTCTCAGTTCTTTCTTTCCGAATCACTCGCATTCATCGGGAAGTAGAACCGGGGGTGGAGGCATTCCTTGAGTGAATAAACCGTTAAGGGATGGTATTTGACTATTTGCGATGCGTAATCCTGGAAATGAAAGTTGGTCTACGAGCTTGACCATTCTTCCTTCGTGCGGAAAACACATAACTCTAAAGAGTGAGGACACTATCGCCTCCATGCAATATATATAGTCTCGTCCAAGGAGTAAGTTATAAACTAAGGGTCCCTGGACGACCATGATGTTCATATGAACTGTCTTCCCTTTCAATGTAACTGGAACATTGGGGAGAATCCCTAACGGGTGACTGGTTCCTTTATCAAAACCTGATAGATTTCTCATCTCAGGTAAAAGCGCCGGGGAACCCAGTGCTTTCCAAGCAATAGAGGAAAGGATACTCACAGATGCCCCTTCATCAATGATAGTTCCAGCCATCACCATTCTGTAGATTTGGACGATGATTCTGAATGGGATATTGGCTGGTAACCGGGGTCTGCCTAGTTGATTCCAATCAAAGGATACAACTAGGTTGCTTGGTGGTGGGACCGAATACACGGCCGGATACGACCCTGACGATGTTCCTTCCTGCGATAAAGGAATGGGCACATTGCCCTAATGCTCATCAGAGTCTGTGTTGATGAAAAGAATATGGATGGTGTCATCCTTATCCTCTTCAGTGAGGGTGTCACTTGAAGATGAATCTTCAACGACGGTGTCATTTGAGGATGAAACATCTGAAGGAAGAACCGGGTCAACTGCCGTTTCGACCTTTAGACTTTCGTCTGGTCTGGATTCAGCAGGTTCATTCTCAATGACTGACACTTCAGCTGACCACTTGAGCGGGTCAGCTAGATTTTCAACTATCGAGGGATTAGGCACGAGTTTTTGGTATCCAGGAGGAAGTCGTAACGGTGATACCGGACGATCTTCCAAAACTCTCTTCGCCTCATCTAAGAATGGACATCGGTGGATGGCGTGATCGCCTTCACACAACATACAGGGTGATCTTGGTCTCCCTTTTCATCCTTCACTCTCGCTAGTTGACGGACTGCAATCAACATGACTACCAGAGGTTGATGCTACCAGATTGTGCAACCTGGGGGACCAGTCCCTTAGTATCCGGGGAATACAAGGACAATCACGATGGAAGTGGGTCCCTTTGCAAATGACACATGGCGATTTAGGCCCGGTCGGTGCCGTGTGTGGATTTTTGTCAGATGTCTTTTGCTTTCCCCCAATCGCCTTCGCCATAGGCCCCTTCTGCTTCTTTTCTTTCTTCTTCTTTTCCTTCTTCTCCATGGGAGGCTGGCTTTTGTCGGCTCTACCTTGCGAAGATGAAGGATCAGAGGAAGAATTGTAAGAAGTGTAAGGCTGGTGGGTAGCTCTAGACTGGTCTGACTGTTGATTCGACTGCTCAGGATTAGTGGCGATCTGAACTACATTAGTTGAAAAGAGCCATACAGGTAGGCCAATTGTCAATCCTGGAAGTGACAATGTGGCCATATGAGGCACACCAACATCTCCCCAAGAGGAGAAGGGATTGGGATTTCCACCAAGGTGACTTCCTTGGTTGGTGGGCTCCATACTTTTCAACTGAAAGATCAACGTGGGAATAATAGGTGATTATGTTCCGCTTAAAATAAATTTTATTAACGACGCTTTAGACACAACTTTGCTTTTTCATGTTTTAAGAGTCGAGAAAAAGCTAAAGATGACTCTAGTCTCCTTCGATGTATTAACGAGCCCGAAGTGACAAATGCTCGGATGGAATTTTTCAGTTATAGAGTTCGAAAAAGGCCAAAAGAAACTTCTCTGGAGTTCTAGGCAGAGGGTGTGCCAAACTTTTCGCGAAACCACAGAATACGTTTTACGGTACGGGTGGTCGATCTTCGTGAATGCTGTGTTCACTGCATCGCGATCAGTAGGGCGGCCGACACGGCTTCCTATGGATAAAGGCTTTGTTCCTATAGGGGTCTCCCAATATATACGCGACGGTACGTGGGAGCACAAGTCCGTATTAGTGTCACCAACTCTCAGGAGGAATCACCCACCTTCGTAGAGATCGGCAGTCACTATGTTTAACGACGCCAGAACACGTCTCTACCTAGACCTCTATGTGTTTGTGTTATGTTACAAAGCGTTGTTATGTAAATTGAATTTATTTTAATGTTGATCTTGTTTAGCAGTTTTCCTTTAAGGATCACCACGAGATGTATATGACAAATTCCTGAATGCAGTCTAAGATGAGAAGCAATCTTTTCAATCTTTCAACTTTGAAAATCTTAACTACTGAGGGAGAAGAAAGGCAAATATTTTCTCACAGATCATAGAGCACACACTAATGAAAAATTTCCTAAATCGTCATGCCAAAATGCACAATGCATGTATTTTCTTTTCCCTTTCTTAATGTTGATGGGTTACAAAAAGAAAGTTGTTATATAACTTTGATTTCGATTTAAAGCGAAAACAAACAAGTTTGTCCAAAATCAAAAGACACCTTAAGATTTACTTGTTTAATCACTGGAAATACATGAAATCAAACCATAATGACGAAAGTAAAAAGACCAATCAGCTATGGACAACAAACAAGCTAACTCTTTAGACCAGCAAAATGCCTAACACAGGTTCAGATCTAAAAAGGCCAAAGCAAGACTAGTTTACTCTTCGTTATGGGAAATTGTAAATGAAGTAAGAAATACAAAAGAACAAGTACAATTCCGTTATATAACAGAGGCAGAATGATGGCAAGTAAGGTTGGTTTCAGAACTGGTACAAGAAAGACAACTTGCTGCAAAAACTATAGTGAAAACAGGCAAGAAAAAGGGAGGAAACCCCAACTGCACTAGGAAAAATTGGGCCAACGCAGGTGCTGCACAGCCAGTCTGGCTCTCAGCGCAGGTAGCCCCTTCGGGACCTGCGTTTCAAAGCAGGTAGCCTGTGTACTACCTGCTTTGGAAAACGAGAGTTGCGTTTTCACAGTTTCCGGGTCACAATTTTCTAAAAAATGCACAGTTTTTGTTCAAATCAGAAGCAATCAGTCAAGTACACACAAAGGGATGATTAGGAAGGTGAAAAGCTATCACTAAGAGCTTACAAGGATCCTTGTAGATCAGTTCTTAAAATCATGAACTTGCTCAGAAAATGAGCTAGAGTAGCTGCCCTCTACTTCGCTTTTGATATAGTCAAAAGCTTTTCGATTTGGTACTCTTTTGTTCAGGAAATGAATAGCAAAATACTACAAACAATCAAATAGATACATTCCCCAGTGGAGTCGCCAGTTTGTTGTATGGAAAAGTATCCGATTCGGATGACCCTATCCCACTCTAAGGGTGATAGTACCTCAGCAACAACTGTAAAGGAAACTACTGAAGGTTTACTTCTTTATGAAAGCAAAAGAGAATGAAAGAATGCACTAACCGTTGCCTTGCGCTTAATGTCGAATCCAAACTCTTCTCTATGGCTGCTTGCTCCCAGCTCCTCTCTCTATTGCTGGCCCAGCTACAATGAGATCCTGCAAAATAGCAAAGAAGGAAACTACAAGCAACATGCAATCATAACTGATTTAAGGATTAGTGTAAATCAAATATACAATTATCACAATATATCATTGAAACAAGAGCATATAGAAGAACCTCAATAGCTTTTATTAATGAAGAAGTAAAGGTTCTGAGAGTGTTACAACCATTGAAGGCTCCAATCCAGCAACACCTCCCAGCAGAAAGAATTTCTCCTCTTCACCTCCTTCAAGCAATCACCCAATAGCTCTAGAGTGAAACCAACAGCATATAATTACTTTGCACAAAATTCCAGCCTCCTGAGCTCATAGGAGAGAGCTCAATATATAGATGAATTGAGAAAGGATGAGTCAGCTTGCAACTGATGTGTAGCTGCCTTGTGTCCTCTCTCTCTTCAGTTGATCTTCAGTTCTTGAGTCCACTTGGAGAACCTTGCTTCCACTTGGAGAAACAGAGCCTCTGACTCATCACAAGGCGAAATCCCTGATCCAAGTGTCATTTTTGGAAGATTCCAGAGCAATGACTCAGTGTGCCACTTGTCCCATCTCGCTCAGCGCAGGTGGCCTTTGTTCCACTTGCTTTGCAACGCAGGTACACCATGGAGGAGTTGAGTTTCAGCGCAGAAGTCTAGTGGAGCACCTGCTTTGATTTTAGGATTGCTTGTTTTTGAGTGTTTTCAGGTGGAGAACTGATCTGAGAGCTGTTGGCTTACTGACCTTGTTCCTCTAGGGGTAGGAACATCATGTTTAGGGACTTTGGATCCCTTGGATTATTGACAATTCATGCCTGATGCTGCAAGGCACAAAATTGTCTATAACAGTCATATGGCCAGAAAAGTTAGTGGGGCCTCTAGAAAATAATAAAAGTTGAAAATATCAAAAGTTAAGTGGAGTTAGTGGCTTGATCAAGTCAATGAGATTAATCCTAATCAAATCAAGCATATGAACAAAGTTGTGAAGCCTTGTAGTTCTTGGTAACTATTGAGTTGAGCACGTCCATTTATCCATATATTGGAGGAAGCTCAATAAAATTATGGTTGAATATTTTGAAGTGTTGATCTAAACTTAAACAGGAATGAAAAAAAATATAGATATAACCACAATATAGAGATGCAACATAAAAAAACACTTCATTTCATTAATATCAAAGAACTGAAATATGGTTACAAACAGAATGGAAATAAACTAGTTCGGGCAATGGTAGCTTATCTTTGAGAATATATGTGGTGGCTACATGCCTTTGAACTGTGTTAAAATGAGGATCAAAAGCCTATTTATTATTCAAAAATAATGGAAAACGCTAAATAACCAAATACCTAACCCTAGGAGATGAAGCTCCAATATTGTGGGCCCCATTTGGGTAAATTGGTACATCAACTTCTCGAGGTCGTAACTTTGGCATACAATATTTGTTTGAAGTGAACAATACCTCATTAGAATAGGTGATGGCCACCAATATCCACCTGGATCAGTTATATATATGTATATAATGTTAGAGAACTTTATGTTTTGTTATAGATATATATATATATATTTGGTTAATAGAATTTAATTTAAAAAAAATGTTTTGGACCTGTAATTTAGTTAAAATATTTTATTTAAGTGCAATCAATTTGATAAAACAAATTATTCTTTTTATTATTAAACAACACTTTTTTAAATATAAATTTATTCAAATTTAAAATAAAAAATAAAATATTTTAACTGCCTCCTCCAACATTTACCCACTTTCACCAGTTTTCCATGGGTAAACATGAACTAAGCGTGACTATGATAAGACTCAGCCTCTTATATGACCTTAAGGAAATGGATTCAACAACATAAGGCCATATTGAATTTCCTCAGGTGTTACAAGACCTCTAGGAGCCACCCAACCCCTCCAGGTGTCCAACCCCTGAGATAACTCTCTTTTTCACTGACCTAGGCTCTCATTCACTCCCTTGACAAGGCCTCCAGGTGATTGTAAGCCTCCAGTCGCTCTCATAGGAATGCTTTCCAACGATTATGGAATTTTCCAATATGTTCTATGCTAGCAACTCTGAATTCTAAACCACTTTTTCAGGGCTAGGAGTCAAGCCTCTGCCCATAAGTCAATGAAACTTCTAGAAATGAAAAATAACATAGAAACAAAGCTTTTAAACTAAAAAATTTAACTAGGACTTAACCTAACCCCTCCCAACCAAGATATCCATTCCGTCAAACACATGATAAACATGCAACCTACAAGTCATGAATGCATATCAAAACATAGGGATATGAAACTTATCTGAGGTTTAACAAGAAGGACCAGTGGCTTCTCACAATAGTTGTCATAACACCGATTAGGTCATGCATTCATTAACCATGCATTCATAAATTAAAATGTGATAAGAGTCATACTTAAATTTGTTATATAACCATGCTTACAACCAACATATAACCACATAGATAACAATGATAGAACATCCATTAAAGCCACATAATAAAAATTACATTTACTAATCAAATACAAGAGAAACTTAGCTCTTATTAACCATATGAAAAATCCAACCAAGTCAGGTACTTCCACATACCACCCGACCATATATTGGGATGAACTAAATCTTCATTCATCCAATCATCTCCGTGCCATATTCCAAGCATGAATGTAGGATCTTATGGGATAAGCCAATCCATAAACAACCAAGGGAATCCATAGGTTAAACCACCTCAACCCTCATCATACCATGATCTCACCTAAAACGGTCCCAAGATCACAAAACCAAAGCTTGGATGCCTCAGAATTCCTTCACTCTCCCTTGAAGAATTTTCATGTCTCCACCCACATGTTGAGGGCATCCTAGAGAAAACAATCTCCACCCCAAAGCTTGGGATTTTCCTAATACCACCTCACACGGATCCAAAACCTTTTGGAAATCCAAATCTCAACCAAGAATGAATCCCATTACATCATGGATATTCGAAAATGGAAAGGAAAGGCTAACTAACACCACTGTCAAAACCTGACAAAACCCATGCCAATGACATAAAAATAACCAAATACACACATGCACATACCATGCATCCCAAACCAGATAGAAAATCATTCATGCGGCTTTTTATCTGCAAGTATTCCCACTAAAGCTGCTTGATCCAACCATTCCTTGATTTATTCTTCCTTTCCTTTGTTTTTCTTGTCCTTCCTTTACTCTCCTTGTCCTTCCTTTGCTTGCTTGCTTTCCTTCTCCTCTTGGTGTTCTTCTCCTCTCTAAGACCAATTCCAAACAAAACAAACAAAATTCTCCAAATTGATGCTCTAATGTCTTTTTATAATTGATGCCTCTAATTTCTTCATTTTCCTTAATTTTCCTTCAATCTCCTCCTCACATGCAACTTGTGACCTTTCACCTCCCTTTTCTCCTATTTTCCTTTATTTTCATAAATAAAATACTAATAACTCATTTTTTTCCTTTTCAAATCCTTTTCCATTGCCTTTGCCAATTTCCCCTTAGCCATAATAAACAACAAGTGATGCCCACTAGGATATTTTTCCCAACATTCATCTTGGAATATGTGTCCCATGACCTTGGTCTTATTTTTCCTTTATTAACTTTATTACATGAACTTTTAACTCGGGGTTGTTACAGACCCCTCGCCCTTAGGGGAACACCATCCTCAGTGTTCTATGACACCTATAACCAATAAGACCATTGAAAAGAAATATATGCTACCCATTGAGCTTTATAACTCAGCTTGCTGCAGTAATTAGAATGAACAACCTGCTCAAAAGAAAAACCATCATGAAAAACACGACACCTGACAACCATGCCACTTACTAGAGATTTATGACACAAATCATTATGGTATTTACAATAACAACCACATATACCTATGCACATTTGCTTCAACTAGCAAATAACTATACTGTCTATGGAGCTTTATAAATCCAACTCGATATAATATTCACAATAAAATGCATATATATACATATGAACATTTTTTTTAACCAACAAATAAAAGGATACAGTGCTCACATCAGCGACAAGGGAATCTAAAGGATCACACCTCCACCCTGTTGATGCCTCGAAAATCACTACAACAACATCGGGGAAAACCACCCGGTCCGGACCTTAAAGGCAGCTCCTTTTCTGTTTGGTGTGGTGGCTCTGACTGGAAATAATGGGACCAGTTTCCCAATGATTGGTAAATAGGATGGATAAGTGGTTGATTCTCTAATATCTAATGATAATTGATGAATGATTTGATCTGAAAGTAAAATTACGAACAAATATTCTATCCTAGGAAATTTCTGCTTTAGTGTAACTTTTGATGATCTTTATCTACAAACAAGCATATAGATGACTCTATTAGTAAACAAAAACATTTATTCATATGATAATTACTTTGTTCAAGTAGTTGAACAAAGTAATCATTAAAACATTATTACACTATTCTTTATATATCATTGACACATATATGATTGAAAGAATAACATTCCTTAGACATTCAATAGTGATAAGCATAAGGATTGTTGTTAAAACACATACATATATCCGATGATAGCAAGATTAAATAAATCCTTATTCACATGCAAGAATGAGACAAGAGCATAGATAATAGTACCATATGTTATTTGGATCACTCTCGATATCAATCACATTTAAATTCCTTCTTCTAACTTAGAAACACTTCAACAACAAGGCAATAGTGCACATCCCATCAAAGCTTTCTTCGTTAAAATTCAGAATACTGGCCCAGTCTTCATAAAAAATATATCAGAAGCACGATAGTGTGACTTACTGATTTGAGTTTATACAAAAACTAAGGCCCTTTATAAATGCATGAAAGGGCCTATAAATATTAATTAGGCTAACTAATTACAAAATAAAAATGCTATTAATTGGTATAACTAAATTATGAGTATCTCCTCAAAATTGGCTTGTTTGTAGTCGGCGGCATGATTCATTGTTTCGGATGATCTCCCTTTGGCTTGAGCTGGCAGATAGAAAGCATTTGTTGCAATTCTGGAGGGCGACTCAGACGAGAATGTAGTTGTGTTGAGTATGTGGCATCATGGATTTCGGGAATCATGCAACTGATGGCATCGGTTAAAAATTTGAGTGTGGCCCTCTGACTGTATGGTTTAATTAAGAAAAACCAAAAGGTATCCCAAGTTAAACTTTGGATGTTGGCGATTAATCTTCCATTCTTCTCCAATTCTTGATTGCATGTTTGTTCCAATGCTTTGGCTGACGTCAATTTACCTGGAGTGCACTGTGAAATCATGTTAGACAGATAAAGAGTGTCATTGATTAACTCAATTAAATTACTGGTTGATAATCTGCATCTTGAGGTTTCTCTCTATGCTTTCATCAGTTGTGACTGCCATTCTATAAAAAGGATTTCTTTGTGTGACTCTAGAATTTAAGGTAGATTTGTGGCTTGTCCTTCACTGGTGTCTTGCCAAGCAAGAAAGTTGGTTAAAGTTTCATCGGCCGATTCTAAATCCTGTCTGGCATTGACTGATTTGTAAACTATTGATGCACTAATCTCACAAAGGGGCTCAACCAGAGAAATGTTATGACATAGTAGTTTTAGCTATGTAATCAATGCTTTATTGATTTGGCGGGCTTCGGACCTGAACTCTGATGGTTGAGGAAGACTCTTGAACTTGTCTACTTGGTGTGTCAGTTGAGCGATTTGCTCATCTTTAGTCTTACTCATTTGTTCATTCATTGTCTTCAATATGGCCAATGCTTCGGATAATTCCTTTTGTTTCTGTACTACACTTAAGTCTATCCTTTTCTTCTCCTTGAGCAATTGCTCATTCAATTGATTATTTAACTGCTGTTGTGTTGATAGTTGCTATTCTAACTGTTCTATTTTTCGTTGTGCTTCGGATACCTTTGATTGTAATGAAACAATTGTTTGATCTCTTTCCTTAAGTAGATTGCTTACTTCCGAGGCTTTATCCATGGTGGCTACCAAATAGGCTCCAGCATACTGAGAAAGTTTTGTAAGGTCATTGGAAGGGTTAAATTCCTCCTTCCACACCACATTAGCCATTTCTGTTTGTTCTGGTAAAAGGGAAGATTGATCAAGTCTCCTCCTTTTTCTTTGTCTTTTCACCACAGCTCTGTGTTTGGGACTGTAAAAGATGTCTAATGGTGGTATGTCTTCTATCTGGAAAACAATCTGATCGGATGGATCTTTAGGAATTATTTCTTCATCTTTGCTGATGGATAGGCCACTGGTCCCTTCAATTGGAACCGTAGTTTTTGTTGTTTCTTAACCAACTGTTACTTAAGGTGTGTTGAACCCTTGTGAAATCTCAAGATTGCTTATAATAGAGTCAAATTGTTGCCACTCTTTGATGAGTTTGGGATCAATCTGAGTATCTATATCAATATATTCACTATCCTGTTTCTTTTCTTTCTCTTGCTCTATCTCCTGCTCTAGCTCTTTTTCCTTTTCGGGAATTGTCTCTGTAGCAGGAGGTTTGTCAATAATTCGTTGTTCAGGCTCGCTTGATTGGGTTGTTGGGGTAGTAGCTAATAAGTCCAGAGGTAGAGTTTGCAACCTCTGTTCTCTGAGCCTATTGAATTCTACCAGTCCTTCGTCTTTATATTTCATTTTGGCCAATGTTTTTACATGAAATAATGATTCTGATGAAGAAAACAGGTCATCAAATTGATCGTTTTCATGGTCAAACTTTGTAAGTTTGGCTTGTTCAAGCACGTTATAGGCAACTTTCCTTGGGTCGTATTGCCTGTTGGGGATGGTTGCAAGATTGAGCATGTTTATTTTTTCTGTCTCTTTCTCCGCATGTTTGTAATAATGTAGATTGTAAACATTGCACCTCAAAGGAAATGTAGGCCATGACTACTTTTTAGAATTCCTAAGAGTTTTGGATGTTCCTGCTGTGGTTATATGGTAGGCCAACTCTTGAGCCAACAACTTATCAGGTATATACAAAGGAAGGACATGGGGTCTTGCTAGGCTACCATAAACCCTTATATATGTGAACTTTTCTTCCCCAAACCAATTCCCTACAACAGTCAAGTCAATCGCTGCTTCCTCGGAAATCCTTGGGGCAGGCTTATCAAAAATGGCATAATAGATAGGTAACATGAAACCATTATAGATTTGGTACAAGTGGTCTTTATAGTGTGCCTTCCATAACATCTGATGATAAATGTGGATTGGCTTAGGATCTTGTGCAGTCCATCTCCACCCGAGTACTGGGTATTCGAAATTAAAGCAAAGAGTATCCATAATATAAGCACTATAATAAAAAGGGGGAATGGTTCTGGTGGTTTTACGTGCATTTGTTCTGAAGTCAAGAATTGCAGTGGCTAATTTATTGGACAATATGTTTTCCCAATCCATCACATAACTATTAACCATCGCTTCCATTAAAGGAACCATTTCAATAGTAAACTTTGCTGAATCATGCATTCCCCACACCCTACACATCATTGCCCTAGCATAACAGTAAGGAGATGACAATGAATCCACAGATTACTTACCCAATGATTCATGTTTTTGCTTTGCGGGATTCTGTCTCCATTGCTTAATTGGGGCCGACTCAGTCTCGTTCTCTACTGCGAATTTTTCCAGAAAGGCTTTGTTGTATTTCTTTTCAGGTTCAGGCAAATGATACATCTTCCTTAAGTTATCAGGCTGAAATGAACCAAAAATTCTTCCGTCAACTGTGAAAAATGTTCTATTTGAAACTGGAATTTCTTCAACCACCCATCTGACTACATCAGTGTATGGAAGAATTTTCTCAGGTGCTGCTATCCTGTGTAAATATGAGTCAGCTAAATCTTTCAGGGAAGCTTCTGATTTATTAGTCGAGTCTGCAGTAGCTTCTTCCGAAACTTCCTCAAGATCCTCTGCTTCAATTAAATTGTAGATACTTTGCCAACTTGTATTTCCAAGGCTGAGACATGTAGTGTCTGAAATTAAACCTTTTTTACTTGGTCCTAGATCACTGGTTGGCTACACTATTGTTGTAGGAGCCGCTACTGCCGTGGATCTCTTGGATTTATTTCCCATTTATTTTAAATTTGTTATTGCGGTGGAGTTCTGCACAAGGGATGAGACCAACATGGTACAGAGAAATAGGTAGTATGAGCCAATATGAAAGAATTATATCAATTAGCGAATAATCAAAGATTATAGTGAAACTATCGCAGATACAATCTAAGTGGAAAATCTTGGCATAACTGCTTCATTAATTGGCCATTTAACATGTCAATCATGGTAAAGGAGCTTTTAAATAGCCATCATATCATTTATATGATGAATGATCCATTCAAGCATGGCTTAGATTTTTTGGCGGATAATCAGAATTAAATCGCAATCGATGATTGGTAACGTGAATGGGAAGGTTTTAATAATAGTCCAAAATATCCTTCGATCACCAAAAGGTGATATAATGCATGCAAGCCTTTTAAATATGTTTCGAAACACGCACCTTGATTTAATGCATCGCAATCGGGGATGGGCTTGGGTCATATTACTTATGCCATTGCGAAATCGCCGATCGTCGATGGCGATAGGCCTTATCGCATCGGAAGATTTGAAAGTGTCACAATTCATGTGTTGGGTTGTTAAGGCCAACTGCCGATGGCGATACCTTTTATCACATCAGGGAAATGGGGGAGGCGTTTGTCTATACTATGTGTTTTGCCTTTCCCTGATATCCGATAGTGATTTCCTTTTTCAGATCGGAGTGAGTCGATGGGTCTTTTATATATGTTTTTTCTTATTATTGCAATATGCGATCTTGCGATCGCTTTATCGTAATAATAAAGAGCTTTATAATTATTTAAAAGACCTATTTTATTATTGTTCAAAAGGTTTATTTTAGAATATATCATTTCTCTTTTTCCTTTTGATGAGGATTTTCCTATAGATGGGTTAATACCAATTTATTCACACATCTAAGTTTAAAAGGGACCCATTTCATATTATGATTTTAAAGAAAAATTTTATGAAATGGGGGGTTGTTGTACAGCACAACACACCCTCAAAGTAATACCAGGATTCACTTCCTTCCCAGGAAGTCTAGAATCCATTGCAAAATTCAAACCTGTATCCAATGTCCAGTGTTATGATTCTTGCGCTACTTGTTCTGTCAATGAACAGTTACTAACTCATTTCTCCAGGGCACGCTCCTAATGTGCATTTGATTCCATCTAGTAATTCTAATGACCAAAACAAATCCATACCCCAGCCTTCCCTTCTCTGCTACATAGTCCCCTAGTTAATTTGGTCACCCCCTTTTTTTTAGTCACTCACCTTCCAAGTTCTCCAACATCCCCTATCCCGAGCGATCCATCCCTTGGAAAAGTTTCCTCACATCGGAAGCTCCAAAAACCAAGTCATATATCTACCTCAAAACCATCATACCCATCATAGCATGCTTATGGAAATCAATGGAATCTATTGGGTACTAGTGTCCCACAATGGCCTTGTTCCTGAATGCTTTACCAACATACTATTGCCTATTCCAATTCCCTTTGTTGTTACTAATTCTTGCAATCAATTTCAACCACCCAACCGAGCATTTCCATGATTTCATGTACCAAGCACATAACTTATATTAGAATCAAAATGAATTTAAATAAATTCAAATCACACCTCATTGATGGCCCATCCGTAAGGTACACCTACAATTTTGTTTACTTCCTATCATAATAAGTCAAATTATCTCTTTGATCACATCATTATGTATAAACATGTCACAGCAAGTTAGATTAAAACACATTTTTCATAAATCATAATCATAAATCACATGTAACCATCATAAACAAAAAACATAGATCACATGCATAATTAAACTAAACTAAAACAATTATCTTTCAAATGGTTCTTTGCTTCTACCTTCATTCTTTATCCCTTTTGTGCACACACAGAATCGGTTTCCAAACTTGGCAAGCACCCAGTGCCTTCTCTTTAAGCAACAAGGGAAACCGGAGACTAAACCGCCTCCTCCCTCAATATTGGCAACAAGGGTATCTCGATATTAAACGCCCTCAACCCTCAATAGTAACAACAAGGGAATCTAGAGACTAAACCACCTCCACCCTCAATAGCAACAACAAGGGCCCAGAGAGTCCCATACATGTTTGTCCCATCACACTGTACAACACATACACATACACAGTGTACCACAACACATATACCTATACCTGATGTACAACACCACACATACACCCACACCTGGTGTACAACACCATGCATACACCCACACTCGTTGTACAACACCACACGTATGCCCACACCCAGTGTACAACACCACACATACACCTACACCCAGTGTGCAACACAACACATACACGTACACCCAATGTATGACACGATACATACACCTACACTCGGTGTACAACATGACACATACACCTACACCCAGTGTACAACACAATACATATACGTACACACCATACAATACCATGAATACACCTGTCGCGATACAATGACTGCACAATACCCGTAGCACCATACCAAATATACACAACACAACATGTACAATGTGTACACAATACCACATGTACACAATGCCACCTGCACAACGTGTACACAACACTACCTAGACAATGTGTACACATCACCACATGTACACAGCACCACATGCACGGCGTGTACATAGCACCACATGCATGACATCTATATAGCACCACCTGCACACAACACCCCGTGTATAACATGTACAGATCACCATATGCACACATCACAACATGTACAATCATGCACACAATACCACATGTACATAGAACCACATATCCAACATGCGCACAACACCATATGTACAAAATGTCGCACATAAAACATGCACACAACACCATATGTACACAGCACTGCATAAACAACATGTGCATAGCACCATATATACACAACATTTCATGTACACAACATCACATGCACAACATGTACAACATATACACAACAATAGTACCACACATCTAGAGATTACATTGTCTCTGCTTGGCAACCTTGCTTCAAGGGTCTCTCCACCATTTATTCTTATCCTAGCATGCCACAGGCCACACTGTTGTCATTCTGTCGATGTATCCCTTGGCATTAACTATTCTTAACATAAACATAATCATAGTACAAACACATAATATCAAATCATATCCACATGTTACTAACCTCATAGATCTTTCATGGCTACTCTTCCCACTTTATACCAGGAAACTTCTCATGCCATTCACCTGCATAAGCAATCATTCCCCCACAAGAATGATCCCTGACAACTTGTCAAACAATGACATACATACATACATGTATACATATATAGGCATCAACATAATCATGATCACAACATAATTACCAGATATCATAAGGTCAAGTTTAAGAGAACTCCCTTTATCCATGCACAACATGCACAACATTGGGAACAATAGTTCCCAACATAACCAAGGCATACCTTTCTCATGACTATCTTGTCATTGTCCATTTACATCAATGGACCCAACCAATCCAACTGATTGTCTTATCCTTACCTTCAACTACCCTTATACATGCACCGAGTTTCATATGGGTATTACATTATCTATTGGGTACCACACAACTCTCCCCGAGCTCCATTAACTTCCTCCTTCCCAACCAATTCCCAAAGCCCTCAAAACATAAAAGGAAATAACCAAAAGCAACCAAGAAGAAAACCCTAAAACCCCAATAGTAATACAACACCACAACAAAGTGGCATGGCCATGCATCATACATAAGTGAAACTACAAATCATGCGCAAACAAATCACAAAATACTGAAAGCAAAATACTCCCAACAAAATCCATGACTCAATCACCATGGGTTACCAATGCTTCTAAGGGAAAGCTCAACCTGATCCTTCTTAAATATTTAGTGGTAGTCTATTTTGCCATGCAATCCCCTGCATCATACTACCATAAACACATAAATGTTAGTCTATAAATAAATAAATATAACAATATACCAGTTGCCTTACCATGTCGTTCCAAGCACATTTCCTTGTAGCACATCCATGCCATCTCTCAATGGACTCCAATTCCCTTAATGGGTCCATCTATAACTAGAAACCAACTATTATAATATTCAAATACATGTTCATGAATCTAGCATATATCCACATAATGTTAGACAAAATCAAGGTTAAGAAGACTTCTTGCATTCATGCAAAGCACTCATTCGTTTGGACTTGCGGTTTCCAAACAATATAGCCAGAGGAATTCTCATCCAATTCTTTCTTTTTAACTTTACCTTGCTGCAATTGAGTCTTACTATGTCTAGTAATATCACCCAGTTGTTAGTTACATAAAAAATCAATTATTACCTTGTCATGCTAATACCAAGCATGTTTCCATGCAACTGTTCACAAATGTCAGTTCCTAAGATCAAGTCATCATGCCTATTAATTTGAAGTTAGCCCTTATCAAGACTAACAACCATGTCATAATCAATAATCAACTCACAGTCACTAGACATAATACTACAAATATCAACCATTGATACTCAAGTGCATATTAGTTGTCTCAACACATATTGTGTCAGTACAACCATCTTAAAACAAAAGAATTGCTTCATGCAATCTTATAGACACATACTCATATCATGCAATTAATCAAATATTCAAACAACATGTAATCGTACCATGTTTTATAAACCAAATAAATGACATAATCAAACTCATACCTCAATATATCTCAAGGGAGGCTATCACATATGTACAAGTCAGTCCAGATTAGTACGATACAATATCACAAGTATGTCAACTCATACGCAAATACCATAACCATAACCATATGCATAGGCTGATCTAGATTAGCACGCTACATACAATATCAAGATCTTAAATGCAATAGCCATAATCATCATGTGTATAACCGCAATGCATACAACAACAAGTTATTGCCATTCATGATTATCCATCACGTCCATATGACCACACTAATTAAGTAGCATCTATCATGTATATATAACCATAACAATAATAGATTACAAACATGCATATAACGACAAGGCATATAACAATCATTAACCGACATACCTGCATACCCAACGTAAAAACAGTATGATGATCTTATCTTATCCCGAGATCCAATGTTGCAACCTTGCTTTGATGACCTACATCTCTTGCTCTATCTCAGCCAACACATCAGCATCATACATCATAACATAAACTATGACACCGTCTATATACCTGACAACCATAGCCACTATCATGTATGCACACTACCAACATGCATTCATAACAATAACATTCCACCTATATAGTCCAAGTATCTTGATCCCGAGGATCAGTAATGTGCCCAAAATTCAAAGTGTTCAAAAATTCTCAAAATTGGTGCCAAAGCGTAGATATCACTGACCTAATTCCAACGCAACTTGAATCGCTCAAAACTGATATCCTATGCTCCTGATATCACGTTCTGATCATTTTCCCAAACAGGCAAAATTTTTTCAAGTTGGATGCAGGACTGCTAATTGGGAATTCTGTAAGCTGACTAGATAGGGTGAGTAGGAAACTTTATTGTACCTCGTAGGCCAATGGCAGGCTACCAAGTGGCCTCACCTGATTGGTCTGTGTTGGAAAGTTTTGATTGGTGGTTGCAATTATTAAGTGGACCAATGAATGGGTGTCACGTTGACCAGTCATGGGCTGCCACATCGCACCCTGAGGGTGGTGTAAAATTTTGGTTCATGGTCGAACTGGCCTCCACAAGAATCAAACATGCAACCTTTGAACAAGAATTACAGTGCTTTACCAATTGTAACGAAACTATAGCTAATTTTCGGTGTTGAAGTGTTAGGGGACGGGATCGAGGCTAATCCATGGCCCTCGATCACCCCACACCCATGAGACCATAGGAGGAGGGTTGGGGGCTCATTCTTAGACATGGACCTAGGTCACGAGATATACCATACGACCGGAGGTAGTTAGAGCAGAGCATTGGACAACGGGTGCTAAGGTGAGGGGGCCAGCCCCAAGGTCGTATGTTGACCATGTGATCATGGTGGAAGGTGCTAAGGTTGGCGCGATAGACACAAACACTAAGGTTAAGCCTGGCCCCATGGTAAATGGGGTCACATAGGATCATGGGCGAAGAAAGAAGGAGCTCGACAGATGGGTGCGGAAATTTGGGGACCAACCCCGGGTTATATGACGCTATGTAACCACATGCCAAGAGACCGGGGGGGTATGCCGATGGGTGGGGCAGGTGGTTAGCCTTATCCCCTGGGCGAATGGCCCCATGTGGCCAAAAAAATTTCCCCAAGGGTCAATGGTGTTGGGTTCAGCCCAACTTGGTCCAAGTTTTGGTCAAAAACTCTGCATTTTGAGGAGTGGATCACGTGGAGCTAGCGAAGTTCTATTCATTGCACAGTGTTTAGGGGCTTTGGGGTGAGTCAAAATTCCCTTATATTGTAACAGGTATCAGGTATTAGTCCATTGTTTTTTTGGATCCATGGCATGTGGACCGTGGTCTTGTAGTAAGGAAGCCTATATCAAGAAGATGTAATACTTTGTCAAAGACAATAAGATAAGCATAGATAGAATTCATAATTGATCAAATTTTTTGAGTCTGTGTTTTGGGGAAGGCTTCACAGCTAAGTGCATGGAGGCCTTGAAGAGTCTATAGCTAAGTGCGCAGAGGCCTTGAAGAGTATGCAGCTGAGTGCATAGACCACCTATAGATGGGTGCACAAGTCAGAGAAGTGCATGTATTGAAGATCCTTACTAATAAAGAAGAAAGTTTTGGCGAAGTATTGTGTATCTTTCTGTGTTCATTATCTATTGTTATTGATATTGTTATGCATATTTTTTAATGAATTACCTGAAATAATATATGTTATATTGTTCTCTATTATGTTTATGCATTAAGTACCAATATGTGAATTTAATCATCAGTGTGAAGCTATTCATGTATGTGAAGTTGTATCTATATATAATACATAAGTGAATACACTGGAGCCACAACGCCGATATCCCTCTGGCTGCAGAAACCTGGTTCTGCAATCTCCCATAATCACTTCAGGTGAGGCTGCGATTTTCTTGCAGGTCGTTGCCGAAAGGGCTAGTGGTTGAGGATTTTGTTGGTGCACAGTACACTTTGAACCTCAGTCAATCCCCCTTAAACCAACAAATGGTTATGTTTTAGATAGAGGAGGAATGACCTATTATAGAGTTTTATGAACCATGTCATAAAACTCTATAACAAGTCATTCCTTGATCCAGGTGGATATTGGTGGCCACCTGCCAAGTCCACCTGGACCCCCACCATTGCTTCTCTCAGCAGTTTCAGTTTCCTTAATTGTAGCACAACTTACTATTTTTAGTAGTTTTTCGGGTCCTGAACTTCTGGAGCCGTTTTGAGGCCCTAAACGACGTTTTTGGGAAATCTGGGGGCAACATGGGTCCATGGACCGATGTTGCCCTTCCCAAAGTGGTAGTGCTCGGATAGATCTTTCTAACGAGCTATTGTACGCGTCAAATGGAGATCGTATGCCAAAGTTACGACCCTGGGAAGTTGATGTACCAATTTACCCAAACGGGGCCCATAGTTTGGCGTCTCATCTCCTAGGGTTAGGTTTTGGAATGTTAAGGGTTTTCCATTGTTTCTCAACAATAAATAGGCCTTCGAGCCTCATTGTAAGGGAGTTCAGGGGCATGTAGCCACCACATCTCTTCTCAGAGATAAGCTACCATCGCCCTAGCTGGTTTATTTCCATTTCTAGTTGTAAGCATATTTCAGTATTTTCCATTAATGAAATGAAGTATTATTTCCGCTGCATCTTTGTGTATATGGTTATCTTTGTAATTTTTTGCATTCTTGTTTAAATCTGGGTCAGTGGTATCAGAGCGGTCTTCTTTTTCTCTGTTTTTCTTTGCATGTCCCCAACAAGGTCGGGATATAAGGAGTTAGGGCTTGAACTGGTCGAACCTTTGCAAGACCAGCCTCGCAAATCCCGACGGCCTCCCATGGCAGATGAGAAGAAAGACGAGGGGGTAGGAGATCCCATCAAAATCTTGCTTGAAGAAGCCCTCGAGCGACAACAGAACGCGATGATGGACAGCTTTGCCCAGATCCTTCAACGGCTACCCAAAAGCGACGCATCGGCTTCTAACAGCTACTCTGGAAACGCCACGCCCTTTAAGGTACAAGTTAATTTTGAAATCCCCATATTCGAGGGTCAAATAGACGCAGATGCTGTAGATAAATGGTTAAATCTGCTAGAGGGTTATTTTTTTGTTCATGAATTTTCGAGTCGGGAAAAGATTGTTTTCGCTCTTCTCAAAGCAGCCCCCCACGTCAAGGACTGGTGGGAAACCTACTGCAAGCAGAAGGATGAAAGTACTGGCTCACTATTTTCAGCCGCACCCACCTGGAATTCATTCCAGGATGCCATCAAGGAGCAGTACTACCCTGTCGGAAGCTATGAGGATGAATACATAAAGTGGACCATGCTGCGACAGGGAAGGGACCAAGACATGCCGGAGTTCACCAATCTTTTCCATACCCTTCGCACAAAGTTGGGTATCAAGGATTCGGAGCAACATTTGATACTCAAATACCATGGCTGCCTGCACAAGTACATCCAGGAAGAAATACAATTCTTGAACATCTCCTCGCTCGGCGCAACATACCGATATTCCGTCAAGGTCGAGCAGAAGTTTAAACAAAATAAGTGAGACTTTGGATCTACGAATCCAAAGCAGGGGAAAGGTGCCCCTAAACCACAGAAAAAAGGACAAAGCCAAGGCGGGACAGCCCAAGACAACCCGCCGAAGCTGCAAGCAAAGAACAGTGCCGCGAAGCCGAAAAAGGACACTGGAAAATGGTGTGAATTCCATAAGAGCTCCACTTACAACACAAGTGAGTGTCAGGCCAAGCAGTCACTGGTGGCTGAGCTAAAGGTTTCAGAATCAGATGCATGTTCCGACTCTAAGTCAGAACCCGTTAAGGGGAATGACAAAGGGAAGCAGATCATTGATGCGGATCCCAACGCCACTGTTGCTACCGCCAAGATCCAGAAAAATGAACCCGAAGATCCAGAGGAGGAGGAGCGTCTCTTCCACTCCCAGATGTGGGTAAAGAGCTCCCCGATACAGTTCATTGTTGATAGCAGGAGTCAAAAGAACCTCATTTCGGCAGAGGTCGTGAAGCGGTTGGGCTTACCGACCACAACACATCCACAACCATACACCATTGGGTGGCTTCACCAAGGACGAGATCTTCGCGTGAGCCAGCAATTTTGCCTTCCATACAACATCAAGCCCTTCACGGATGAGGTATTGTGTGACATTGCTCCCCTTGAAGTTTGTGATGTATTATTAGGACAGCCATACTTGTGGAAGCAACATGTTGTGTATGAATCAAGGCCCTGTGCTGTTATTATTACATTGGGAAATAAGTTGTACAGGATACTAGAGGTAGCACCACCTACCGCCATCTCTTTGATTACTACAAAACAATGCAGTAAGATCATTTCAAAAACCAGGAAATTTGTTTTCCTGATGATACGCCCTCAAGGAAAGAATAAACCGGTGGCGGCGGCCTCCAGACAGGGTCCCTCTGCACGACAACTATAGATGGACAAGGTTGTGGAGGAGTACGAGGACATCTTCACCTCCCCTGCAGGGGTTCCTCTGCACTGTCAGGTCAAGCACTCCATTGATCTGACCCCAGGTGCGCCACTACCCAATGGACCAATTTATCGGCGCTCCGTTCTGGGGAATAATGAAATCAAGAGGCAGATTCAGGAGCTCCTGTAGAAAGGTCACATCCATCCGAGTTCATCGCCTTGTGGGAGCCCGATCGTGTTGGTACAGAAGAAGGATGGGACGTGGAGACTCTGTATTGACTATCGGGCGCTGAACAATATCACTGTCTGTAATAGGTACCCAATCCCGCGGATTGATGACCTCCTGGACCAACTAAAGGGGGTGAAATATTTCAGCAAGATCAATCTAAAGTTAGGATATCACCAGGTACCAATCGAACCCTCTGATGTGTGGAAGACTGCCTTCAAATCCAAGGAGGGCCTTTTCGAATGGTTGGTTATGCCTTTCAGATTGACGAATGCTCCTGCAACCTTCATGAGGCTAATGGATGACATCTTGCAGCCATTCACCAACTCCTTTGTAGTAGTATACTTGGATGACATTCTGATCTTCAGCCAGAGTTGGGAAGAGCACCTCCACCACATCCGACAGGTTCTCCAAACACTGTGGCAGCACAAGCTATGTGCCAATTTGGAGAAATGCACTTTTGGCATGACCCAGGTTCAGTATCTGGGATACATCATTGATGAACAGGGGGTGCATGTCGATCCAGCCAAGATCCAAGTAATTCGGGATTGGCCATCTCCAACCACTCTAACAAAGCTCTGCAGCTTTCTAGGTCTTGCCAACTTCCACCGCAGGTTCGTGTTGGGGTTTTCTCATATTACTTGGCCCTTGAGTCAAGTCACCAAGGGAGGGGCGAAAGCAAAATTCTTTTAGTCTGAATCTCAACAGAAGGCATTCATGGAGTTGAAGGATCGCCTTTGCATGACACCAGTGCTCGCATTACCAGATTTACAACAACCATTTGAGGTCAAGACAGATGCCTCTGACTATGTTATTGGGGCAATCCTTACTCAACATGGACATCCAGTGGCATATCATAGTGAAACACTTTCAGACACAGTCCGGAAGTACCCCACTTATGATAAAGAGATGTATTCCATTGTACAGGCCTGCCGACAATGGAAGCATTACATTTTGGGGAAGGAAACGGTCATCCACATAGACCACCGACCCTTGCAATTCATACAGACCCAAGGGAAATTGCAGAATGATCACCATCAGAAGTGGTCTACATACCTGCAATAGTTCCACTTGAATATCAAGTATAAGAAGGGCAGCACCAATAATGTTGCAGATTGCCTCAGTCGACCACCAATCATGGTGTTAACCACCGTACTCAACTCTTGTGGGCACGAGACTTCTGATTGGCCACTTCTCTACAAAAGCGACCCAAAATTCGGCCACACATACCAGACACTCTTGGAGGGTCGGCATGTTCCAGATTTTCACCTCCAAGATGCCCTGTTATGCCACCTGGGTCACCTTTGTGTTCCTTCAAGCGAGCGTGCCAAGATGATTTGGGAAGCACACTACAGTCGGGCTGCTGGGCATTTCGGCGTCAAGAAAACATTGGCAGTACTGCAAAATTATTTCTATTGGCCGAATCTTCGACAGGATGTTGGGAAGTACATCAGATCATGTACTGCCTGTGCCATTGCCAAACCGACCATTAAGAAGCGCGGCCTCTATACCCTGTTGCCTACCCCTAGTCGACCTTGGGAATCCATCTCCATGGATTACATGTCAGGCCTTCCTTCCACTAAGCATGGAAATGACTGTGTTTTTGTGGTCGTCAACAGGTTCTCGAAGATGGCCATTATGGCGGCCTGCAAGAAGAATATCACAGCAGAAGCCACTGCTAAACTCTTCTTTGAATGAGTGTGGGTGCACTTTGGGATCCCACAGTCTATCATCTCAATTCGGGACAGTCGGTTTCTCAGCACATTTTGGTCCAGTCTCTGGTCAATGTTGGAGACCAAACTCACGAAGTCCACAGCCTTCCATCCTCAAACTGATGGCCAGACAAAGGTTGTCAATAGGATGATTGTGCACATTATGCGCATGTATAACTCAAAGCATCCACGCACATGGGATGAGAGCCTCCCCTATGTTCAGCACAGCTACAACTGAGCTCTTCACAGCTCCACTGGCCATAGCCCTTTTCAGGTGGGTTTGGGTTTCCTGCCACTATGCCCCATTGATGTGGCCATGCCACTTGCAGCTACTCACATAAATTCAGCTCATGTCCAGTCCGAAACAGATAAGGCCACTAGCTTCATTGAGCGCATCCAACATATTCGCGAGCAGGTCCATGACATTCTGGAGAAATCAAATGCCAAGTACAAGCAGCGACATGATCAACATCGGGTGCCACACAAGTTTCAGGTGGGTGACAAAGTCCGGTTGCATTTGCAAAAGGAACGCCTTACTGGAGCCTATCAGAAATTGAGACCACTCCGATATGGTCCTTACACCATTACCAAGGCTATGGGAGACAATGCATTTGAGCTCAGCATTCCCCCATTCCTTGGTCTGCACCAAGTGTTCAATGTGGACCGCCTTCGACCATACTTTCCACCATTGCTAGACACATCTGACATTGCAGAACAGCTCAAACCCACAGAATTAAATCCAGATTGCATGGAACAAGCTGCAACTGATCAGATCATGGACACACAGATCAAGAACACTCACCAACAGAATATCCAACTGTATCAATTTTTCAAAGCAGGCCAACTCCTTCAGTAGGGCAAGTGGCTCACCAGGGAACAAGTTCAGCAAAAGTTTCCTCATCTCATGGAGGAACTCAACGCAATGGGGACCATTGCTTCCTAAGGGGGGAGGAATGATCCAGGTGGATATTGGTGGCCACCTGCCAAGTCCACCTGGACCCCCACCATTGTTTCTCTTAGCAGTTTTAGTTTCCTTAATTGTAGCACAACTTACTATTTTTAGCAGTTTTTCGGGTCCTGAACTTCTGGAGCCGTTTTGAGGCCCTAAACTACGTTTTTGGGAAATCTCGGGGCAACATTGGTCCATGGACCAATGTTGCCCTTCCCAAAGTGGTAGTGCTCGGATAGATCTTTCTAACGAGCTATTGTACGCGTCAAATGGAGATCGTATGCCAAAGTTACGACCCCGGGAAGTTGATGTACCAATTTACCCGAACAGGACCCACAGTTTGGCGTTTCATCTCCTAGGGTTAGGTTTTGGAATGTTAAGGGTTTTCCATTGTTTCTCAACAATAAATAGGCCTTCGAGCCTCATTGTAAGGGAGTTCAGAGGCATGTAGCCACCACATCTCTTCTTAGAGATAAGCTACCATCGCCCTAGCTAGTTTATTTCCATTTCTGGTTGTAAGCATATTTCAGTATTTTCCATTAATGAAATGAAGTATTATTTCCGTTGCATCTTTGTGTATATGGTTATCTCTGTAATTTGTTGTGTTCCTGTTTAAATATGGATCATTCCTCCTCTACCTAAAACTATCTTCACCTGTAGGATTCATTATTTAACAAATGATTATGTTGTCGGGACTAGGATCTGCTTAAGGGATATGTTTTGGCATCCATCGAAGAAAGAAATCCAGGAGTGGGTTAAACAAAAAGAGAGATAATTTTCAGAAAAAAAAAAGAGAGAACAGAAACCCTCAATTATCAATTGAAGACTGGTTGTAGAATTATATCTCTGAAGAGCAATACGAAATCTTCTTTGGTTCATTCCACAATGAATTGTACAAGTGGGTATCCAAGTTGATTGAGCATAAGACTTGTTTCAAGAACGAAGAACCTAAGGAGTGGAATCCTAAATTGGTACGCCAACTCACAAACATCAGCAATAGTATCTCAAAGGTTATTGATTTCTGTATCGATAGCATTTTGGGAGGATTTATCACTGAGTTCAGGAAAGATGTGATCGTATCCTATAGTGAAGCTGAATGAATATTTTTCAAAGGACAACAAGGTAAGTTATTAAGATATTTTAATCTTTGGATTAAGATGTTATCGTGTGAAAAGGGGATTCTATGAATGCAATCATATTAATGTTTGGACAAAGAGGAAATAAGCTTGAACTAGGGTCTACGCGAAGTGGAAAATGATATAGAACAGATCCGAAGAATTTTATTGAGACTAACTATAGCCCCTTGTTAGGAGGATCTGAGAGCGAAGAAGAAAGAAGTAACCCTACAACCCTATGACATTCCCCCTCCCATCCTGAAGGTGCGTTGAAGTTAGGAGTTGAGAAGAATCAGGGCGTCTTTGGGATTCCCCATCCATCCACCCCCCTTACACCCCATCCCCATCCCCATAATTCCCCTACACCCCCACCCCCTCCCTCTCCACCTAGCCCCAGGAAGGAAAATGGTCGATGACATTAAGCTACCTATCTTTAAAGGAATTGGATCAAAGGATCCTGAGGAGTTCTGGATTATAGTTGTTGCAATATGGACAACAAGACAGATCACTAGTGATGATGTAAAGAAGGGATGGCTCTTATGTCATTGAAAGAAAGGGAACTAACTTGGTATATGAAATACTTTGTGACTAACCTGATTGCTTTGCTAGTATTAGAATTCAATAATCCTAAATCAGAATTGCAGTGCATCACAGAGCTAAAAGAAATCAAACAGACAGTGACTTAATCTATGTGGGTGGTGGATCAACAGTTCAAGGTGTTGATGGGTCAAGTAAGCTTTAATATACCCCCAGAACAACATAATGAATGGTTCATAGCCACACTACTACCACATATTAGGTTACCTTTGACATAGTAGAATATCACGACTCAAGATGAAGCATTGGAGATTACGATGAAGTTGGAAGCTTCGCCGATTGGGGATACTCATGCACGAGTACAACAGATAGAGAGTCAGATAGCTAATTTGACTTTGGAATTGCAGGATCTCAAGAAAGGTAAAGAGACCATATCATAAGAATGGTGTATGAAATGCAAAGCAGAGGGTCATTATAAGGATCAATGCCCTGTGTTCAGAGACTATTTGGCAAGTGGAGAACTTAATCCAGTAAACCCAGGTATGTGATGCAATATTTGTAGAATGAGAGGTCAACATCGTTCTGAAGATTTCTACCTATTACAGAAGTATGTGCAGACCCCGAAGCAACTATTTTGTAACTTTTGCATATCAGTAGGCCATGATGAGAAAAATTGTTGAAGTTATGACTTGATGATGGAGCACATTGCTGATACTTATATACTGCAAGCTAAAGGACATACACAGGAGGAGCCAGGTCAACACGCTGGTCGAGGAGGATTTCAAGGATAAGGATGAGGAGTTGGTTGAGGACATGGCCAGATTATCTGTTAGAACTGTGGATAGGCATGACACTTTTTAAGAGATTGTCAGAACCCTATGACAACCTGCAACTACTGTAAGTCTTTTGATCAGGTGATAAAAGAGTGCCCCGTCCTTATTGTGAAGCTGCAGGAGAAAAGAAACTAGTAGCCTGCAAAAAATATTCAATTGATGACCATTGAGCTAAGGGAGGATCAATTGTGCATCAGCATTGTAAAAATAAGTGGAGCTGCAATTAGAAATGATAAAGACAATGGGAAAAAGGAAGTTGAATTTACATGGGTAAGAAAAACTATTGAAAAAGCTCCTACATTTGATATCCTGAAGGAAAAGTAAGTATTCATGGAGGTGAGGTGAATCTTTATGGATGATGGGACCTCAACCTCTATCGTGCAACCAACTCAGAAGGATAACCATGAAATAGTACCGGTTGTGACCCAAGATGTGGATTTGAGTATTTTGAAGTCTTTTCTACAAACTTGCATGAAGTTGTTAAGAAATCAGAAGGTCGTAGAGGGATTGCAGGAAATGATAGACTCTTGTGCTCCTAAAGAGGTATTGAAGAGTGAGATGCACATAGTGATTAATCTACATACACACAAGAAGTGGACTAGAAAGGAAAGGATGCTTACACTACAGATCGGGGAATACTTCATGGATCGGGTTATCTTGGATCTAGGATTTGATGCCAACATCTTGCTGAAGAAAACTTGGGAATTGATGGGTAATCTGAAGCTACAATGGTCAACTATTCAGCTAAAAATGGCAAATCAATAGAATATTTTCCCTCTAGGAAGATTGTCAGGTATCACAGTACACATTGATGGAGTGCACAGTACCACTGATTAGATTGTGGATGACAGTAATCCCTGCCCCGCATTACTTGGATTGGATTGGGAATTTGCTAACATGGATATAATTAACTTGAAGAAAAGGAAAATTATATTTGAAAGCGATAATATGAGAGTTATTGTTCCATTATATCCATTAGAGGGAGAAAGATATACTGAACAAGGATAATTTTAGGGGAGAATGTTCGCCCTGTGGGGAAATTAAGGGGTTTTAAATTTTTAGTGGGCGAATATTTTGTATCATAGTACATTTTTACAAATCACCTCAAATAGCCCACCTTATTTTAAGGGAGAGGGTAAAAAAGGTAAATTTAGCCCTTGAAATTAGGACTTACAACCTTCCATTCGCCCATTTTCAAGAATAGGTTTTATTTAAGTGAATCCATTCGCCCATTTTCAAGAATAGGTTCTATTTAAGTGAATCCTATGGGCGAAATACTATATTTATAAAAGAGGTATGGTAAATTAATAAAAATATAAATAAATGAGAGGTATGGTAAATAAATAAAACATTTTTTATATTTACTCCGTAAGTCACCTTATATACATGTAAGGGTGTAAACAAATAAAAATATAAGTAAAGTGGAGGTATGGTAAGTAAATAAAACGTCTTTTTATACTTACTCAAAAGGTATGGTAAATAAATATAAATATAAATAAACTAGACGTATCATAAATAAATAAAACCTCTTTTTATATTTATATTTAGTCCATAACCCGCGCTCTATTTATGAAGGCTCAAGAAAGAGGTTTTATTTAAGTGAATCCTATGGGCCAAATACCATATTTGTAAAAGAGGTATGGTAAATTAATAAAAATATAAATAACTGAGAGGTATGGTAAGCAAATAAAACTTTTTTTTATATTTACTCCATAAGTCACCTTATATTTACCAACACTCAAAAAATGGGTTATATTTAGGTGAAACTTATGGCCAAAATACTATGGGACAAATACCATGGACTAGATTGTTATTAATACCATGCAAAAAACCATTATTAACCCTAATATTAGAATTAATAAAAAAAAAATGGCACATGGTATTGACCCATGGTATTCACCAAAATGGCACATGGTATTGACCCATGGTATTCACCTGGAATGTAGCCTATTTAAATGGGGGAATTAAACTAGCATGTATCCTATGCTAAGATTCACTAGGACTTTACAAAGTTTTATTATTTAGTGAAAGACTCGCCAAGATCTTACAAGATTTTATAATTGAGTAAAATATTCGCCATGCCTGGTGAGAGATTCGCCAAAAAATTATATATACATATTATATTATTGATAAAATCGCCTTCCATTTTTCCTATATACCATGGAGATTCGCCCATTTATTATATTTATAAATTTAGGGGGGGTTCTTAAAATTTTCCCTAATACTGAACCTATCAAAGAAGAGTACAGCGCGGATGACATCAATAACATTTATCAAATAACAAAAAAAGAAGAAGAATGGATTAACCCTATTGTAGATGGAAAAATGACTTGGGAGAAAGATAGTTCCTTCACTTCAAATTCAAAAGAGGAATTAGAGAAATGGAAAAGAAGGTTACATGAAGTGCCTATGTTGGCTTGATGGGGCCTGACCTAGGTTCAGAGTTAATTAGCCAAAAAAATCCCTACACTACTAGATCTTTTGGCATCAGCCCATGGTGTGCAGACTGAAGTCTCACCCGAAGCAGTATGGGGGGATGTTGGAACCAAGTTTCCGCACCCTGGATATGTCTGAGGGGTCAATTTAGTCCAATTGTTCCTACCTTCACATAAGTTACTTCACACACTATTCTGACCTGCGAGACCTTCACGATCTATTATAATCACCTGCTCACAGCCCTAACCAGGAGCTGAGAGGCTTTCACGCTGCTATGGCAACGATCTGTGCTATTTTCCCCAAATTACTCTGTGTATCTTACTTATCTTCTTACAAATGTTAGTTAACTTTACGTAAATAGATACTTTATCTCACATTTACTTAATCAACACAATCATATATGTTTGCGCATCATATAAATAGTAGAAATGTAATTTATAACTAATACATTCAATGCAGAAAATAGTAAATGAATACATAGGAATGGTATAAAACTTCTCTTTATTAATGCTTCAACGGTTATAGACTCAACCTGCCCTATGCACTCAGCTACAGGGGTCCGCGCACTCAGCTGCGGACTACTAGGCCTCTGCGCACTCAGCTGCAAAGCCTTCTCCTACTGTACAACCCAAAGACTCAACTCTACACTTAGCTCTTCCTCTATCCTTCTATTCCATGAACATTCTTCTTCTATTTTATTTATGTGATTCTCAACTACATAGAGCCTCACTCTATTTATATAATCCCATGGTCCGTGGACCATGGGTAGATCTCTAAAGCCGACATTACATTACAAAATTAAGGGTGGACAACCCTATGACTTATTTACAACTTTGTACTCCGCACCCACAACATGTGGAGTCTTTACATCAGATTTACACTTTTTAGCCAACATCTAGGCTTTTAGCCCCAAAACTTCCCTTGGGGGATCCCACGCCCAACAAGCCCCCATCACAAACATCGTGACTCGACCTTGATTCACTTTGTCGGTGCAGAGATCTTCACGCAGAGACCTCTCAACTCAACATAGACTACTACAAGATCGATAGTGCACTGAGTAGTTGCCTGTGGTACCTCCTGTTATCACTCCGGTTGTTCCCAAAAGTTGTAAGAAAGGGAATACGGCCGAGGTAACCACAGACCAATATTTTAGATACATATTCTAGCCAATCTTCATCCAGAGAGGGCTCTCTCTTTATGATTTAGCTATGTTTGAGGTATATTAGGCTAGTTATGCATTGAAAGGGTTTGCTTTGAGTTTGGTTGGAAGGATAGGGACTCAATAGAACAGTGAGGTAAAACTGAAACATTTCAGTCCATTGGGCATGATGGAGTCAAAAAGGATGGCTTCCTGGGTTAGGTTTCTTATCAGAGGATTTATCACAGAGAAAGGTACTCAAATATGGAACAATTTATAGGCTGGAATCAGATGGAATGGAGTCAATGGGTGAAGGGAAATTAAGAATCCTTCATCATGTTGACAGAGGGAAAATGGATGATTACTGCTAAGGAGAAATTAAGAATTCCTTAGCTAATATTCAAGATGAAAGAACCAGGGGAAACAGGAGCAATTAAGAATTCACTATTTATGCTAATTCTGAAGAAAACATTAATAATAATAAAGACTGAACACAGAGTGCAAACAAGCAAATTCTGAGTTATTCTTTTTCTCTATTATTTAGATCATGAAACATAGATGATATAGTAAACACAGAAACTGTAAAACACAAGTTAGAAGAGACTTATTGATCCATAAAATGATTCAAGAATTCTGCAACATGGTCCTTAGCATCAATTCTTCATCCAGTGAGCTTAACAAATATGGTTCCAACAACTTTCTTATTTCCAAAATTGTTCAGTATTACAGTCAAAACTATGAACATCCACCACCAACCAACCCCAAATACTTCGTCTGGGAGGGTATTTATACAAAAACGTCAAGATATCATACAAAATATCTTATAGAAATAAATATCTGCTGACAATTAATGTTTCTTTTACATAGATAGAGACATACAGTCTCGAAAATAGGGAGATAATGAATAGATGCAATAAATTCGTGTTGTGCTGATTGATCCGTCTTTATGAGAAGTATTGGAGGTAGGTGCTACAAGTTGGTTCCCAGTTGTCTTCTACTGATCCTCTGTGCTGATTTTTCTACTTTGGTCGGACTTTCTTAACTTTGATCTAATGCGCTTTGACCCGCAGGACCGTGATTCATTTTTGTCCTTCATATTATAGCAGATGGTGCACAATTTTAATTTGACCAAAGATAAGTTTATAGGATCTCTAGCATGCTCTGCCACCATTCTGGTCCTGGTATTTTATGTCTCTGTAGCTTCCTTAAAGTCTCATTAGTCTCTGTGTACCTGAATAAGTTAGGAGGGATGGTGAATAGATGCTTCATCTCATGCTCTATATAGAATAGATTTTCCAGGCTGACATAAAGGGACTGGCCAAATGGAAGTGCTTTTTCTCCTGAAGTACTTGAAGATGCATTAGCTTGATTGATATCATATGTATTTAATTTATGTACATAGTCCGTGTGCTTCATCAGACGATCATTATCTCCCAATGGACTTGGAAAACCTTTTTGATGCAGGACTATAAATTTTTCTGTGAAAGAATCAACCTCTACCTGCATGTCCTGGCATCTTCTGTCCAAGTTTTGCATTAGAGTTCTCATAGTTAGAACTCTCTTGATGTCCAAAATGGTACCTGTTCTATCTCTGATATCCAGTTCTTCACTGGTCTTAGTATTCAAAAAATGTATTAGCATGTTAGCTTGCTCATGCATCTGTCCCAATAAGGCTCTTGTTTTCTGAATTTCCACTTGGGCCACTCTTATCAAATCAATCTATTCATAAATGGTTTGAATAGATCTCCATACATCACTAAGGGATTGAGTGATGTTGGTCCACAAAATTCCTCTGATTTCTGCCAAAGGCTTATGCAGAGAGAGATCCTTTTCTAAGGCTCTTACCTTGTTCTCCAATGCTTTGACCTCCCTTGTTTTCTCTGCCACATTCATCTTAGATTTATCATAGCTTTGCTCAATCTTTTCCAATTTTTCTTTTACTTTCTTCAATTTCGATACTTGGAGTTTCAACTCCTCCATGGCTTTTATTAATTGCTCAGTGGTCATAGTTGTGCTGCTGCCTGGTGCTGTTGCTGCTGAGGTACCTGTGGTGATTTTTGTTGTAGGTGCCGAGACAGTGGGAGGCACTGCTGTTATAACTATTGGAGGGGCATCTGTGACTATTGGAGCTACTTCAGGTGGCTGGGAGGTCGACTCTCCCTGCTTTTCTTATAGTGCTTTCTCCAATGCCTGCTTTGTCTCACTCAATCTCTCATTCAGCCTCATGAGCAGGTCCATCATTGTAGAAATTTTGAATAATATAAAACTTATTCACAGAGATTATCATGATTATATACTATTTGCAGAATGCATGCATAATACATAACCTCCTCTACCATTGATCATCAATTTGCAGAATTAAGAAACAATGTCATGCGCACATTGAAAACATCAATCGCATATATCAACACAGTATGTACTGGGGAAAGCATACAGCTGAAAACCCCCAACTATCTGTATATTATAATGATAGAGAACATGTAACAATACATAGTACAATACTCCTCACAAGTACTCAGTACTATCTCCACCTGCGACACACAAACTAGCTCAGATCTGAACAAGTCAATCAAATCTCCTCCATTGTTTTCATGCCTCTACTGCGCAATCCAAGTTGAGAATGGATTAGATCCAAGTTCGAATTCCCTTGGCTTGTACTGCACAATCCTCATTGGCAATCTCAATCAATGATTGTGCAAATCTCATGCACAGTTATAGTCACAACTGATAGTAGTCTCACCCTTTCACCCACCTCTAACACTTGTCTCCACTAAACTGTCCATGCACTGAGTTAACTGATGTATTATTTAGTTGATTTATGAGTTAATAATTAGTGAATTAATTAATAATTAATTCACATCACTCATCACTAGTGTATTTGGCAGTTAGACTAAATAGAACTAGTTCAACTAAGTCAAATTGAACACAACTCCATCAACTCCTCAATCAACTCCACCAAACTCAATCACTTGAGTTCTAACTGAAGTCCATCATGCAAGCTCAACTAACCCATAGGAAAAGCGTATTTCCTTTTGGTAGTTGCATGTGCCACATCCGTAGCTCGAACTGAAGTGCTGCAAGAGGATAAGATAATGTTTATAGTCCAAATATTATTTAGAGCTAATAATATTCGACTGTTCTATTTTTAGACTGACAGACTAAAAATAGACTCTGCCCATATGTCTAAAAATAGAGGTCCATCTATTTTTACCAACATGACCAATCATCCATAAATAGCATCCTGCAACTCATAGACCATGATCCATATGTCTAAAAATAGACTTTGTGCCAAAAATAGCCTGCGGGCCCACTTAGTGAAGGAGACTTCTTTTCACTAAGCTCCATCATCTTGTTGCATTTTCAACACTCCCTCTCAACAAGATATGGATTATCTGCAACCCCTATCCTGCCTCTGTGGTATTTGAATTTTCTCCTGGTGAGTGCCTTCATCAAGATATCAGCATCCTGATCCTCCATGGGAATGTATGAAAGTAACATGATTCTCCACTGCACACAATCTCTGATATGATGGTACCTGATGTCGATGTGCTTGGATCTATCATGAAATACTAGAATAGCCGAGAGTTTAATGCAACTCTGGTTATCACAATAAATCACAGTAGGCTCCAATTGTGACCCGAACATCCCGACCAAGATCTTCCTCATCCATATAGCCTCGCATGCAACCAAACTTGCTGCCATATACTCGGCCTCTGCTGAACTGAGTGCCACGGATCTCTGCTTCCTGTTGTACCAAGAAACTGATGTCAACCCGATACTGAAGATCCCTCCAGATGTTCTCTTTCTGTCTATTGGGCTCCCTGCCCAATCTGCATCCATGAAGCCACATAGCTTCACCTCATCCTCCTGTCTGTACCACAATCCATATTCTGATGTGCCTCTGAGATAACGCAATACATGCTTGTCTGCCTTCGAGAAGAGCTTGGTTGGCTTAACCATAGCTTGTGAAAGCTGGTTAACAACATAGAATATATCGGGTCGTGTATTAACCAGATACATAAGCAACCCCACCAACTATTGATAAACAGTGGCATCCACTACCTCCGCTGAAGTAGCATCCTCCTTCCTCCAACCTCGAGGAAGAGGAGCATCAACAGGCTTGTAGCCATGCATGTTGAACTTCTCTAGTATCTCTCGGGCATACTTACCCTGAGAAACAAATAGTCCATCACTGCGCTGCTTCACTTTGTAGATCCATCTTGAACCAGCCACTGATTTCCCCTCTGGTCATGGGACAATCTCCCATGCACTGTTTCTGACAATCGAATCATACTCTTCCACCATGGCATCTGCCCATGCGAGATCCTCCACAGCTTCCTCAAAAGAGGATGTCTCAGTCACGACACATTTTCTCACTAGAGCCATGTATCCAGTGTACCGATCAGGTGATTTTCTCTGTCTACGTTGTGCTATAGTTGGTCCTACAACCTTCTCTACATCTTGAGATAGTCGCTCAGCTTCTATAGTGCGCTTTCGGCCTCTGATGGTTGGCGCTGCATGAGTGGTTTCTTCCACTCCATGAACTTCATCTTGTGGCTGATCCACATCCTGAAGCTCATCCTTAGGAACTAATAGCTCCTCATTTGCATGCAAGTGTGGCTCCCTCTCAAGCAAACACTTCATGGCTTTCTCCTCCTAAAATTTGATATCCCGTCACACAATAGTCTTTTGACTGTCTGGCAAATACACACGATATTTGTGAGGCGTATTAGTGTACCCCACGAATATCCCAACCTCTGTGGTCAGCTCCAGCTTCTTCCTGGCATCCTTCGTCACATGCATGTAAACAGGAGAACCAAAAATCCTCAAATGGGAAATATCAGGCCTCTTACCAGAATAAGCCTCCTCAGGTGTACTCATGCCAAGTATCTTATGAGGACAACGGTTCTGCACATATACTGCAGTATGGCATGCCTCTCCCCACAGGTGAAGGAGTAGGCCCTGATCATGCAACATCGCCTATGCAGCACCCACGATCGTTCTGTTCTTCTGCTCAACAACCCCGTTCTTCTGTGGGTTATGGGTAGCTATGAGCTCTCTTTGAATCCCTTCTGTGCTACAGAAGTCCTTGAACTCGCTAGAGATGAATTCACCACCATTGTCACTCCTAAGAGCCTTCACCTTCTTCCCCGATTCCTTCTTGACCATTGCTTTGAACTCACAGAACTTTGAGTATGTCTCGCTCTTCTTCTACATGAAGAAGATCCAACACCTTCGAGAGAAATCATCAACAAAGATCACATAGTACTTGTGCTTTGCTGTCGAAGCTACTGAGAAAGGTCCACACACATCTGTGTGAATTCTCTCAAGGATTGTCGTGGCACAACTATCCTTCTTGTGAAAGGTGGCTTTCACAAATTTTCCCAAAGTACACCCCTTGCACTGATTTGACTGTGCAAGAGTTCATTTAGGAAGCCCAGTAGAAATCTGTTGTAGTATCTTCAAGGCTCCATGGTGAAGGTGGCCCAATCTCTGGTGCCACGGCTCACCATCATCCCGACTCACCAATCCTTTTACCTTGCATGCCATTGTTGTGTAGTCATCTACATGCAATTGATAAAGGTTCTTGACTCGAACCCCTATCTTCCGGGTTTCTCCAGTTGTCTTACTGCGCAGGAAAGACTTTCCCTCGCTGAAGACAACATCATATCCCTTGTCTTCTAACATCGCCACAGAGATAAGATTCTTCTTCAATCCTGGAACGTTCATCACTTCCTTCAATACGAAGGGTTTACCAGACTCCCTCTCAAAGGAAATGGTACCAATAACGGTCGCATTGTATCTACCATCATCGCCCATCTCGATGTGCACTCCAAGATCTTTCTCATCTAGATCAGAAAACAAATCTCGATCTCCCGTCATGTGAAAAGATGCACCACTGTCCAAAAACCATACCGATCCCATCACACTTGATACCAAGCATGCGATCAGTGAAAAATCCAACTCAAACTGCGAGGCTAATGCTTCTCCCGCTACAGATCCAGCAGCTTGCTTATTTTTCTTCTTCTGCGAACAATTTGTGGCATAATGTCTGTGCTAGTGACAGTGAAAGCACTTCACCTTGGACATGTCCTGCTTCTTGCCTTTCGCACCGGAATGAGAAGCTTTCTTTTTCTTCCCTTTCTTTGCTTTGGCAGCCAAAACACAATTTTCTTCATCAAATTCCTTTGATGAAGATCCGTCCCTAGTATTCTGCCTGATCTCCTTTGTCACAAGATCAGACCAAAGTCTCTCCCATCCTGGCAATTTCTCCCGACCATTGACAGAGTCCTGATAGGAATGCCAACTCTTTGGAAGACCAAGGAGAGCCAAGCTCACCAAGTCCTCATCATCAACAGTCACCCCCACACTTCCCAGCTCATCCCGGCATTGGGTGAACTTCATGAGATACTTGGGCATATCGTCTCCTTTCTCACACTGAAAGTTTCTAAGTTTATCCTTGAGTACCAACTTCCTATGATCGCTCTTGCTTTGGAATAAATCTGTCAATGCTTTCCACATCAAGTATGGAGAAGCCTTTCCATGCAAGATGGATAGAATGTGATCCTTCACGCCCTCCAACAGAATCCTTCGACACTTTACTGTCTTCTTTTCCAAGCCTCAACTTGAACAGCATCAATAGGCTTTGGGACCTCAGCCTCTATGAACTCCTTCAACCCATTGTCATCTAACACTGCCTCCATCCTGTCTTTCCATGTAATATAATTCGAGTTGCCTTCAAGGGCATACTCTAATCACAATCCGTTGAAAGACATTTCAACTTTGACACCAAGAAAACACTGCTACAAATTCGAATTCCACCATCTCAAAACTCAACCACTTCTGATCTAAAATTAGTGAGAACAAAGTATTTCTCGTATAAAGATTGACTGTATGGGCATTTACCGGATATCTCACCTTCCAAAATAATGATGAATCCAGAGGCTACCTGGCCCGATTACAGACTCTGCCTGAAGAAATAAAATGTAATCACTTTCTGAATAATAGATCTGATGATCAACTCGGCTCCGATACCATGTCGAAATTTTGAATAATATAACACTTATTCACAGAGATTATCCTGATTATACACTATTTGTGGAATGCATGCATAATTCATAACCTCCTCTACCATTGATCATCAATTTGCGGAATTAAGAAACAATCTCATGCGCACATTGAAAACATCAATCACACATATCAACACAGTATGTACTGGGGAAAGCATACAGCTGAAAACCCCCAACTATATGTATATTATAATGATAGAGAACATGTAACAATACATAGTACAATACTCCTCACAAGTACTCAGTACTATCTCCACCTACTACACACAAACTAGCTCAGATCTGAACAAGTCACGGGTTCAAATCTCCTCCATTGTTTTCATGCCTCTACTGTGTAATCCAAGTTGAGAATGGATCATATCCAAGTTTGAATTCCCTTGGCTTGTACTCCGCAATCCTCATTGGCAATCTCAATCAATGATTGTGCAAATCTCATGCACAGCTATAGTCACAACTGATAGTAGTCTCACCCTTTCACCCACCTCTAACACTTGTCTCCACTGAACTGTCCATGCACTGAGTTAACTGGTGTATTCTTTAGTTGATTTATGAGTTAATAATTAGTGAATTAATTAATAATTAATTCACATCACTCATCACTAGTTTATTTGACAGTTAGACTAAATAGAACTAGTTCAACTAAGTCAAACTGAACACAACTCCATCAACTCCTCAATCAACTCCACCAAACTCAATCACTTGAGTTCTAACTGAAGCCCATCATGCAATAGCTCAACTAAACCATAGGAAAAGTGTAGTTCCTTCTGGTAGTTGCAAGTGCCACATCCGTAGCTCGAACTGAAGTGCTGCAAGAAGATAAGATAATGTTTATAGTCCAAATATTATTAAGAGCTAATAATATTCGACTGTTCTATTTTTAGACTAACAGCCTAAAAATAGACTCTGTCCATATGTCTAAAAATTAGAGGTCCATCTATTTTTACCAACATGACCAATCATCCATAAATAGCATCCTGCAACTCATAGACCATGATCCATATGTCTAAAAATAGACTTTGCGCCAAAAATAGCCTGCAGGCCCACTTAGTGAAGGTGACTTCTTTTCACTAAGCTCCATCATCTTGTTTCATTTTCAACAATCATGTCCTCTTCATATTTTTGTTGTACAACATCTGTTGTTTGTGGATGCATAGAAGGGGGCATTTTGAGCTGTTTTCTGAGGGCAGCAATGTCCTCTTCCTTTTTCCTCATTAGTGCTTTTATGCCTTTGGCATCTTTGGGATCATGTCCCAATTCAATGATGATATCCTCCAAGTATTTTATCCTGTTGTCCTTTGCTAGAGTGGAATCTTTCTCTAAGTCTAACTGAGCATAGGTGTTCTCCAATGAGTTTTGCAATTTATGAGCCAACATTGTTTTATCAGCTAGTGTGGAATACACCATCTCTCTAGTCTGTTTGTGCAGCTCAATCTGGTCTATTGGATGAATGTCCTTGGTGAAGACCTCGAGATTTGTCCTGATATAATCAACTGACGATTACAGTTGCTGCACTTTGGGCTTGAAATAGCTCATGATCATTTTCCCTTCTTTAATGTCATATGCTGACATTAATATTTGTTGTTTTGTGGGGGCAATCTTAAGATATTGGTTATAAATTTGCAGCCTCAGTGGATCATTTCTAGCCTTTATCTCTGTGAATGTTCTTTTGATATCAGAGGTTTGCTTACTTGGTGGCCTACTGGATGAAACTTCCACACCATGCTGCCTTTCTAGCTCCTGCCTATGTGAGCTGGTTGATGTGTCTATCACTGGGGAGGTCTACGGGTTGGTTGCCCTCTCAACTCTTAGGCTTTCTATTGTTTCTTCAATGATTTCCTCTTCAGATAGAGGATTCAGTCTTTGCCTTTTTTCACCTGGCCGTTCTGCAGGTCCACTGATGGGTGTGGCTTCTTCTCTGTCCCTTTTCTTGCCTTTTTCCTCATTTAGAGGAGTATGTAGTGCATGAATCTCTGCTTCTTTGGTCTGTACTGGACGATGCTGATCAGTTATGGCTTGTCGTTCTATGCCTACTACCTCCTTGCCCTTAGAAGAGCCTAAAACTGGTGTGTTGGTTTCTTGTACAGGTTGTTGTGAAGTTCCAGCAGAAGATGTACCCACTCCGGTTTGTTGAGGCAGCTTGAAAGATACCTGTCCAAAAGAGTCCAGGTCAATGGTCTTTTCTAAACCTTTCATAGCTTGTTCCATCTTTTCTTGCCGAGTAAGTTCTTCTACTAATGTACCCTCTACCCACTCATCCTGATTAGCATATTGTTCTACTTTAGGGATCCTATGATGTGTGTAAGTTGACAACTGGTTTGTTACTTTTCAGTCACTTATAAAGATATTTGGGTCATATGGTACCCACCAGAAGCTTTTCTTCAATTTAAGGTCTTCCCCTAATATCTTATCAGCATCTTCCCATGCTTCCCTCTTGTTAATGATAAAAGGGCCTAACTGGTTTCTTATTCTCAACTGAGCCTTTTTCTTTACATTGCAAAAGTGAGTTAAATCTGCATTGATAAGTTGCCTAAAATATTCCAATGCAAATAGTGTCATGGGCATATGTTTGGGCAGCTTATAAGGGCACAATTCATAGCCATATATCCTGATTTCAGTGTGATCCTGGTAGAAGTACCAGTCACCTATCCTGTAGTTTTTGGAGAGCTGTAAAATCTTCTTTATGTCACTAGAGAGCCTAGGAGGAGGAGCTCCTATCAATAGAGTGGAGGCTGGATGTATAAACAAGTCAATGAATTCACAGTAGGTATAAGGGGATTCACCAATTTTGTGGAAGACCGAGGTCCAAAAGATCACAAACCTCCTCTCTCTTTTGGAATCCAATTTCATGATGGGAAATATAAAACTGTCTGGGTGATAATACAACAGCAAATGGTATATGAAAGTTGTGTATTTAAACACTCCTTCTCTTTCCAAATTCATAAATTGAGCATGGATTTTGTCAGCAATGAAAGAGGCATAGTCATACTTAATAGCAGGGGGTTGTCCTGGAGTAAAGGTGGATAACAGAACTAGGACCATCTCATCCACATATTCACTGGACCTAAATCCCAAGATCAATGATATCATGTCAAGAATAATTCTTCTAGTCTCATTGAACCAGACATATAAATAAGGAGGTGGGCCTTGGGGCTGGCACTATGGTTTCATGAATAACTTAGTAATCCAGGTTATTTCTACAGTGGACAATTGAGAGCCTTGCTCAAGCAAAAATCCCATGGAAAGAGGAGCAAGAGGCTAAACTGGATGGAAGTGTAGCATTTCATTAATAGATTCAGTAGTTATGTAAAAGAGAATAGTCTATGATGGAGTCATAACTGCATTACTGACAGGGTCATAATTTGCACAACAGCGGTGAATAATATCTTGGAACACATGACTGAGGGAAGGTAATACCTGGGGAGATTGGATTCCCATATTCCATAGATATCAGAGTTGTTCAGATGACTATTTCTGATTAGGAAGAAAGTATGTAGATGATTTTGGCAACTAGACAGGTCTTTTATTTGGAAATCTCTATCAGCCAAGGGTAGATGATTCTGGTCCATATGAGGTGCATTGAGGGGCATTACACTGAGGGCCACAGGGGCTTCCATGTTCAGTTCTCTGTGTTTTTAACTGGAGGTCAAGTTTCTGTGGGAAAAACGGGCAAAAGAGCAGTTTCTGGATGGGTTGGTATGGCAATTATGGACTGCTTCAGCTTGAATTTGGCTCCTATAGGTATAATTTGTAGAGGAAAACCAAAAATACAGGTTCGGGAGGTGGGACGAGGTAAATACCTATATTCTGGAGGCAAACCAGTGTAATTTGTAGGTTGACCGACGAGGTGCGGAGCAGGATGCTGGACTTTGTTGCTTGGGGTGGCGGACTAGAGCTTCTGCAGTTTCTTGGACGTAGTTTGCATGCAACAGTCTTGTGAAAACAATGAATAAAAATGGGTGAAAATGACACTTTCACGAGTTTTTTAACAAAAATTGGCTTCGCGGGGCTTTTTGGCGCTTTTTGGTCGGATGACATCATCGGGATGTGACGTTTTGTCGTGACGCGAGAGTAAGAATGCTAATGTGGAGGTGACGTGGTCATGACATCAGCAGGCGAGGTTGGCGGGAGGGCGGTAAGCGGTATCACCCCGCACCGCTTATGAGCCAAGGCAGTTTCGGGTGGAGGGGTCACGAGCATAGTGGGAGGGCACCGCGTGTCCCATGTATGGCGGCAATACCGCCGGCTCCCCGGGCGGTAAACATCGGCGGTGGAGGGTCTCACGATATGATCGTGAGTCGTTCGATCAGCGAGTCCGGATCCAATGGTGGGCAGTCAATGGAGCTGGCGGAGGGTTACAGTGCGAGGCCCGTATAATATAAACAATGATTTAAATATATCGGGGGCAGTTTGATTGGCTGTCGGGGTGTTTAAACAGTTAATTAACCAGATGTTAATTAATCTTTGAATATTTGCACGTGGGGAGGGTTATTATATGGTTCCTTATGAACCTATAATCCCTGTTTAAACAGAAATATGGCCATAATCGACCGGGGGCGGGATTATTACACATTGAGGGTTTTATTGTAAAGATATATTAATACGGGGGAAAGGGAATTTGTAAGGGATTTATATAATAGTGTTAGTAGTTAATATGGGTTTATAAAAAAAACGCTAAGTTATAAATTTTGATAACTTAGGTTGAGGGAACAAAAGGATTTTTACACCAGAAATTTGAATTCTTTTCCTAAAGCAAGAATGTTATTTTACTCAGGATTTTTTTAGGAAATGAGGTGGAGTGATTTGGGAGTATTTGAGTAGATCTCAATCTCCTTGGGGGGAGGTTAGTGAGTGTTTTAGGAAGAAGTGTGAAGGGAAGTTAGTCATGCATCACTTGATTTGTAACCAAACAGTTTCCATTGTACTTATGATATCAATAAGATGAACATCTTTGAGAGACAAAATTAATCATAAGCCTGCTTCTGCAACACCAAAACTGCTTACCCAGCCTATTATACCTAACATTTTTCTTCTTCTTACATGAGTGCACTTGGACTAGCAAACCCTTACAAATTTTCTTTTCTTTTCATGGGAATCCTATCTAAGTCTGCCCTTATTTCTTCCAAGGGCTCAGATTTAACTGTTGAGCTCCTTTGCTTCTCTACCTATCTACTTATCTGCCAAGATTGAACTGTTTGGACAAATTTTATTCTCTATCTCTAAAACAAGAAATTCAAATAGGAACTAGCCAAGATTAAGCTGTTTGGCCATCCATCAACTGTGGCAAGAGTCAACCAACTGCACACAATGAGATTCTTTGCAAAAATAGACTAGTAGTGGAATTTTGGACTAGCACACTTTCATGGTCCTTTTCCTTGGGGTTCATTTCTTTCTTTTTTGACCATTTCATTCTTTTTACCCTTTGATCTTTCTTTTAGGGTATACCCTCTTTTTATTTTTTAAGTTTTTGATCTTCTCAAAATATGGAAAACCTTTGCAGCATGGAAAGGATGAACATATTTGGGATTTTACCAATCAATCATGAAATATGACACCTATTGGTATAGGATAATAACACCTCCTAGACACATTATTTAGACACTGTTGTAGTTGAACTACTGCCCTGCACTTGTTCCTACATTCCCTACATCTGTGGGAGTTTGTCTTCAATTGACACTGTAATTTCAAATGCCTCATCGATCCATGGTTTTACATGCGCCTTCAAGACAACTTCCTTATGTCACACAATGTCTACCTGCTTCTTGAGCGCTTTTGCCTGCTACATCCGCATGAGCCTTTGTGTAACGGCCATCATCTGAGCAGTCCATTTTACTTCATCGTACTATTTTCTATAGCTTGCATGCCTTTGTTTCTAAGCACTGTATGTTTGGGTCCTCCTGTAGAGTGGTGAGGACCTCGAATGACTCTTCAAATAGTTTGGTGTAGTCCTCCACTGCACTTTTGATCTCCGCTATTCCTGTTGTAATGGCACTAGCACATTGTTCCTTCACCTCAGGCATAGTTGAAGGCTGCACCTTCAATTGCAACTTAGTTATTTGAAGGTTCAACTCTATTTGAACCTTATCCATTTCTTCTTTCTCCTCACAAACCCCTACTGCCATGGGATGGCCAACTCACGGACCATCTGACAGGCTTCCTCAACCACCTGCACTAGCTGTCTGTTCTGTGTCATAACCTCGTCGCGTTCCAGGCTCAATTATTCAATATTAATCCATTGATTTCTCATCACCTAGAGCACGCGGCCCTCCCTCACTCACAGATCTGTAGTCACTCCATCCTGTAACACATAGAGCGTCTCCCGAGGGAGCGCAACCATGTTTATCCCAACTCCCTTCAGCGCACTGACAATAGGCTTATCGGCCTCATTTTCTATAACCAGTGCCCCCTCTGGCAGCACTATAGTGTTGGTCATGCAGTATTTCCTCAGCTGCGGTTGTGCCTACTGCGAGGTTGGTCGCTAAAGTACCAGCCTGAGTAGTGCGCACCTACAACTCTTGTATCTGTGTCCGGAGGGCCCCCAACACCATTTGATTTTCCTTTGCGAACTGTTGGAGGGCCTCTATAATGACGTCCCACACCATCTCCCCTATGTCATGGAGATCCCCCTCAGTGAGGGTGATCAGGTCAAAAGAAGTCTCGGAGGCTTTCGACTTCTTCCATGGCCCCATCTGCTCTCTCGAGCAATGTTGCTTGAGTTGTGTGGATGTTGTCTCTGGGTCTATGCCACCTTCCTCTAGATCTGTCTCCTCTCTAGGAGAAAGTGACTTTTCTCCTTCATGGTCCTTCTCAATTGCCCTCTATTTCTCTTCTGCTGCCTTCATGGCATCGCGTGCCTCCTGCGCCTGGGCTGTTGCCGCTCCATTCCTTCTCTTCTCTGCCAACTGTGCCATCCGTAGTTTTGCCTCCTCCTTTTTCCTTCGTGCAGTGGACTTCTCTTATTCCACCACAGAGCTGGCTAGAGTGTGCCACTCTGATGGCCACAACTCAAGCATGGTGAATATGACATCGTCCATGGCCAGGGAAGGTAGTTCATTCCATTTTTTCATGGGGTCCTTGTGCACCCTGATATATACATGATGGAAGCTCGCCTTGAACTCCGCGATGCTCTGCAGACTGTTATAAACAGTGGGAGATAACCATGGCTTGTGGTTAATCCCCATTCTAATGTTCATCTCCCTGAACACCCAGAATATCTTGTTGTCTCTGATCCTCTCTGCGTCTTTATTTTCCCAGAGCAAAGCGTACTTCGCTGCCTCCAAAAGATCCTTCGCAATCGTTGGGAACTAGCTGTCCTCAGGAAATTCCCAAACCACTAGCACTATGGACAATAGAAGCCATGCATAATGGAAATTATTCCCTTGTTCCTGTGCATCACGACAATTTTCCAAGAATTCTCGGCACAAGTAGTCTGCCCAGGTAAATGGGATCCCCTCTGTGCACTATGCGGCAAGTGTAACCACCGGCGCGGGCACCTCATCCACGCATCACTTCCGCATGACTTTCCCGGCCAATATCTATGTCGAAACTTTGACCACAACGTTATTGATACTAGAGATCACATACCCTCTCTTTTTATTCTCTAGCTTGAACCTTTTCTTCGTGGCCTACTCGATAGCCAAATCATTGCTTTTACCCTCGGATATGTTCATTGGATCCTCCCCTTTACAAGAGAGCCAAGTAATTCTGTGAATTACGTGGCCCATGATGGGGATGGGCTCCTCTAGCCACAAACGCCCATCATGCACCAGGCAGAGCACCTGCCTAATGACAAAGATAGTCACTGGGGCACGATGGTAATGCGGCACCCAAAGCAGGTTTAACAACCCTGCTCTCTCTACTCCTCGCAACCACTTGTGCGGCTCAAACTCTATGACTCTCATTGCTGTATTTTTCTTCGACCACATTAGCACTTGCTTTCCAAATATGGGAATTTCTCCAGGTCCGTGAGATCCCAGTCTTCAAATTTTAGAATAGACACCCATCCCAAATGCGCTCAGTCAAAAACGATATCATCGGGTAGCAACAGAGCCTACAGAGAGCTCTTTCTCTCATCTAGGTCCTTGGGCACCCTTGCTTTCGCCTTCCACAGCAGAACATACGCGAGAAACCTGGTCAGAGGGTCCACACCCTGGGTTTCTTCCTCCATTTCTTCATCCTCCTCCTCTTCCACCAGGATTTCCTCAAGGTCTTCCTCCTCCTCATCGGCTTCCAAATTCGCCTTCTCCTTTTCGTCCATGGTAATTTTAGTTCTCAGCGGGTTTCTAGGGGACACGCACACTGGTACCATAGGTTTCTTATCTTTCTTGGGTCTCAGTGTGCACAACGATTTAGGGATTTCTACATCTATCTTGACGCTTTCTAGGGCATCTCCTATCGTCATGGCCTGTGCGGCCTCTTCAGTAGTCATCTCTCTGATATCCATGGCTTCTTCAGATGCTGCCATATTATTGTTCCACAAATATCTTAACAGCTTAGTTATATGCTCAAACAATGCCTTCGACTTCAAAAGATCGAACAAATCAGGTTTCATGAATCTCTAGGCGCACAATAGCTCAATTCTCAAATGGCCAAGTGTTATTTGCTGGGAAGCCCTTTGAAATTTATAGCACCTTTTGAATTTGAATTCGACCATTCCCCCCAAATCCTGTCCATTAATGCTCCCTTCGCGGCAGATTTTCCCAAATCTAGCCCATAAAGTTTGCCTTAAATGCATATTGCCCGCTCCATTTGGTCTCAAAACGAGCATCACATCATGAATAGTAACTATAACGGTCACATTCCAGCCAACCCACGTGGTAGTGCAGCTACCCTTGCACTGTCATGGACCCTATGACACCTCACTATTGCACGCAGTCCTAACATTGTGCATCTCTCAGGCAGAGTAGTTTATAGTCCCGTGCCTCCTTTCAGCTACCTAGAACGTTGAGACTGTGCTTCCCATGGCTAGTCAGATGGGTGGGCCACCTGTGTAAGGTTTCAATCGACTACCATTTACTTTTCCTGGGAAGAGTTCTATAGTTAACTTTACCAACTACACCGCACCACCATCTGTGATTTCCTTAATAAAATATGGTCCCATTCCATGCAGAAAACTGAGAAACTCTCGATGATGGCCCCCAAGTCTGTCAATGTAATCGAGCTCGTCATGCTTTATCACTACGGCCTTTCTATCAAGAAAGTCCTTCTTTATTCCTTCCTCAAGCTTCTTGACTTTCACTTCCGCCATGGTGCTTTTCTCCCTCAACTGAACTCTGTCATTCATAAGTTCTTGAAGCCTAATATCACCCTGCTGGATCTCCTCATCGAATCCCAAGCATTTGTCTTTGAGCTCTTCCAAGGGTGCAAACCTTTCTTCCAAGGCTCCACGGTCTCTTACCCCTGCGAGTGCGACTATGTGTGGACTAGACATGATAGACTTCATAGGTATTGCGGCCTCTACTCTATCAACCAAATAAAAAGGCATCTATCCGAGTACACACAGGTCCCAACCACTTTGCTGCGCATTGCATACCTTGTTCAATGCATTGCACACCTTGTCAAATGCTTTCACGTGGATAACCTTCTACAGGATTTTTCTTCCCACATACTATCTATCCAACCTTAAGAGCCAACTGCACATCTATCCCCCCAACACAAGCTTATTGACCATATGTCTCAATGCGGAGTTCATGCGCATCCGCGTAGGTTGTTTTCCATATGTCGGCATCCACCTGGCTAGATGTGCGTGTGGATTATCCTACCCATTGTATTTATCTGTCAATTGCACTCTAGGCTTCCCAAACAGTGTGTGCATCATTCTCCTGCATTCGTGCTAGTCCTCAAAGCTCCCTTTGTACGTACCCCACATTCTCGTGGGTGTAGCACACAGTACCCAATTCAAGGCCTAGAAGTGTTGCTTTTCCGGAACCTCCCTTTCAAATTTGTCCAAGAAGGTATCTACCTCACTTAACCCATCATAAGTAGGTAGGTCCATTACTTTTGTCGATACATAGCGTAGCGACCTTGTCATCATATTATAATTCAGTGTAGTAACGTCATGTAACCTATTCTACCATCAATCTATTTCCTCATCCGAATCCGAAGTACAGGAGCTCTTGCACTCCCATGCAAGTCATCCATCTGCAGTGGGATTCATCCAGTCCTAGTTTCACGTTGTTATCTTATAGATGCAGTCCAAATCATCATCACTTTCATAGTTGTGCACTAGCTCTGTATAGCGTGATCCTTCAGCAGAGTCCAGAGGTACAACTACGGGTAGTGACTTCTTTTTAAAAATCGTCTTGTGCTTCTTCAAATTAATCACCACATTCATGTCAATGGCCCAATCAATTCCTAAGAGCACGGGATAGGGACTATTGTCATAAACAGTCTCTATTACTTCAAAGTCTGCTAGCGTGGTCACTCCCTCAATATCCATAGTGATTCCCTACAATCGCCCCATGCATATTATTTTCTGCTAGTTCTCCATTCGCAGCTGAATAGGGGACCACTATAGCGTAAGCCTCCCCATGCACTCCCATTTCTGCTTTAGCAGAACATTTGCGTCTGATCCTAAATCCAGAATTACTTGGTCCATCTCATATTCTCCAATCTGTTCGGTTAACCTCATTTCTCTTCCCATCCTCGTCTTATGCTTTCCAATCTTCTGGGCTACACGTTGTTCTCCTGGCACAATCCTAGCGCATATGTTAATGAGTTCCTGTAATCCTTTTATCACTTTACTGTCGCATAGTAACTTCATACATGTTTCTACGAATGTTTTAAGCATAGATGGGTCCATTTCCAACTCCAGTCTATCTTTTCTTCCTAAATTTTAGGCATCAGTGAAGCTCTTCTTAGCTTCCATAAAGGTTTCTCGAGCGCGCTCCAAATCAAACTCTGCTTCTTTCGTCAGAGCTTTGTGAACCTAAGTACTATATTTGGGCTATTTTCCTTTATCATCTCCCATTTTGATTCGGAGCAAAATGTTCACATTTGGATCTTCCTTGCATGGCTCAGACCTCATCATTTGCAGATTCTGAGTTGGGGGAGGCGGTAGTGCTCCTTTGTCGTGTATCCTAGCTATTAGTGTAGGACAATCTTCCATCTCATGATCAAACAAAGTATAATATAGACATGATGAATGCGTTGGGTTCGTACAATCACAGGCATAATGTCCTGGTCCTCCACAATTGTAGCATATCAACTGTCTACGACCTCTTCCAGGTCCTCCTCCACCTCAGCCTCATCCGCGCCCATGAAATCCTATTCGCGCCACTCCTGCATTCTAGTCTAGGGGTAGAATTTTGGCCTGAACTCTGTAGGTGGGAGTTCTATCCATCATTAACTCATAGCTTCTACAATTGTTCTCATCGTGTCCCACTGACCTACAAAAGTTACAGAACAATTGCTGCGAATTTTGTGTATAATTTTATAACAAATGGCAGTTGTCCATAGCGTATTCCCCTCCTTTTTGACAAATCGTGCACCACAAAGCAGGCATCGCGCTAAGTCCTACTTGTGCTTCTATCCTTAACGACATCGGTCCTCCTCCCACGAGGTAATTTTCAAACACCAAGAAATGGTCCTTATCATTACCCTAACCCTTGCACTTTACGCACCACACCTCTTCGCGTACTTCTGAGCGAGTTGTCTTGTCTTGTTTCAAACTTTGTATCTCAAGGCATAAGTTTTTCAACTGCGCATGAATCTGTTGAACTCCCAAGTTAGGATCCTACATCAAAGTCTCATGTAGCCTCATCGCGATCTCTAAGGCCTCTTCTTGAGTCGTTAACTTTTGTTGTGATAGTACGCTCCTTAAATGTGGTGTTAATGATGCTACAAACCATTCGCGATGTTGTCCATCTGTCAAATTCATATTAGCTTCATGAATCGTACACTTCAACCTCTTATCTAACTCCCAAGGAGTTTTTCCTGGTAGCATCATGATTTCTTTGAACCCAATGATCGACTGTGCTTCAGACTTCGGTCTACTAAACTCTCTGTTTAGCACTACTTGGATATCCGCAATTCCCACATTTGGATTATCATTGGAGTGCTTAATATACCAAGTCAGCACGCAGTCCTGTAGGGCGCTAACTAGTTTCGATTTCTTTATATTATCTTCTGTAACTCCCTGCACTTCCCATATGGATCTTACCACAAACCAAAATTGGTCTGGATCCTCATTTCCCAATCCCTTGAACATAGGCAACTTTATCGTGCTTTCCATATTGACTCATGGTGCTGGCAAAGGTGGTACGGGTGAAGATGGAGGTGAAGGCGGTGAAGCTGGTGGTGGTGTGGGTGGGGGTGGTATTCATGGAATTCTTTGCCTTATCAAATGGATCACACTTCATGGTGAGACCTTCGCGAGTTCTTCCTCGTCCCCTCGTGGAGGTGAAATCAAGGGGCTAGTTTCTAGTCCCTTATTTCCTTTGTTCCTGTAAATTTTTCCACTTCCCGTAGCCCCAGACATCAAGGTAATTGCATAACCCTCTTTTCACACAATATCATTTTAATCCAAGTATTCAGGGACTTTGCGTACTTACCTCGTAGTCCCTTGAGAAAGTGTCGCTCTACCTCAATATGGCTGGGTGAAGTACTACCGCAAACACAGTAATGAACCCTCCTATAATCTAATCGAGCCAGTGAACAACAACGTGCATGATCTGATCCTTCAATGCTTCTAGTATGCGCACCAACTCTGGGGTCCACACAATAGGACCATCAATCTTCCACCTTCCTTGGTTATTTGCTAGCTTCGTGATCCACTCATACAACTTAGTAGTGAAAGATGCGAAAAAAGATCTCGTGGATTTTTGTGTACAGGTAGTAGTCTAACCACTCTTCTTTTGTCAGTTGTGGATTCCTATTCTCCTGTACCGCAAACTCGTGAATCCTCTTGTCCAAACAACCTTCAATTTCCTTCTTAGTTGGATTCCAATGATACGACATCATACATCTCTATGCAGTTTCCAGTCTTGACAACGGAACCATTTTTTGGCTTGATGGGGCCTGACCCAAGTTCGGAGTTATTTAGCCAAACAAATCCATACACTACTGGCCCTTTCGACATCAACTCGGAGTGCACAGACTGAAGTCTCACCCGAAGCAGTATGAGGGGATGCTGGAACCAAGTTTTTGCACCCTAGAGATGTCCAAGTGGTCGATTTAGTCCAACTGTGCCTACCTTCATGCAAGTTACTCTGCGCACTTTTTTGACCTGCGAGACCTTCGTGATTTATTATAATCACCTGTTCACAGCCCTAACCAGGAGATGAGAGGCTTTCATGCTGCTATGGCAGCAATTTTCTCTATTTCCCAAAATTACACTGTGTATCTTACTTATCTTCTTACATATGTTAGCTAACTTCGTGTAAACAAATACTTTATCTCACATTTAATTAATCAACACAATCATATATGTCCGCACTTCATATAAATAGCAAAAATGTAATTTATACCCAATACATTAAATGCAGAAAATAGTAACTGAATACACAGGAATGGTATAAAACTTCTCTTTATTAATGTTTCAACGGTTACAGACTCAACCTGCCCTGCGCACTCAGCTACAGGGGTCCATGCACTCAACTGTGGACTACTAGGCTTGTGCGCACTCATTTGTAGAGCCTTCTCCTACTCTATCACCCAAAGACTAGACTCTACACTTATCTCTTCTACTATCCTTCTATTCCATGATCATTCTTCTGTTTTATTTATGTGATTCTCAACTACTTAGAGCCTCACTCTATTTATACAATCCCATGGTCCGCGGACCATGGGTAGATCTCTAAAGCTGACATTACATTACAAAATTAAGGGCAGACAACCCTATGACTCATTTAAAACTTCGCACTTTGTACCCACAACATGCAGAGTCTTTACATTGGATTTACACTTTTTAGCCAACATCTGGGATTTTAGCCCCAAAACTTCCCTTGGGGGATCCCGCGCCCAACAGTCTACAAGGCGATGTTAAAGGATCAATAAAGTAGTGCATTGTATGATAGCTGAGGTATGTGATTTACTTTTGTATGATGGTTTGGGTAATATAAATACTTCTTTAGAGATTATGAAACATGAATGCTAAAATGTCAGAGGTTGTTAACTCTAGATCAAGCATTGAGGGTACTCCTTCTAGATGGTGGGGTACCCATAAGAATAATATAGGAGACTAGCAACAATGTATAAGATTGATGTGGGTAAGGTCTGGTCAAGTAGAAGCAAAGCTCGTAGATAGGTATGATGGCCAGAATTACCCTAGAGACCACATATAGCTCTGTATGGCAGCTTGGGGATAAATTATGTGAGAAGAATGGGTGCATGGTTTCATCCATACCTTGGAGATAATTCCTCAAAATTAGTATTTGGAAACCGAGATTTGACATGGTACTGTTAGCTGGGAAGAAATGGTTGATGGATTTATAATGACATTCAAATTTGAAGATGATTGTCCACATATAGATGCAGCTCTTAATATAGTTAAGAAGAATATTTTTGAGAATGAAGTTCTAGTTATCTAGCAACCTAATTGGGTTGTGCAGATATGTAATGTAATGGAATGCTACAATCTCACTATGAAATAAGATGAAGATCCTCGCAATATTTCCATCAAAGAATCAGAAGGTCATCGCGAAGTAAATGGACCTGAGATAGAGATGCCTAATATAATGAAGCCATTGAAGACGAAGAAGGTGAATATAGGGTCAAAGGCTAAACCAAAGTACACAACAATAGGAGATTACAGGGATAAAAACACAATCAGCAAGACAACAGATCTCTTGCATGAATATTAGGAGTTGTTCCCACTAATTTTTTAGATATGAAGGGCATAGTAGGAGATTTGGGAGTTATGAGGATTCCTCTAAAGCCTGATGTGAAGCCTATCAAGTAGAGACCTTATAGACTAAATCCAAAATACAAGGAGAAGGTGAAAGAATAATTATTCAAAATATTAGCATCTTGGACAATCAAACCTATCGAAGAGTCTGAATGGGTAAGTCCCATGGTGGTTCAGGAAAAGAAGGCAAAAGCTGAAATTAGAATTTGTGTTGACTTAAGGAAATTGAATGATGCATGCCTACATGACCCCTTCCCTACACCATTTACAGATGAAGTATTGGACAATGTAGGAGGGTAGGAGGCCTATTCTTTCACAAATGGCTTTTCAGGATACCATTAGATCAAAATTGCACCAGAGGATACACATAAAACAACCTTTGCGATAGAGTGGAGCTCTTATCAGTACACGGTGATGCCTTTTGGATTAAAGAATGCACTTGTTATATTTTCCAGAGTTGTAGTTGTGGGGTTTAAAGAATATATACACAAGTTTTTGGAAGTATACTTTGACAATTGGACAGTCTTTAGGCTATTAAAAAAGAATGTGGAGAGCTTAAGGTTGATGCTTGATACGTGTAGGAAATACCAGATCTCATTGAACTTGAAGAAGTGCATATTTTGCGCACCATTTGGTATACTATTGGGACATGTAGTTTGTAAACAGGGATTAATGGTGGATCCTACGAAGATCACAGTTATTGTGAACCAGCTACCACCAAAAATAGTGAGACATTTGTGCACGACACTGCGACACAATGGATACTATAGAAAGTTTATAAAAGGGTATGTATAGATAACTGCGTCGATGGAGAAATTGCTAAAGAAATATGTGATTTTTCAATGGATTGAAGAGTGCGAGAAGAGCTTGGATGTCTTGAAAGAGAATATGGTAACTGTGCCTATTCTAGTTTTCCCATACTGGAAGAAGGAGTTCCATGTACATGTTGATGCATCTTGCATAGCATTGGGTGTAGTACTAGTGCAACCAGGAGCAGGAGAAATTGATCATCCCATAGCATTTGCAAGTAGGAAATTGTCCAACACGGAAAAGAACTATAGCACGATAAAAAGAGAGGGATTAGCTATGGTATATGCATTACAGAAGTTCAGGCACTACTTTTTGGGAGCGCATTTCAAAATGTTCACTGATCACTCCATGTTGAAATATTTGGTGAACAAACCTATTTTAGGAAGAAATATTTGTCAATGGTTGTTATTATTCCAAGAGTATGACTTCGAGGTTATATTGAAGCCAAGGAAATTAAACGTTTAGCCTGATCATCTATCAAGCATAGATATAGGAGAAGAAAACACAAATATCGAAGATAACATGCCCGTTGCACAATTATTCACAATTAGAGTCGTAGATGATCACTTCGCGAATATTATTCAGTTTTTGGCCACAAGAATGGCACACGTGGAGTACACCATTAAGCAAAAGAATGATTTGGTGATTCGAGCGGCTGATTTCTCGTGGATTGTTGGACACTCATATAAAATGGGACCGGATGAAGTAATGTGCAGATGCATCCCTAAACATGAATGACAGAATATTCTAATAGAAGCTCATGGAGGAGTCACAGGTGGGCACTATGCAAGAAAATCCATTGTGCAGAAAATCTTGAGAGTTGGGCTATGGTGGCCCACAGTACATAAGCATGAAAAATAATTATTCCAAGCATGTGATATATGTTAAAGAACAGGAAAGCCATCTAGAAGAGATGAGAAAGTTTCCAGTACCACAAGTAACTTTGCAGGCTTTTGACAAATGGGATATTGACTTTGTTGGACCTATTAGACCATCAAGAAAGAATATTGGTGCGAGGTATATCATCACTGCCATTGATTATTTGACAAGATGGGTCGAGGCACAACTAGTGAAGGATTATAGTGCAGAAACTACTGCAAATTTCATCTTTGAATATATACTGTCTAGGTTTGGCTATCCGAAGATCTTGATGAGTGACCAAGGCACACATTTCTTGAACAAGACCATTGAAGCACTAACTAAGGAATTTCAGGTTTACCACCAGAAGAGCACTCCTTATCATCCTCAGGAAAATGGAACAGTGGAATATTTCAATAATATTATAGAGAATGCATTGACCAAGGTATGCAATGTGAACAAAGATGATTAGGATTTAAGGATTCCAGCAGTGTTATGGGCATATAGAACAACATGCAAGAAATTGATAGGGAAGACACCGTTTAGGTTGGTATATGGATAAGAGGCAGTTATGCCTATGGAATACATTGTGCCAAGTTTGAGAATTGTAGTTTTCACAGATATGGCAGACCCTGACATTATAAAGGAAAGAATAGCATAGGTACCAACTCTAGAAGAAAATAGGTTCATAGCAGGGTTCCATCAACAAGTGCATAAAGCAAGGGAAAAATCCTGGCATGATAGGAATATCAAGACGAAGACATTCCAAGAAGGAGATCATGTATTATTATATGACAGCAAATTCATGAAGTTCCCAGGAAAATTTTAAACACATTGGTCGGGACCATATATCATCAAGCACATCTCTGATGGTAGTGCAATTCAACTCGTAAAGTTGAATGGTCAGCTAATTCCGGGACGAGTGAATGGTAGCAGGTTGAAGATATAAAGGGATGACTTTGTCCCTAGAGCTTCACACTGAAAAATGAAGGGAAGAAAGTCTTAGTGCCACTTGCAGTTGAAAGTGGGCGTGGGACTATAAACTACTCTACAAAAAGGGACTTCGTCGAAGGAAGATTACTACACGATACTCAGGAGTATGACGAAGTCTAAAGGAACTATGACAAAGAAAAGGTGACAGTGCTATGAAGGAAGGTTCATTGGAGTTGGCCGAAAATATGACCGTTGGAAGAAAAAAACTACCATTAAAAGGAAATTTTCATTAAGAGGTGAGGGAGAGGAGCATTTATGAATAACAGTTGGCCATATCTAGCCCCATACCTGCATTAAATGAGAAAATATTAAACCAATCATGGGGCTGGGAATTCAAATTTGTTATAAAAACCATATCCCATGCCACATTTGACACTTTGTTGTCTGGAGAATTTGAGAAATTTCATCTAAGTGTGAAGAGAAGAGAGCTATGTCTAAGGAGATTTTTGAGGAACTTGTTAAAATATTTGTAGAAAGAGGATTAGCAGGTATTATGGAGGCACAAGCATCACCCATGTCCCTAAGGCACCAAAGGACGCTAAGAAAGTAGGTACCCACAAAACCACAACCACAGAAGAAGCAGTAGAAGAGACCAGCTGAGGTCTCTAGGGTGGAACTCAGAACATCTCTAAGGAACAAAACACATAAGGAAGTCCACTCAAAGAACAAATAAGATAAGGGGAAGAAGCCTGCGTAGAAAGGAAAGAATATGATGCAAACGAAGGCGCCTCAACAGATCAATGATAGTGAATAGGAGGCTAAATTTCACCGCATGGAGACAGAGGATGAAGAGATTCCCGATGTGCTTCCATGTTACATGCCACCAAGAAAATCATATGCCAAGTTGGTTAAGGAAGCAAAGGAGGGGAAGTTGGCCATGTACACTCCATTTTTGTTGGAGGAAGTGTCATTTGATGGTGAAGTATTGGGCAAGATCCCCCAGTTAAAGATGGAAGACTAGGACTTTAACAATCAAAGCAAATACCTGAAATTTGAACCAAGTAGATATCTGAAGCAGGTTCAGTACCCAAAGAGTGGAGTCACGAGGCTAGAGTCGTACCAGTGGGTTGCAGGATTACAGAGAGTGGGCTTCTTGAATATGATGAATGTGCCACACTTCAACCGAAGCAAATCCAGTATGATATGTGTGTGATATGTCCTCATACTGGTACATGATGGATGCATCTGGCTAGGTACGAAGATCCCGATCAATGAGATGTTAATTAGAAGAATCACAACATTGCCTCATCAGGGAAAAGACCCCGTAGAGGAATTTGTGAGAAAAAATAAGGAAAAATAAAGAGCTAAAGCATGGAAAACCATCAACATAAATATTTTCGTGTTTCCCATTCAGGTGTTGCATGAATTCCATCAAATTTTAACAACCGAGCTACATGAGAAAGAATAGTGAACCTCAGTGTTGACGATGCAGGTGGAAAAGGAGAAAGTTGCGTTGAAGAAGGAGCTAGAGCAAGTGGCTAAGCAAAGAGAAGATGCATGTTAGCAACAATAGAAGTTGGAAAAAGCCATCAAAGAGACTTAAAGCACAGTCTCAGATGTGAAGTTTGGTGAGGAGGAACCACCAGCAGAGAAGGTCATGAATCTCCCCCTCACGATAAAGGAATCAAAGAATACATTGGAAAACATAAAATTTGAGTATGAAGTGAAGATATCAGAGCTACAAATAAGGTTACAACCAACCATGCCATTAGAAGTGAGGGAGAAGAGGCAGAAAGACTTAAAGGCAGCATTGAAAGGCATCTCCAACACAGTAGCGGACTATGGGAAATTACTGGATGACATGATGCAGATTTGGACCTCACTGTAGGAGGATCCAAATATCCAAAAGATTAATAAGGAATTACACATGAAGAAGAAGCAACATGACAAGATCTTGGTAGTTGTAAAGTCCATACCAGTATTGCAGAAGCTCGCCAGCATTACTGAAGGAAAAACCCTCCAAAAGTAGATAAATGATCTTCAGAGGAAGGAGAAAATTTTACAAACAAGGACTCAACCATGGCAGGATGATAACCTCAAACTTTCTCAAACTGTGGATGAAAGGCACAAAGAATTGAAGGAAAGGGAGGCAGAAATACTATAGAATGTTCTTGGCCCAACCACAGAGGCATTGTTGTAGGAGGTGTGCCAGGAGGAGAAACAAATGGCAGAGATAGTCTAGTAGTATAATGCAGTCTACAACGGAATTGCAGTAAAAATCAAGGGAACCACAGTTGAGTGACTCAGGATGAGTCACGGGTGAGCGTTGGGGGCCTGTTGGGCATAGCCCAACTTGGTCCAAGTTTTGGTCAAAGACTTCACATTTTGAGAAGTGGAGCATGTGGAGCTGGCGAAGTTATATTCATCGTGCAGTGTTTAAGGAATTTGGGGTGGGTCAAAAGTCCCTTATTTTGTAACAAGTATCGGGTATTAGTCCATTGTTTTGTCGGATCCATGGTATGTGGACCATGGTCTTGTAGTAAGGAATCCTATATCAAGAAGATGTAATACTTTTTCTAACATAACAAGATAAGCACAGATAGAATTCATAATTCATCATATTTTCTGAGTCTGTGTTTTGGGAAAGGCTCTACAGCTGAGTGCGCAGAGGCCTTGAAGAGTCTGCAGCTTAGTGCATAGGTCAGAGAAGTACATGTATTGAAGATCCTTATTAATAAAGAAGAAGTTTTGGCAAAGTATTGTGTATCTTTGTGTGTTCATTATATGTTGTTATTGATATCATTATGCATGTTTTTTATTGAATTACACAAAAGAATATATGTTATATTGTTCTCTACTATGTTTATGCATTAAGTACCAATCTGTGAAGTTAATCATCAACGCGAAGCTATTCATCTATGCAAAGTTGTATCTAGATATAATACATAAGTGAATACATGGGCACCACAGTGTGGATATCCCTCTAGCTATAGAAACTTGGTTCTACAACCTCCCATAACTACTTCGGGTGAGACTGCGATCTGCTTGCAGGTCGTTACTGAAAGGGCAAATGGTTGAGGGTTTTGTTGGCACACAGTACACTCTTAACTAGGGTCAAGCCCCTTTAAACCAATAATTGGGCATTTAAAACGTCCAAAAAAATTCACCTAAACCAGTGGGAATCTCATTGTTGCCGGGTGAAAATGGTGCTTCGCAGTTCCAAAAAGAGTGCACTTCGTAGGACAATTAGCAGGAGAGTATAGTTTCTAGAGAAACTAGTAGAAAAACTTCTCTAGAGCACAAATTCTTCATCTTTTGGCCAAATTGAGCCCAACAAGAGCCCATCATGGGGTTTTTATCGCAATAAGAAGACAATTTTATCCATTAGCGTACATGAAAAAAGTTGTAATGGGTTGGAAAAACTTTAGGCACGCTAAGGGTCAATGTGAAAAGCTATACTCAAGAATTTAGGAAAATAGATTTCATTTTGGATATAGATTTATCCTCTCAAGACACTCTACTGAAATACATTGGAGGATTACATAGTTATTTGAGACACGCAATTCTCATGTTTAACCCTACAAAACTATATGAAGTTTGTATACAGACAACTCATTTAGAAGCATAGGGAATAATGTTTTTGAAGAAACTAGTGAGAATTCATTTAATTTAGGAAACAAAGGAAAAGGGAAGTTCAAAGGCAAGGATAAAAGGAATTCTTTAGTCAAGGAGGGAGAAAAATTCACATGTAAACATTGTTCAAAAGAAATGCATGATGAAGAACTATTGGAAACTTCATCCTGAGATGAGACCCAAAAATTTCAATAACAAGGAGAAATAAAAGATTTTCGTAACTACACAACAATATCTAAGATCTTATTCCAGAGATGAAACAAAAATCATAGCCATGGGATTGAAAGATGAGGATTCTATTGCAAGTACTAGTTCTTCTAGAAAACCCCTTGAAACTCAAAATGAAAAAGAAAGAATAGAGATTTTCAATAATATAGTTGTCACAAAACATAACAAATTAAATACTTTGTTTGATAATGGACCACAAGCAAACCTTATTTCAAAAGACATTGTCAAGAAACTAAATTTGGAAACCATTCCTCATGCTAAACCTTATCCTTTGGGTTAGGTATGTGAAAATGCCAAATTGAAAGTGACAAGAAAATGCATACTTAAATTTTCCATCACTGTAAACTTTATTGATGAGGTAGAACTTGATGTAGTACCACTTGACATATGCGGGATTTTTTGGGAAGCCCATATTTATAGGATAGGAAAGCCATCTTTCATTTCCATGAGGACAAATATCATTTGTTTAAAAATGGCATTGAGTATATTATTAGAGCACATCACAGGAAGTTGAGTTTGTCTCTTGTGAATGCTAGACAAATGAAGAGGTTTGTAAATGCTAGTCATAAATTTGCATTGTTAATGATTAAACACAAATATGTTGAGGAATATGAAGCCTTCCAAGAATGTGATGCAAGATTAAAATTGGATTTAGTTAAGTTTGTTAACACGTGATAAGATGTTTTAGGAGTTTGACATGTTACCTTTTAAAAGAGGAAAACAACATGAATCTCAACTACATCATGATGCATCACTTTTGAACATTGGTATGAACAAGATGTCAGTGTTAGAGAATTTAGGGATCAAGAAGTAGATGCAAGAGATACTTGAAAAATGGAACATTAGTTATAATACATCTTCTTGTGTGTATCCTAATGTTTTTTCTTTGAATAAGGATGGTGCATGGTGATGGTGTTCACATTTGGTGAAGATTCAAGCCAATTATAAGGCTGGACATGTTAAACATCATGTTGACCACAATTTTAAGGTTGGAGATGAAGTAAGGCTTTGCATTGGCAAAGAAAATCTTTAAGATGAAGAGAACTTGAAATTGGGTGAGCCTCCTTTGATTTAAGATCAAGGAAATAATGTTCAGATTCTTTTAACAGAATTTTTATCTCCTAAATATATTGAAGAATTGCAGCAAGATCCTATCCTTGACAGAAAAAAAAAAAGAACTTCAAGAAGAAGGAACGGGAAGTACCTTCGTATGGGGCTCAAAGATAAAAATCTGAGCAAAGATAAATGGATTGATATTGGAAGGGTGAGGTAATTATACCCTCATCTGTTTGTTGACTAAAATTAGCCTTTTAGAGGTTCAAAATCTTCTAATTGGGATCAGTGATCTAGGGGATCAGTAAAGTGCTCAAAATTCAAAGTTTTCAAAAGTTCTTTAAATTGGTTCCAAAGAATAGAGATTTCCAACCTTAATCCAATGCAACTTGAATCGCTCAAAACCGATATCGTATGCTCCTGATATCACGTTTCATTGTTTTCCCAAACAGGGAAAAATTTCACAGGTTGGATGCAAGATGGTTGACTAGGCAGTCCATACGCTAACTGGATAGGGTGACTGGGCAAGATGAATGTACCTTGTAGGCCAATGGCAGGTTGGTAAGTGGCCTCACCTGATTGGTCTGAGTTGGCAATTTTTGATTGGTGGTTGCAATTGTTAAGTGGACCAATGAATGGGTGCCACATGGCCCAGTCATGGGCTACCACATGGCACCCTAGGGATGGTGTAAAATTTTGGTTCATGGCCGAACTAAGCTCCATAGGAATCAAACACGAGACCCCTAAACAAAAATTGTGGTGCTTTACCAACCGCACTACGGGTGGAACTTAACATACATCGCAGTGAAAATATAATTAAATTTTCAGTGTTGAAGTGTTGGGGGATAGGACCAGGGCTAATCCCTGGTCCCTACCCACCCTACACCCATGAAACCACAGTAAAAGGGCTATGGGCTCAGGCTTAGACCCAGCCCGAGGTCATGGGATATACCATACGACCAGAGGAAGTTAGAGTAGATCATTAGGTGACAGGTGCTAAGGTGAGAGGGTCAGCCCCAGGGTCGTATGTCAACCACATGACCACGGCAGAAGGTGTTAAGGTTGGCATGACAGACATGTGCACTAAGGCTAAGCCTGTCCCTAGGGCATATGGGGTCACATAAGACTGTGGGCGCAAGCAAGATGGAGCTCGGTAGACGAGTGCTAAAATTTGGGGACCCACCCCGGGTTATATGACGTCATGTAACCACATGTCGACGGATGGAGGGGGCTATGATGGAGTCAGGCAGTTAGCCACAGCTGCTCAGCACATGGCCCCGTGTGGCCAGAATTTTCCTCCTAAGGGTCTTTGGGCATTTAAAATTTCCGACAAAATACACTCGAATTGGCAAGAACTCACCGACGTTGGGTGAAAATGGTGCTTGGTGGCTCTAGAGAAAGCGCAATTTGTAGGACAATTAGTAGGAAAGTGCAGTTTGTAGAGCAATTAGCAGAAAAACTTCTTTAGAGCATAACTTCTTCAGTTTTTGGCCAAATTGAGCCCAACAAGAACCCATCATGGTGTTTTTTACTGTTTTGGAGCCATTGGAGACATAATTTTTACATTCTGAGCATTTTAAATCCATGTAATCACAAAATTTTAGCACTTAATGAAATAGGCCCAACATTGGAAGTTGGACCAAGAGATGTAGTCCAGGTGAAGGGTGAAATCCTTTATCATTTTGATTTCTTGTGTTTCTGATATGGTATATTTGTCTCTTTTTTTATGTTGTTAACTAAGTTTTAAAACCATTATTTTATGTACTTTTTCAAAATAATCCATCACCTAAAAGTAATAAAATTTTATTTGCAAATTTTCCCATCACCTTCAAGTTTTCATTACAGATGCCACCTTGTAACTGCCTCCTCCCACATTTACCCACTTTCACCGATTTTCTCGGGGTAAACATGAGTTGAGAGTCACTATGATAAGACTCAACCTCTTATATGACCTTAATGAAATGGATTCGACAACTTAATACCTTACTGACTCCCTAAGGTGTTACAGGACCTCCAAGAGCTATCCAACCCCTCCAGGTGTCCAACTCCTAAGCTAACTCTCTTTTTCATTGACTTGGGCTCTCAATCGCTCTGTTGAAAAGGCCTCCAAGTGACTATAAACCTCCAATTTCTCCCATAGGCCTGTTTCCTAGCGACTATGGACTTTTCTAGTCAATCTTATGCCAGCGACCTTAAATTTTGAGCCACTTTTTCAGGGCTAGGACTCAGGCCTCTACCCAGAACTCAATGCAACATCTAGAAGTGATGAATAACATAGAATAGAGCTTCTAAACAAAAAAATTTAACAAGGACTTGACCATACCTCTCCCAACTAGGACAGGAATTCCGTCAAACACATGATAAACTTGCAACCTACAGGTCATGAATGCATATCTGAACATAGGGATATTAAACTTATCTGAGATTTAAAAAGAAGGACTAATGCCTTCTCACAATAGCTAACATAACACCAATTAGTTCATGCATTCATTAATTAAAATGTGATAAGAGTCATACATAAATTTGTTATATAACCATGCTTATAACAAGCATATAATCAGATAGATAACAATGATAGAACAAACATTAAAGCCACATAATGAAAAGTACATTTACTCATAAAAGACAAGAGAAACTTAGCTCTTATTATCCATATGCAAAAGCTAACCAAGTCAGGGACTTCTACATACCACCCGACCATAGATTGGGATGAACCAAATCCTTATTTCAACCAATCACCCCCATGTCATATTCCAAGCATGAATGTGGGATCTCATGGGATAAAACAATCCATAAAAAACCAAGGGAATCTAGAACCTCCACCCTCACCATACCATGATCTCACCTAAATGGGTCCCAAGATCACAAGACCAAACCAAACTTGGATTCCTCATAATTCCTTCAGCATCTATTGAGGAATTTTCCTGTCTCCACCCTCCTATTGAGGGATTCCCGAAGAAAACCATCTCCACCCACAACCCTTGGGATTTTCCTGAGACCACCTCACCTAGATCCAAAACCTTCCAGCAATCCAAAGCTCAACCAAGAATGAATCCCATCACACCATGGTTATCTGGAAATGGAAAGGAAAGGCTTAAACCACTATCGAAACCCAGCAAAACCTATGTCAATCACATCAAACGAACCAAATACACACATGCACATACCATGCATGCCAAAAGCTACTAGGCAATCATACATGCAATTTGTTACCTAAAAATATCCCCACTAAAGTTTCTTGATCCAACTCTTCCTTGCTTTATTCTTGCTTTCATTTGTTTTTCTTTTCCTTCCTTTACTTTCCTTGACCTTCCTTTACTTGTTTTCTTTACTTCTCCTCTCTGAGACCAATTCCAAACAAAATTGGAAAAAATATCCAAATTGATGCTCTGATGTCTTTTTATTATTGATGCCTCTAATTTTTTCATTTTCCTTAATTTTCCTTCAATTTCCTCCTCACATGCAACCTATGACCTTTCACCTCCCTTTTCTCCTATTTTCCTTTATTTTCATAAATAAAATACCAATAATGTCTTTTTTACTTTTCAAAGCCTTTTCCATTGCCTTTGTTAATTTCCCCTGAAGATATAACATTCATCTTGGAATGCGTGTCCCATGACCTTGGTCTTATTTTTCCTTTATTAACTGTATTACATGAACTTTTAACTGGGATTGTTCCAAATAAAAATTCTTATTTGATTTAATATAGGTTCACCATGAGCAACCATATTCATTATGTCAATTTAAAGTTCCTAATTTATTTATTAATTGGAGTTCTATAGTTTAATTGTTTTCTGTTTTGAAATTTTTTTGGGTATATTTCTGACCAAATTTGTTCGAAACTTAAAATGCATTTTTAATAATAAAAAAATCATTTTGTTTATTTATTTAACTTAAAAACAAAAAAAAAAAACAAAAAAAAAAACAAAACAAAAAACAAAAAACAAAAACAAAACAAAAAATAAACAAAAAAAACAAAAACAATATATATATATGAGAAATTCAAGAGGAAATCCATATTTTCGAATAGTATCACAATATTTTCGGCGGGGAGGAGAGATGGAGTAGCGACAGTCTGAAAAGGGTTAGGGTTTCTGCAGTCAACTGCTCCTCACCTGCAGATTACCTATCGTCATGTGGTTATGTCTGGACACCTTCACCGTGGCGATTCCCATAACACACGTTGGCTCACTGTAATGGCCTTGTAACCCCATCTTTGTTGTGTTTTTACTACATACCTGCCTACCACTTGACATTGCATCGTGGCAATGGTTACGATAGTCTTGGAGGCAGCTGGCAGAGATCTCCTCGGAACAGTCATGGAGTTGGACATAGTGGATTACTCGGAGGACCCGTTGGAGGACGTTAACATCTGGACAACTCCACGCTCTGCCTCGGAAGACCTACTCCCCTTCTGTTGTGATATAATAGCCACCATTGCTGGCCTGCCCTCAATCTCGGGACCCTCCAGCTACACCATGACCTTCTCTGATCCTCCTTCGATATGGCCGGTACCATCCTCCCCTCCCTAGTCTCACTCCACATTAAACTTTGCGTCTAACTACATTTGCCCTAATCCCACAGCTGAATCTTCGCATTACCCTCCCACCCCCCCATTTTCCAACTCACTTAACACTACTCCTAGTAATCCCTCGACCCTAGTACAAGGGAATCCTCAAGCAACATCAACAGCGGCACCTCCATCGCGTAGCTACATGACAGCCCCAAGTGGCAACACCTAGCCGACCTTCCATTTGTACAAACTTTTGTTAGGGGTTGGTTCACTCTCTGTTTTGCCAGAGCCGAGCACACGAATTGGTTCATGTCCTCCTTCTGGCACTTTGAACATGCTCCTATCCTCCTATGCCGTTGGAACCCTCTGTTTGATCCAAAAAAATAACAAATAGGAGTCAGGCCAATTTGGGTTCGACTTCCAAGATTTCCCCTCCAATTCTGGTCAGAGGACATATTTCAATGCATCGGAAACACCTTTAGCACATATCTTGAGCACGACATATCGTATTTAGCTACTGGAATGATGGCTTATGCTAGGGTTTTGGTACATCTAGACATAAGGGGAGGCCTCCAGGAGTATATCACATTACAATGGAGATTTTTCTCTCAACAACAAACCCTGGATTACGAAGGGGTCCCGTTCCATTGCAAACGATGCCATAAGGTGGGACATATTTTCAAGGACTTCCCCTTGAATAGGAAGGTGTGATATGGAGAAAAGGAGAAGTTCAATCCACAAAAGATCCCTTACTCACAGGGAAACCCCCCCTCAGCTAAAGAGTCAGTAAACTTGGCACAAGTTGTTGCAGAGAAAGCACCCTCAAAGGAGACCTGGAAGAAGCATGGGAAAGCACCATTCGGGCCACCCTCTCCTCCTCTGACCAGAGCAAGGGTGACTGCCGAGGCTACATACTCCACGGGTATGTTGGACTCATCCTCCTCCTCTGCTTATACTACTGATTCATCTTTTTTCATTGCATCAAATAATGTTCAACTCTCTGATCACTACAATATTCCTCCCATTACCCTGGCATGTCCCCTAAAACTCTCTTCCCCCACCTTATCCTGCACCCTACCATATTTTCCTGAGGATCCCCCAACCATCACTTCCATTCCTACACCTATCCCCCCATCCAGCAGATGCCCTCTATGTTCTCAGATTCAATCACAGGCTCCTAATTCCCTAGGCATTGGTCTGATTTCCTCCCCCCCACCTCCGAAACAACCTTGAGGTAGACCCTCCTCCTTATCTAAAGACATTCTACAAGCTGAGGAAGAGATTACAGCTGGCATACAACATCCCATTGATTGGGTACTTAGAGCAGTGAATACCCTTGTGCACCCCCTCCATGAAGATGCTATCCTTCAACTGTCGAGGGCTGGCTAGCCCTAACAAAAAACTAGCCATGCGAAGACTGCTAAAATATGAGATGATCGATGTCCTCTTTCTACAACAAACCCTAGATCGGGCTAGTGTTATCACTCACCTTCTCGAATCATGGCTACAAGGGTGGAATTTCCACTCCCTTGATGCAATTGGCCGCTCAGGGGTTTTGGCTCTAGGAATCAACACCCGTACCATCAAAATTTGTAACATATGGAGAAGCTCTGGGCACAATGGGGTAGACATATAGTCATCTGAACTTGATACAGAGCTCAAGATTATTAATATCTATGGTCCCTGTCACAATAGGGAAGAATACTAGAACATACAGCTAAAATCTCAAATTTTGCAACAGGATAAGCTCATTTTGGGGGGAGACCTAAATTTTTCGATTGGTTTTGCAGAATCATGGGGGCATAATGCACAAAGAGACATCCTCTCAGATTTTTTTGATACCATTCTAGAGGATCATAATCTTATTGATATCCCCTCAACCAAAATTCAACCTACATGGAGAAACAACAGATCAGGCGAGGATAGCCTATCGAGGAGACTCGACCGATTCCTCATTAAGCAGCACTTGGTGAACATGGGACATGGATTTAGATAGTGGGTTGGTTTAAGGGCCATATCGGATCATAGGCTAATTTACTTGGAAATAAGGGGAGGAATGAACAAACCTAGTGCCCCTTTCAAATTCAACTCTGCATGGCTAAGATACATAGAATACATCGGGCTAGTCATTGAATTCTGGAAGACTCACCCCCCAGCGACAAGAAGGAATATCACAGAATGGTTTGCTCACAACCTGAGAGAACTAAAGAATCTATCCAAAATATGGGCACACAAAAATCAAACAATGGAGGACCTTACCCTCAAGACTACTGAAGAAGAAATAGAGGCCTTTGAGAATGAACATGGAGGGATTTACTCCTCCCTAGAACAAAAGGACAAAATTACATCCCTTCTGGCTAGAAGGAGTCAGATACTTAAGGATCAAGAGGAAAGTTGGCGATTGAGGAGCATAGCCATTTGTCTTATGGAAAGGGATGATATACAAAATCATATCCAATATCATAGCCAACCACCTCCGACCAATCCTATCGAACCACATCTCAGCTGAACAATTTTCTTTCTTGCAAAATAGACAAATCCATGAGGCTGTCTGAACTACACAAGAAATCCTGCACTCAATTCAGACAAAGAAACTTAAAGGTATGGTCCTTAAAGTAGATCTCTCAAAATATTTTGACAGAGTCAATTGGCTCTATATTAGAATGCTTCTAACTCATTTAGGATTTCCATACGAGTTCATAAGATGGATTATGCACTACATTACTGATGTATCATTCAGTTTCCTTGTAAATGGGGTGGCATCATGTTACACTAAAAAATGTCACCTTGACTACTTACAGTTAGTATGGCTCAAATCAACAGTCATGCTACCCTCTTAGGCAAGTCTTATGCCTCTGTTATCCATCCCAAAACTCAAAAAAGAGAGAAAGTCTTGTAAAAACTATGTTTATCTCTGGGGTCGCAGGTTCTCTCTAGCCTTACCTGCGGGGACGCAGGCCATGTTCACAAAACCTGCGTCCATGGACGCTCTGTATGTTAAAGGACAGGTGCGTCCTTCTGTAAAAGGCAAAATGCGCAAGTTTTATCTTGAAAAAGTTACTTGTGGTTACTTCTAGAACATTCTAGAGGTCGGTTTGATGAAATGGATGCGCCTCCAGTTGGTTCATGTATCTCTATTAAGGGGGGACTTATCCCATCAATAAGGGAGCTATCCCACCCATAGAGGGGGATGATCCCATTGATAGTGGACCTGAATAACCTCTTTACAGCACTATAAATAAAGGCATTGAGCCAGAAGGAGGGGAGGTTGGAGCTATACATTTTCTTTGGGTAAATGCTGCAGGATTTAGGTCTTCCATTAGAACCTTTGTGAGGAGAGATTGTCTTTACATGATTCTACTTGGAAGTGGGTGAGCTTTGTCAAAGTAGGGGAAAACACTTGATGGACCCTGGGAGGAACTTGCACAACACCAAGGTCAGGTTGTAAGAGTTTCTTTGTTTCGTTATTAATACAAACTGGTTTATTTTTCTCAATAGCTTGTGTTAATGAGTTATTTCATGTGTTCCTTGGTCTGCATGTTGAATATATGTTTTATTATATGAAATGCAAGTGCTTGGTAATTGTTTGATTGTTTGTGTTTGCAGGAATTGACTTGAAAGAGGAGCTCATCTGGATCGTCAAGAACGGACTTCAACAACAGTGTTTTGGAATAAGGTAAGCCTAAACACTTGTACTTTTCATGTTATAAAAGGTAGATTTAGAGAAAGATCACTCCATTTTGTCTTGTTTGTCATTAGAACGTCTTAGACTTCTAGGAAGGTCAGTCGTGTCCGCACCCTTGACAAATTCCGTGTGACAAATTGGCGACTCCACTGGGGATAGATTCCATTGATGAGAAGAGTCTTTTCTTTTGTATGAACTTTGCTTTGAGAAAATTGGTTTATTTTTCTGGTTTTGGCTCTGTGACCTTGTCTCTGGGTGGGTTAGCTTAGGATTAGTTTTATTTTGGGTTTTCTTGAGTTTTTCAGTAGGACGCACCCTCTGAGTGCTGCACAGTGCGTCCCTGGACACACTGTCGCTGTGTGTACAGTGCGGGCCCGCACCTGTTCTAACGGGTTGCCTGCGTCCCCTGCTAAAATTTGAAAAAATTCCATTTTTTGCATTTTTTGCTCTTAGATTTTGTTTTTTCTTAGTTTTTTCTGCCCAGATTCATTAGTCTCTTGCCATAAATCTTCACCTAAGCTTGTTTCATTGGCATTCCTGCTTTAGCTTTCATCAATTGGGTGTTTTGAGTCTCTTTTTTGAGAAATTCTTGATTTGTTTTCCTTTGGTCATTACCTAGAGGTTTCTCTCAGTCTTTTCACAATTTTGCATCTTTTTGCTTGTGTTTTTGCAAAAAAATTTCCCTCTCATTCGCCGGGGGGGGCTAAATTGTGTATGAGTGTTAATCGCCTTTGAGTGTTTTTATTTTTTGATCTTTGGAACTCTCACCCAATTTTCTCGACTTGCACTTGATTGGTTCTTAGATTGCATTAGAATCATCTTGTGTTTGAGAATTCTCTTGCATAGATCACATTTGCATAATTAGAATTCTCATCTTCAGAATATGAATGAAAAATGTGCATAGATTACATTTGCATACTTTTCAAGTGAATTGTGCTTAGATTACCATTGCATAGTTTACATTCTGAAAAATCAATCGTAGATTTAGATCAGCTTTCTTTGATTTGAATTTACACAAAAATAAAAATAAAAAAAAATGGTCTGGAATTGATTTGCATTAGTTCTTCCTGATGAAATTAGTGCATTAGAGAATTTGTTATATTTTCTCTTAGTGATCAATTTTTTGCATTGTTGGAAGTGAATGGAAACTCTCTCCTTACTTTAGTTAGGATTCATCGAATTGAAACGATTACATTATCATATTCGATTGCATTCAGTTGAGTCGGGTCATAACACCATTGGTTTCATCTCCATTTATCCATTTGAGTAATAATAGCCTTAATAACACAGCGCTTAATTAAAATTCATCTAGTAATTTTTACATTTCTAGGGCTCTGAAGCACCAACATAGCTTAGGCTAGTGTCTTGGAGTAGGTGAGTAATTAACTCTCCAAGACAGTAAAACCAAACAAGTAGTCGATCTTGTGATAGAATCAAATCCAATTGTTACATTTACACTCTGGGAAAGCTCCTCTTAAAGGAGAAGCACGAGCTCGTGTCCGAACCAGTGAGGGGATCATTCCCCCCTCGTTGGGAACGACGCCAGACAGTACGTATTGCAAACGGTAAACCTCGGATTAACCATTTTCGAGGAGCCAGGGGTCACTTATCGGTAAACCTTGGATTACTGTCAAGGAGCCGGTAAGGGGATTGAGCTTGCTACTCTGCCCTTGCGTGCTGTCGGAGTTTAGACTGTTCCCCCAGGTGTACTTGTGGCCGTTGGTAACCTTAGTGACCATAATCTCTAGGATTCTACCCAAGGTGACGATGGAGGGAAGGTCCCACTGTACCTGGAGCAGACGTCGGCTATACTCACTTGGATTTTCTGGGGGGTTCACTTCACTCGAGACGGTTAAAGTGGAGGAACTTGGTCCAGTCTATTCATTAAGCAAGTTGTCGGGGTAACTGTTCCACCCACTATTTCTGTACTGGATTCTGCGAGGTTGGGCTTAATCACCAACTAGTGTTTTCGGTCCGGAAGGCTACTGTTTGTGTGTGGTTTGACTCCTAGATTTGATAGCACGTGTTAATTTGTTTGTTTTTACTTTTAGAGACCATAGGTGTGAATTGTGAATTTTAATTGTTAAGTGTGAATTGTGAATTGTTAATTTTAGTTTTAGATTGTTAATAAAATTCACTCAAGTTGAATATAATGGCAAATGTTCCGGAATTTATCAACCTAGGAACCCCTCCTAATGAGAATCCTAGTACTTTTCCTTACTTTGGAAATGTTGGTCCTCCTTATATGGCTACCTTGTCATTACCTGGATTTACAATAGGTTTACCGATATGGTTATTTTCAACTTCGTTGGCCCAAAATACTCAAATTGTTCCACCTCAACCGGATGCTTCACCTCAACAGAGTTCACCATCTCAACATCACCAACCTTCTGTTGACCCTTTACCCTCTTCGCCTAATTTTTCTTCCTCCATTTCTTCCTCTTCGCCTGGTAAAAGCCTTGATGCTAGTAACCAGGAGTCTAAGAAGAAGAAGAAAGGGAAGAAGAAGAAGAAGAAGAAGAAGCAAGCTAAGAAATAAGTCAACCAACCAACCACGGCTGTAAGTGTTAGTTGTGTTGAGGAAAATTCCGACATGCATCGTAAACCCAAATACCCTTGCAGGCTTTGTAAGGGTGACCACTTCCTTGTCAATTGTCCTAGTATACCAAAGGTCTTGGAAGTATGGTCAGAAAAATCTCATCAACTTTCCATTGATCCATCAACCAGTGATAGTCAGGTTTCTGGGAAAATGGGTAAAGTTAGGTTTCCTTGTAAGTTATGCAAAGGGAGTCATCAAACTCACATTTTCCCTCACATGAATGAAGCCTCAACATTGTTGGAAAACCTTACTGTTCCACAGCAAGAATTTCCAACTGGTTACCGTAAACTTTCTCCCAACCTACCGTCAACTGACGGAGTGATTGATCCAAATTCAATTACAGTCGATCACACTCTTCCATTGGAGAGTGAAACTCATGTCACTCAGGTTGATGATCCATTAGTTGATCAAGTGGTCGATTCAATTTCACATTCGGTCAATCACACTCTCCCTTTCGAGAGTAAATTTCATACCGCTGATGTTCTTCTTGTTACATCAGATTCTTCTATGCCGGGGGGCATTTCACCTATTTCTACAGAACCCCCTCCAAGTACTGAGGTCTTTTCCTTTGATTGGAATAGACTGACAGAACCTCGTCTTCCTTCCTCCATCCCTTTCCAAATCATTGTCAAGGCGGGTGGTAGGGACATACATCGTACTCAGGTAGATGAAGGTGCTTCTGTTAGTATTTTATCCTCAGCTGTTTGGAAAGCTTTGGGTTCCCCTCAGCTTGCGCCTATTACGCAGAATCTGAAAGCTTTTAACAGCACAATTAGTGAACCTTTAGGGATCCTTCCTAAGTTTTCTATTACCTTGGAAGGTAAAACTGTTTGTGTTGATCTTATGGTGGTTCGAGGTCCCTTGGATTTCAATTTACTCCTTGGGCGAGACTATGTTTATGCAATGAAAGCTGTCGTATCGACACTCTTTCGCGTGATGTCTTTCCCTCACAATGGCAGTATTGTGACTGTAGACCAGCTTTCGTTCCCTAGTCTTTTTTCAACTACCAATAATATGGCAACCCTAAATGTTCCTGATTCTAAAGTGGTATCTACCCTGCCACGGGTTAATTATGTGGCAACTGATCCCATGTTTTCAGTTACCAATGTAAGTGAGCCTCTCACTGTTGATTTAGATCCGGTAATTGACATGGAAAACTCTATGGGATTACTTGAACACGATGTTCTAATCCCTTTTGAGTCCCTTGACATGTGTTCCTTCCAAAGAACTGTTCTTCCTTCTGATGAAGATCTCTTGGAAGCCATGATCAAGGTGTGTCCATTGACATGTCTTTCTTCCAGTTAGAAGCCATGCTCAGTGAGTGCGAGGATAGTTTTTCCTGTATCAACCTCGTTAAAAAATGAAATAGGAGGCCGAGGAAAGTTCCTTTTACTGTGTCAACCTCGTTAAAAAATGAATCAGTTGGCGAGGATAGTTTGTTCCTCTCTCAACCTCGTTAAAAAATGAAATTGGATGTTATGAGGATAGTTCTTTTACTGAGTCAACCTCGTTAAAAAATGAATCAGGTAGATAGTAGGTTATATAGGAAGTAGGATTTTCGAGGATAGTTTTTTCTTGTATCAACCTCGTTAAAAAATGAAACAAGGAGTAACGAGGATAGTTTGTTCCTCTCTCAACCTCGTTAAAAAATGAAATTGGATGTAGTGAGGATAGTTTCTTCTAGTCTCAACCTCGTTAAAAAATGAAACTGGAAGTCATGAGCATAGTTCCTTGTCTTGTGTCAAGCTCATTAAAAAATGAAACAAGGAGTTACGAGGATAGTTTGTTCCTGTCTCAACCTCGTTAAAAAATGAAACTGGATGTAGGGAGGAAAGTTCCTTTTACTGAGTCAACCTCGTTAAAAAATGAATCAGTGTGTGGGAGGAAATTTCCTTTTACTGAGTCAACCTCGTTAAAAAATGCATCAGTGTGTGCGAGGAAAGTTCCTTTTACTGTGTCAACCTCGTTAAAAAATGAATCAGTGTGTCCGAGGAAAGTTCCTTTTACTGTGTCAACCTCGTTAAACAATGAATCAGTTGACGAGGATAGTTTGTTCCTCTCTCAACCTCGTTAAAAAATGAAATTGGATGTTATGAGGAAAGTTCCTGTTACTGAGTCAACCTCATTAAAAAATGAATCAGGTAGATAGTAGGTTATATAGGAAAGTAAGATTAGCGAGGAAAGTTCCTTTTACTGTGTCAACCTCGTTAAAAAATGAATCAGTGTGTTCGAGGACAGTTCCTTTTCCTGTGCCAACCTCGTTAAAAAATGAAACAGGCTAGCGTGAGGATAGTTTCTTCTAGTCTCAACCTCATTAAAAAATGAAACTGGAAGTCATGAGCATAGTTCCTTGTCTTGTGTCAAGCTCATTAAAAAATGAAACAAGGAGTTGTGAGGAAAGTTCCTTTCACTGTGTCAACCTCATTAAAAAAATGAATCACTGTGTGTGTGAGGAAAATTCCTTTTACTGAGTCAACCTCATTAAAAAATGAATCAGCTAGATTTTAGTTTTTTGTTAGGTAGATTGTAGAAAGTAAGGTTTTGAGGACAATTCCTGTTACTGAGTCAACCTCATTAAAAAATGAATCAGGTTTGAGGACAGTTCCTGTTACTGAGTCAACCTCATTAAAAAATGAATCAGGTATGAGGATAGTTCTTTTCTTGTGTCAACCTCCTTAAAAATGAAACAACTCCCTTTTCAAGTTAAATATTGAAAGTAAACCTTCATTTCATCCAGCCGGTTGAATGCAATGAAGCCTGGGGGGCATGTACCTCTCTTTGCATCATTATGCTGGGGGCATGCGAACTTTTTGAGCATAGTTCCTTGTCTTGTGTCAAGCTCGTGAAAAAATGAAACAAGGGTAGGTTAAGTAGATAGATTATAGAGAGTAGTCATGAGCATAGTTCCTTATCTTGTGTCAAGCTCATTAAAAAAATGAATCAAGGATTTTAGAGCATAGTTCCTTGTCTTGTGTCAAGCTCGTTAAAAAATGAATCAAGGTTTTTAGAGTAGAGTTTTTGTTAGGTAGATTATAGAAAGTAGTTATGAGCATAGTTCCTTGTCTTGTGTCAAGCTCACTCAAAAATGAAACAACTCCCATAAGTCTTTCCAAGATTTCGAAAGTAAAGCTTCATTCCATCCACCTCATTGAATGCAATGAAGCTTGGGGGGCATGTACCTCGTTTTGCGTCATTATGCTGGGTGCATGTGAACTTATAACAAGCATAGTTTTTCGTTTCAAGCTTGCGTAAACATGAAACCGAAGCCGAGCATAGTTCTTTTCCTGTGTCAAGCTCGTTAAAAAATGAAACAAATCCTCCTCTAATTGAGTCGAGAGTTTGACTAGATCTCGTAAATGTTAAGTATTTAGGTTAGTTATTTCAGTTTTTTGTTTTAGGTCAAGTCTTTCAAATGATCTCGTACTTGAACCTTCATTTCATCCACCTTAGTTGAATGAAATGAAGCTGGGGGGGCATGCGCTCTAACAGTTATGCTTAGGGGGCATCAAGCACAGTTTTATCTTTGTTTCAAGCTTGTGTAAAAATGAAACTAATTTGAAGCATAGTTTTTCTCTGTTTCAAGCTTTTGTAAAAATGAAACCTATCTCGAGTCAATTTCAGTTATTTTCAAGACTCGTTAAACTCATGAAAATACCGAGATTATTTTGCTATCTTTCATTCTCGTAAAACAAATGAAAAATGCCGAGTTCTTTCCGTCTTTTCTTGCTCGTAAATTAAATTGAAAGTCGATCATATGAGTACATTTTTATCATTTTTTCGAACTCGTTAAAACTTACGAAAAAGTGAAACCTCAGAGTCATCTTTTAAGCCCTTTTCTGACTCCTAAAACATGAAAAGATCGCCGAGCGTTTCTTTTACACTCGTTAAAACGGAATTAAAAGACGGTCCCCTTTTAGCTCTTTTCTGACCGCAAAATCAGGAAAAGATTGCTGGGTTTTTGTCGTTTCAAACTCGATAAGGAAATAAAACGACGTGTCCTTGATCGCTTTTTACTTTTCAGGTCAACGACACTATTATGAAAGTACTCCTTGGTCGCAAGATCAAGCGGTTCCCCCAGGTATTATTTTATACTTTTTCGGGCTTGAGGGACACAAATTTACGAAAAAGTTCAACGTGGAGTTTCCTTAAGTTTTTTCAGACTCTCTAAAAATGAAAAACGTCGAGTTGTTCCTATACTGGGCTCGTTAAACTTTTACAGTAAAGGACCTGTTCAATTACAAACAGGAACGAACCACTCCTTCCTAGGGTTCGAATTTAAACTAGGTTGGACTCGTCCAAAGGATGAGCTTATAACCAAGCATATGTTATCCTCCTCAAGCTTGTTAAAAATAAAGAGGTACTTGCCAGAAATGGTGGGGGAAAAGAAAGAAGAATGAACCTATTTGTCACCTTTTGTCTCAAACGAAACTTTATTACCACTCTTGAACACGACACTTTTGCATTTCACCTGGGTTGGGAAATCTTTTACCTCACAGTTGACTAAATCACTTTGAAAATCTTTAACCGGGTTCAGGGATTAACTTTGAGTTATTCGTCACCAAACCATCTGTTGTGTCGTTATGTGTTCAAGAGGTCTGCAAGCAAAACTTTCATCTGCAAAATACTTATCATCCATTTGACCATCCCTGAGTCAGTCCTTACAGCAACATTTCTTCAACTTGAACAATGATTTCGTGTTGCAGGCTTGCCTGCAACGAGTCGCTTTCTATCGACATCGACACATTATCTAGAAAGATGACTTAGGAATCGATAGTACCTTGAAGTCTGCATGCATCAATGGCAGGTTTCTCGCCTTTGACGACAGTTTACATCATTGACTTTCGATCAAAGGATTCCGTGAAGTGTTCGACGTCAGAACATCTATTCACATTTCACGGGTTGTGCTTGGTACTTTGAGAACCATTGACATTACTGGTGGTCTCTCTCACGCTTGTTAACAGTTCACATCATCGACTGGTAATCAAGTGGTTTCTAACATGTTCGACATCAAATCATTTAATCACATGCTTAGAATCGTACCAATTCGGGAAGTAGAAGTGAAGACCCTGGATCTAGTTTCTACCATCCAGGCTGCGAGGAGTTTTGTATTCATTATCTATGTAGACTAATCATAAACAGATGGCTGCGTCCATACTGTGTCTACAAAAGTCTATAAAAAATGATGTACTGCAAGATCATTCCTGTATCAGAATAGTTAGTCCATTAGTTAAAGTTTTGAATCTGAGTATGGGAATGCCTACCTCAGTGATGATGATATAATCTTATACATGTATTTTGTGTTGAAAATTGCAGGTTCTAACCAGGTCATCCACAAGTCAATCCTTGAAATGATAAAGCGCTTCACCCTTCCTAGAATTATAAAACACCAATCTATTCCAGGCTTCGCACTTTAGGGGGCAATCTGTTACACTAAAAAATGTCACCTTGACTACTTACAGTTAGTATGGCTCAAATCAACAGTCATGCTACCCTCTTAGGCAAGTCTTATGCCTCTGTTATCCATCTCAAACTCAAAAAAGAGAGAAAGTCTTGTAAAAACTATGTTTATCTCTGGGGTCGCAGGTTCTCTCTAGCCTTACCTGCGGGGACGCAGGCCATGTTCACAAAACCTGCGTCCATGGACGCTCTGTATGTTAAAGGACAGGTGCGTCCTTCTGTAAAAGGCAAAATGCGCAAGTTTTATCTTGAAAAAGTTACTTGTGGTTACTTCTAGAACATTCTAGAGGTCGGTTTGATGAAATGGATGCGCCTCCAGTTGGTTCATGTATCTCTATTAAGGGGGGACTTATCCCATCAATAAGGGAGCTATCCCACCCATAGAGGGGGATGATCCCATTGATAGTGGACCTGAATAACCTCTTTACAGCACTATAAATAAAGGCATTGAGCCAGAAGGAGGGGAGGTTGGAGCTATACATTTTCTTTGGGTAAATGCTGCAGGATTTAGGTCTTCCATTAGAACCTTTGTGAGGAGAGATTGTCTTTACATGATTCTACTTGGAAGTGGGTGAGCTTTGTCAAAGTAGGGGAAAACACTTGATGGACCCTGGGAGGAACTTGCACAACACCAAGGCCAGGTTGTAAGAGTTTCTTTGTTTCGTTATTAATACAAACTGGTTTATTTTTCTCAATAGCTTGTGTTAATGAGTTATTTCATGTGTTCCTTGGTCTGCATGTTGAATATATGTTTTATTATATGAAATGCAAGTGCTTGGTAATTGTTTGATTGTTTGTGGTTGCAGGAATTGACTTGAAAGAGGAGCTCATCTGGATCGTCAAGAACGGACTTCAACAACAGCATTTTGGAATAAGGTAAGCCTAAACACTTGTACTTTTCATGTTATAAAAGGTAGATTTAGAGAAAGATCACTCCATTTTGTCTTGTTTGTCATTAGAACGTCTTAGACTTCTAGGAAGGTCAGTCGTGTCCGCACCCTTGACAAATTCCGTGTGACACATCACCCTTCTTTCACTCTGAGATAGGTCTCAGGTAAGGATGCCCACTGTCACCGTTACTATTCTTACTCGTCATGGAAGGTCTCAGTAGAATATTAAAAGAGGAACATCATTAGGGAAGGCTAAGAGGTATCAAGATCGCAGATGGGTGCACATTGACGCACTTACTCTTTGTAGACGATGTTTTTCTCTTCCTAAATTGGAGTATTGGTGATTTAACCTCACTACAAAACACTTTTTCTATCTTCCTATCGACCACATGCATGTTGGTGAATAATGCAAAGTCCACAATAATGGCTATTGGATGCTCCCCATACGAGATATGTTATGCCCTAAGTAGATTCCCTTATACCCTACTGCAACTAGAATAGGGTCTCAAATACTTGGGCTACATATTAAAGCCTCTTGGATATAAGATCACAAACTGGATTTGGCTCATCACCAAGATGGAAAAATGGCTTAACATTTGGTACCACAAATATTTATTGAGAGCAGGCAGGTTGATCCTCATCAAAGCAGTTTTAGAAGCCACACCAGTGTACTGGATGTTGCTAGCCTGGATACCAAGGGGTATCCTTTCTAGAATACAAAACCTTTGTTGCAAATTCTTGTGGAAATGGGAGCAGTCGGGGAAAATTTTTGCTTGGGCCAAATGGGAATCCCTATCTCTCCCAAAGAAATGGGGCGGTTGGGGAATGAAAAGCCTAGGAACTTTCTCTATAGCCTTGGTGGCCAAATTAGAATGGCAACTAATCACATCACACAACTTGTGGACAACGGTGGCCATCTCTAAATACATTGCTCCTCAAAGTCTCATGTAATGGCTACGACAACCACAATGGAATTATGTTGGCATATCAATCATATGGAAAGCAATTCTGCAATCAATGTCTCGTATTTAGGACGTTCTCACATGGGGAATACATTCAGGAGCATTGGTCAAACTAGGGATAGACCCCTAGATCAGGTGTGGGAATGCTCACAGGCTCCCTGACGAGCTAAGAACCCATCTCTCTACAAAGGGGATCACTATTATTAGCCACATAGCGGATAGTGATCGCTCAACATTTGGACAACAAGCCTGGAAATCTAGGAGGGCAATTCAGATCCCTCATCTATGGCAATAGCATTGGAAGGAATACATGGAGGCCCTTACTAAATCACATATCAGAATACTGGAAGGAGAGGATGAGCTAATATGGGCACCAACAAAGCACGGGAAATACTCACCAAAAGAAGGTTATATAGTACTAATTGACTCTAAAAAATCACCACTATGTGAACCTTGGTGGAGCATCATATGGAAGTTAAAAGCACCACCCAGAACGAGGCTCCTCATGTGGACTATTCTGAGGAACAAGATCCCCATAGGAGATAACTTAAGCAAAAGGTCCTTCCATGGACCCTTCTGGTGCAATCTATGTAAAGTTGATAATGAAACTGTGGATCACCTCTTCCTCATGTGCCCAGCTATAAAATATCTATGGAGTTCTATACACTCACATCTACCCTCTCTCCCTCAATGGCAAGGCATGTCCATTCGTGAGGCCTAGGAAGCATGGTGGTCTGCTACCTCCTCGATGAAATCTAGAAATATCCCCATTCTCACATGTTGGGCTATCTGGATTGCCTAAAATCGATACATTTTTCAGAACTCTCTCCCCTACTGGTCGACTATCACAGCCCGCATCCTATCTGATTACCAAATCATTCTCAAGGATGAATCTAGCTCTACTCCTAGACATATTATCCCTGAAAGCATAAATCATTCACATCCCTGGGCTTATTTTGACGGCTCAGCACAAGACATTGGTTGTGGGGGTGGTGCCATACTACACCTTTCAGAATCTCATTCTTTCAAAATACAAATGGGACTGGGCAGAGGCACAAACAATTTTGCTGAGCTTATCACAGCCAAATATACCATACAATTTGCACTAGAAAAACATTGCAGAAACTTACAACTATATGGGGACTCAAAAATTGTATGCAATTGGATAAACAAAACTGCAAATTGCAATGCATATTCTCTAAGACATATCATGGAAGAAGTTCATAGACTCATCAATATTTTTGACACTTTTGTTTGTCATCATCTATACAGGGAGAAAAACACAGTTGTCGATCGCCTATCCAAGGAAGCAACGCGCAGGCTTATAGGGACATGGAGGATACTGGAGAGGAGGGATGGAACCTTCCATCAGCACTACCATAGACCATATATAGACATATTAGATTAACTAGCTCTGAAGGAGCCTGGAAATAATTTTTGTTTATATAATTTTATATGTGCATAATGATACTAGACTTATATATGACAATTTAATACTCTCTGTGTAGAGTAAATTTTTATCTTATTTTGAAACCTCAGTGACAGTACAGTGTCTCCCTACATGGAGTACACCATTTTTTGACTACACAAACATGATGGGTTTTATGCCTCACGTACAGCATATGCTTTTGCATCTACAAAATGTAATTTTCTTTGCTTAATGAAAATTACAACTTTTCCAAAGGGTATATATATATATATATATATATATATATATATATATATATATATATATATATATATATATATATATATATATATATATATATGTTAATATTGCTAACGATAAAGTTAAAGATAATGTATGTAATGAAATTTACAAAAAAAAAAAAAAAAAAACCTAAATTATAGTTTTTTTTGGCTTTTCAAGGGTTTTCTTGGTGGTTTTTTAAGTTGCTTTTTTGTGGTTTTCATGGTGACTTTTAGGATTTTTTTGTAGTTTTTGTATGCTAGATTTTTTGTCAAATTAATTTGTTTTATTTTGCGAAAAATAAAATAAAATAAATAAATAAAAAATAAAAATAAAATAAATAAATAAATAAATAATAATAATAATAAATAAATAAATGAAAAATAAAAAATAAAAAATAAAATAAAATAAAATAAATAAATAAATAAAGAGAGAGAGAGAGAGAGACAAAAATGAAAGGAAACCTACCTCGGCTTGAGTGTCTGGGTCATTAGCAGGGTTCATGGGTAGCTGGATTGATTTCCTCCATCTCGATCGAGCTAAAAAATATTCCATTGAATTCCTTTTCCTCTCAAGGTACGAGAAAAATGACTTGTGTAGGTTGCGGCTAGGGTTTTTGAAGTAGAAATAACACTCGATCGAGCTCTTTATTTCAATTTATCCATAACTCTCAATAGAGATGATAACTCAGGTTAGAAAATGGCTCAATCAATATTTTTTTTAAATTCTCGATCGAACATCTGTTTTTCAGAAAAATACGCCCTCATTTCGACAAAAATTGTAACCCGAACTATGCTTTGACCCATTGTTGATAGTGTTGTAAATCCGTCAACCAAGAGGGTCCCCCTGATGTGAAGTCCCAATTATACCTCACATCGTTTGGAACAGGAGCCCCATCTAGAATTTCAACCTAGTTGTTATGTATTCTTATAGATTTTCCTTAGCTTTAGCTATCAGCAAGAGAGAGGATCACATATGTGCCTTCAAGAAGCAAGTGAGTGTGCTTGGTGAGTTTTCGAATGTAGATGTGTCAAGGCTCTTCTATTGTGGAGGGAAAAATAGGTGAGACCCTAAAAGCAAGGTAATAGTAGCAACGTAGTAGAGACACACACAAACAAGAATCATTTGTCTAACATGAAGCAGAATAATCCACAAAGATGTGACGGTCATGCAACTAATACAAGCAGGAAGATGCATCTAGCATTTAGCAGAATAGTCCACAAAGATGCGACAGTTATCACAACCAGTACAACACATCCTCAATATGATGAGCACTAAAATAATCGAAACAATTTAACTACTTTAGTATAGGTGAAAATTAAAAATGAATCATAAAAATTCACATAACAGTCTTATAAACATTCATAATGCATGCATGAAGAACGTGACATCCATCAAGCATCATATATTAAGTAAAATTTCCACGACACATGTATACAACAAACACCACTAGCTCCAATAGTGGAGCATTGGATCCACGACTTGCTCCTCAAAAGTACTAGCTTTGTCTCTCTGATGCCTTATGGGAGGAGCCAAGGTGAAAATTTGTTTGCTCATACAACAAGAGTGTATATATAACCAATGGGGTGATGCTTCACCTCCTTATCACTCTTTGACTACCTTCATGATTTTTTGACTTCCTATGACTTTTTGACTTTACAAGACTCTTCATATTTTGTATGTGTCCTTTGGACTTCCACTTTATAATACATTTTGAATAGATAATTACATAATCCACAATAATGATGTGGCATATGATGACTCATGACTATACATTACGTGACACTGATGACATGGGTTGCATGATGACATCACAATGTCAAGACATTTTTGCTACTCCTTGCTATGTGTCTTCTTGAGTATGCTCTTTTATCCACCTCCATATGGTTTAGAGGTGAGGAGTCTTCAATGATATCAAGTCTTGAGTTGTGATCGAAAATTGGTGTCCCTTTGATTTGTGTTGATTGAGCAGCTTGCATAATTAGCTACAATGATTTCTTTCAACATGTTTCCCTTCTCCACCTCCTTCTTCATCATCTTTTCATGGACTAATAGAGTATATGCATCTGCAATTCACACATGATAAGATGACATCAATCTAATAAACCCCTAGTCTAAGATGATGCATGTTGATCCACTGACTTAGCTGGAACTAGGTTGTTGACTGACAGGCTTAGTGACTGTGTAATTGCATAGCTCAGGTAGTTAGGGGTGAAGCTTGAGCCTTAAGACTACACAATGCATAGTCCATGATGGACTGTGCAGACAAATTGTGCAGTTTTGGGACTCCGTGAGTGAGGATGAGGGATTTTTTGTTGTTTCAACCAACTGCCCAGTTCTAGGAGGAAGAGTAGACCTAGTTATAGCAAAATTGCATAGCTCGGGAGCTCAAGAACTATGCTTGAGCTCAAAGACTGCATAATGTGCAGTTGGGGCTAAGCTGGAGGGTTGGATTGTGAAATTCTAGAGGTCAAGGTCGGGGCTTGAGCAGTGAGACTATGCAGTGCATAGTGTTGGGAGGAAGGAACCATGCATTGAGTGGTGTCAAGAATCTAGGTTGAAGCTTGAGGGATGGAACTATACAATGTACAGTTTAGGAGAACCGGATGAGGCTAAGTTGTTGGAAATTTTCCAGAATTTGTCTAAGTGTGGAAACGATGAAGCTATTGTGCGTAGTGATATGACTTGAATGTGATCACACATTTAGAAAACTTGACGACATAACAACATAGATCATCCCGGACACATGAACAACACATTTCCCTCATTGCGACAACTTTTACGACGACTGTGACAACACTTGTGGGACAATTCTTAAAACTTTGGGAATGAGTGCGACAGATATTTACATGGTAAGATAAACTCATTTACACAAAGGAAACCCATTGAAACCACCAAAACAATATCATATACATCGTGCGAATATTAACATGTGAAAAGACAACATTTTTCTTTTCTCAAAAATGGGACCAAAACACTTAGAGAAAACACATGCAATCGATTTCAATGTTTGCGACACCAATACGAAATACCAAGGAAGGCTCTGAAATGTTGTGCAGGACAAAATTTTGGAGGGCGTTTTGGAAGCAACAACACTTGGTGACACACTAGTAGAATTCCAACTTCTTTATATTGGTTGACTCTTCTGTGCAGGGTCTCATTTCTTCAGGAAGTATTGGTTCATCATGCGGATTATTTTGGCTTCCCTACTTACCCCATGAGTAAGCATGGTCCCCCTTTGTGCCTTCTCAGTTGAACATAATCAAAAGATTCAGCATTGCCACAATGTTTCAAATCGGAAAGGGTAGTGTCGTTTGCGAGCTTTAGACTTTTAGAATATTGTTTTTTCAATCTTTGGTGTTGCTTTACTGCCAGTAAGCCTAGACAGTACCTCGACGGAGTCAATACAGGAACACAAATATTTCTCCTCTACGAGCAAACCTGGACAATTCCCTAATGAAGTTGCTTGCTTCACCTCTCTGTGCAGGAAGCCTTTTCATCTTTTTCCTTAATTTATATATTAAAAGAGGACCGTGCATAGGCACTTATTCATTTTATGGGTGGAAGAGGAATATTGACTTATTGAGAGTAGGAGAGGTTGTTCCTTCATAGAAGCATATAGAGACTTGTGATTTGGGTTTTCTCATTTAGATTTTTCCCCTTTTCCTCTTCTACTGATTGGGTAAGCGTGAAAGCACTAAAACATAGGAACCGAGCATGGGCACAAGGTTTCCAAAATAGATAAAAGTATCATGGTTCGACCAAAACTCTCTTTACGGACAGATCGTATTTTATGTCGGAACTTCATTGACCAAAATATGTAACCAACATAAGGAAGGATGGCCAAAGGTTAGACAAATGTTGTAGTGTCACAAAGTCCTTTTCTATTTTTCCACATTACCTTTTGAGTTGAAATGGGACACCCTTCATGCAAATTCTTACACGAAAATAGAGAAGACACAAAAAAAAAACTGAAATCAAAAGAACAAAGCAAAAGGAGGCTAAACCAAAAATAGGATGCAAGATGGAAGTATAGAAAGAAAATTAAATACTACAAAAATGGAATGCAATATGCATGTGCAAGGAAAACTAACATGTGGCTATACCTACTCCTAATCTATCTAGCTAATAGGTCAAGGTCACATGTAATGGACTTTCCAATGTAGCCACCATAATTGTTCCTAACTTGCATACACAAATATGTGAGAAATTAAAGAAAACACAAAATATTGTGTGATAGAAAAGATAAGAACTTGAATAACTTGCACAAAAAATAGAAGGTCTTTCCTATCAGCAAAAATATAGGACATAGCCACTACTTTTAACTAGTTCATATTCTTACCTTTTCAATGACCAATATAAGAAAACAAACCATGAGAGCTTATTGTAAATGCACCTTCATCTATGTCATCCTTCTTAGCAAGCATGAGAAAAGATCGAAACTTTCTCTTAACCAAAGGGCTTGGTAAGAAAGATGCTTCCAGGCAATCATAGATTGGATTGTGAAATTCAAAACAATCCTCTTGAACATTTTGAAATATTTGAAAAGATGAATTTGCAATTAAGAGTATGATATTAGGATGAGAATCTTATGAGAGACAATTGATCTAATCATATTCAGTCACCTTGGCAAGAAAGTGAGGACCCGACATGGCCATCAGCGAAGGCTGAAGTGCCTCAATTTTTTGACAAGTACTCGAAGTATGAGATGTGAAACCATGAAGATCAAAGGATGTAAAACAATTGTCATTGGATATGATGATAGGAAAATGTTAAGTTGAATGACAGTCATCAGAGATAGAATCATGATCATATGGACTAATTAAAATTTCATATTCCCAATTTGTAGTTAACCGAGATAAATCAAAAGAGCATATTTCCCAATGCTTTGAATAATAGAATCAACTTCCTCACATGTCGAATGTGATAAACTATTTTCCCATAACTCGTGACAAACTTTACAAGCATCACAATCATCGAAATAATTGAAAAGGAATGCTAGTATAATGAAAATATGAAACCATACAAGATGCAATGGATGAAAATGAGGAACCTGATTCAACAAATAACTCAAGCACTTGCCAGAACACAAAAGGATTTCTTGTGCCTTGAAGACATTCACAATAAAAACTAGGAGTCGATTATTCACCATAGCACTCAACAGATATGGACTTTTTGGCCAAAGGTCATCCCCAAATTGATCAGCTTCGTGATTTCATACATTTATGAAAGGTATACACCCCAAACCTAAATTTGATATAAGATATTTTCATGAGAATGAATTTAATACAATAGTATGATCAAAACTCGATCTCGAGAAATAGGAAAATTGTAACGAGGATTTGCAAAATCCACCAAGAACGAGTTTGCATCCTTTGAAATAATGTGAATGAAATAATTATGCGAGAAAATGCAAATCTGACATGGTTTAGAAATTTTACCAGGATTGCGAATTCCTGACATAACTATCAACGAGAATTGAAGTGCCTCAACTTTCAAACAAGTTTTGGAACTATGGAAAGATAGATAAGAGATTTTATAAACTGAGTCATATCACAAATTTCATGTCGACAATTGTTATTGATTAAGTTAACATGATCACCCTTATCTGGATCGTAGCTATCTACATCACTGGTTTGATCATATTTTTCAAATTCAACAAACAGATTACTCAAGTCATAATATTCCTTTGATCACAAATCTAAATATGTATGAATCAGATAAATCTCGTGATTGCATTGGTTCGAAGAGTTGCTCCCATACTAAAAAGAGATGATAAGGGATGGAATGGATGTTCTATAATTCCACTGTGCCCTTCTTCATCATGGATATTCTCACTATCCTGTGTCATTTCAATATTCAACTCGTGGGATAAAAAAAATTTAGAGCATTGAAAGTCTCCATCACATGTTGAAGCATTATAAAGAGTAGAGGACAAAGGATAGGGAGGTGAAGAGGAAGAATTGTTCATAAGCAAATCTTCTTTTACCACAATATATTTAAGATCTAGATCTCTCGAAACAAAATCTTCTTGAGAAACTAAAAGATCAGTTGGTGCACTTGGACATTCATGATGACATACATCAACAAATTCATCATCATCAGAATGATTGTTTCTCATGGATACAGATTGATTGAAAGAATTGGTTGCATTTAATTCACTATCGATATTAGCATATTGAAAATCATATAAGAATGGAAGTGCATCATATTGGAATGGGGTATTTTGAAAAAGGGAAGAGAGATCAAAATTCTCTTCACTTTCCTCCTCCTCTACTCGTGTAATGTGACTTCCTTGTATCTAATCACAATTTGATCCAGCAACTCGAAAATCAGGAGAGCATGAAGGGCTAGTTGGAGGAGCAGATTGATCACGTGGATCATGATACATGAAGTCATGACATGTAGATGATAGAGGATGAAAAATTCCCCTTGAATAAGTAACATTTTAGATGGAACCAAATTCAAGATTGATGTTAAGAGCGTCAATGTCATCTTGAGGAACGGAAGGATTAGCCTTCACCCTAGGCTCCATCAGCCACTTCGAGGTTTTTTTCATTAGATCTAAATCATGAGAAGTGGAAGGAGGATGAAGAGATGGATTAGGAATTTTATTTGTAGATTCCCTAGCTTTATTATCACCACAAGGAGGCACCCACATCGGAACTAGAAAAGGAGGATGACAAGGAACAAAAGGAGTAGTAGGTTCCTCCTCTGAAATTAGAGTTGATTCATGATTTACAAAATTTGGGGAAGTAAAAACATCAAGGGGTTCAAATTCACCATGAAAAGATATGTGAACCAAATTCGTAAACTTTCATTTAAAGAAATCTCAATCTGTGTCTTCTCCCATAAATTCATAATAAAGGTGAAGGAAATGATCGGAAAAATCATCAACTAGTTCATTAGTATTCATTCTTAGTTGGTTAATCCCTTTAAAAACATCCCAGTAATCATACCTATCAAATTATTTATGAAGCAGCAGGTAATGTAAGACACCATCGATTAACGTGACCTTCAAATGTGAAGGTGAGTACTCTAGCCATGACATCCTTGCAATGTATTATGTTAGAAAGGAAAAAATAGTCAACTTGAAACAAATGTTCAAGGAGAGTTAACTCACCATCACCATCAAAGTTTAAATTGGTACAAGTTATGAATAACTTTCACAGGGATGTTAAAATTAAGCTCTTTAGGAAAACATCTCGGGATTGTGATTTGGGGAAAAGCCATTTAAATAAGAGATTATAAGCTGAATCAACGAGAATATCTTGTCACTTGGACCTCCTTCTAGCACCATTTTGTTGACGGTGCTAGAATATATGTCAACCAAGGGGGTCTCCTCTATGTGAAGTCCCAATTAGACCTCACACCATTTGGAATAGGGGCCCCATCTGGAGTATCATCCCAATTTCCATATATTCTTGGTTTTAGCTATCAGTAAGAGAGAGGATGACATATGTGCCTTCAAAAATAAAGTAAGTGTGCCTGGTGAGTGTTCGGTTGTAGGTGTGTCAAGGTTCTTCTACTGCAGAGGGAAAAAGAGGTGAGCCCATAAGATCGAGGTAATAGTACCACCCTAGTAGAGACACACACAAATAAGAAAGATTCATCTAACATGCAGTGGAATAGTCCACAAAGATGCGACAATCATGCAACCAATACAAGCAAGAAGATTCCTCTAGCATCCAGCGAACTAGTCCAAAAAGATGCGATGGTCATCGCAACTAGTACAGCACATCCTCAATATGATGAGCACTAAAATAACTGAAATAGTTCAACTATTTTAGTATAGGTGAAAAATAAACTTGAATCATAAACATTCACAGAACAGTCTTATAAACATTCATAATTCATACATGAAGAACGTGTTAGTCATCAGGTTTCATATATTAAGTAAAAGTTCTAGGATACATGTATACAACGAATGCCACTAGCTCCAATAGTGGAGCATTGGAGCCAATTTTCTCCCCAAAAGTACTAGCTTTGTCTCTCTAATGCCTTATGAGAGGAGCCAAGGTGAAAATTCCTTTTCTCATATAATGAGGGTGTATATATAACCAAGGGGGTGATGCTTCACCTCCTTGTGACTCTTTGACTACCCTCATGAATTTTTGACTTTACATGGCTCTTCATATTTTGTACGTTTCCTATGGACTTCCACTTGATGATACATTATATATAGATAATTATATAATCCACAATAATGATGTGGCATATGATGACTCATGATAAGACATGACATGACACTGCTGACATGGACTGCATGATGACATGGAAATTTCAGGGCATTCTTGCTTCTCCTTGTTATGTGTCTTCTTGAGTATTGATCTGATATTCACCCTATGAGTGACATCAATTGAAGATTTATTAAACTAAGGTATTACAAACTCATGTTTTGGTGTGTGTTCTGTGATATTGAAACAACGGATCGATCAGATTGTCAATACACAGACAAATAAAATGGAAAGACAACAGAGAAATACAGTAAGCAATCATAAAGACACAAGAAATTTTAATAAGGAGTTCACCCTATTCTCCAGGGCTACATATTCGATCCAGCTTCAGTGATGGCCTTGTTTTATGTGTCTTTAAGCAGAGAAATTACAATACAGGGACTCAATGTGAGTTCTCCTGAAGCAGATTTTCTTGGCAGGATGGTTCTTGGATTCCCCAAGCCACTTGGAGTACACAAACTCTTCTTCTTCCTACCAGCTCTGTGACCTCTTGGTCTATAGTGGAAAGATCCAAATGTGATGCTCAGTCCAGACAGATTCCTCTATGGGAAGGCTTGAATCTTCAAGCTCTCTGGTGCTTGACGCCACCTATGGTCATCTCATCCATCTGTCTCTTCTGCTTAGCTTTACTGTTATCTGTGTTCAGTCCTCCTCTCAGGGTTCACTGTTCATTGTCTCTCTTGCTCGCTTGGAATCTTCTCAATTCTGACTCCAACTCTAACTAATTCGACTATCTCTATTCATGGCTTTAGCCATTCTATCCCTATGTCTATTCAGTTCCTCTTCCGCCTGTGCTGATTCACCTTCTGCAACCGCGCTTGGAGTTCCCTGTGTTCGGAGTAATCATGAACGCTTAGGGAGTGGCAACTTGTCCTCCTCTAAATGGCACCAGCATGCTTCATCGATTTGTTTCTTCAATTACGTTGTGTATGCGTTCTTCCTCCACCATGGCAGTCAAACAGATTCCAAATCTCTTCAAACGTGGTTTAATTCCCTATCGATTTTTCTTCTTTCCATCGAGTGCAATCTCAGCCGTCCGATCTGAGCCCTCCAAATCCAACGTCATACGCACGTTTCGTGCGGTTGACTTGCTAGACCAATGGTGCACGATCAACGGCAATTTTCTCTCACCTCCACCTACCACATGTCGATCGGTGTATGGAATCGCTCCGCTCCTGTCCAAAACCTTTACCATTCATGGGTGCCCCAATCAATACCGCTGATTTTCCAATGCGCGGATCCCGCCTTCGTACGTTAGCGTTTTTCACTTTTTCCGCTGGTGGTTTCTTGGCTCCTGATGTGACCGAGTGCTCATGCTTCCCCTTCAGGGCCCTATTTTCCTAGTGATGCATGATTAGCACTAAGTGCAAAAACCTCATCCTTTTCCCATTCCGGGGCTCCGAGGGGCTACTTTGGCCTCCTGTGTGGTCTCCATGGGCCTCGATCAGCACGCTTTGACCGAGGTCCTTGTCGTTCCACGTTGGTTGCCATGGCCACTACTTTAGGGTGTTTTTTATACTGTTTTGGATTTCTTTAGAGATTTGTTTGACCTGATTCAGTCATGGTTCTCGACAGTCTTTCTATGGATCCAATTCGGATCATGGCCTCCCTACTGAAAAGGTTTTGGACCACCAAAAGTTGGTTTTCAAGCATCGATTAAGTGAGGATACTATTTCTTCACTTGTCCAATCTTAATCCACTTTGCGCTGCTCGGCTTTGAACCTTTGAACCCAATCCTAAGGTACTCAACTTCTCCCCTGCACATTGTCCTCACCTTCCTGTCCAGCATTGTGTCTTCCTGCAACTCATTGAGGTATTCAGGTAGCAGGTCATCAATAGAAGGCAATTGACTTTGCTCTTTAGGGTCCTCAATCATCGAAGATTCAAACAATCTCAAAAATTCTGCATTTATGACTGAGTAGATGTGCATGTAAGATGGTAGATCAAGGCGAAAAGAATTTTCACCAATCTTCTCAAGTACTCTAAAAGGTCCATACCTGATAGGCTTTATCTTACCTTCACCTTGCATCCTGTCTTTGCTGATATACAGCTAGACTTGGTCTCCAACTTGAAAACTATGCTCCATCCGATGCTTATCATGCCTAGCCTTGTACTTGGCCTGGCTCTTTTCCAGCGGTTCCTATACTACCTGATGGATCTCCTGGATCTGTTCAATGAACCTAGTTACCTTGTCAACATCATTGTGTCCATCAACCATGGTATCTTTACTAAAGACAAAATCCAAAGGAGACCTTGGTGTGAAACCAAAGCAGGTCTCAAAAGGAGATCTTTGTGTAGAAGAGTGTTTGGCTCTGTTGTAAGCATGTTGCACATAACACAAGTGTTCATCCCAAAGCTTAGGATGTTTACTGCAATAACCTCTCAGTAACTGGATCACAGTCCTGTTTACTACTTCTGTCTGGCCATCTGTTTGTGGATGAAAAGTTGTGCTTTTCTTTAACTTGGTGTCCATTAGTTCCCACAGACTAGACCAAAACTTCCCCACAAATCGGGTGTCTCGATCAGATACAATGGAAGTGGGTAATCCAAAATGAACCCATACATGTTCAAAGAACAATTTTGCAGTCTGTTCAGCTGTGATCTGTTTACTACAAGGTATCAAAATACACATTTTTTTGAACCTATCCACAACAACATATAGATAATCATGACCTTTCCTAGATTTAGGCAGTCCTCCAACAAAATCCATGGAAACACTTTCCCAAGGGTGATAAGGAACTGGCAATGGAGTGTACAAGCCTAGTTTTATATTGCTGGGCTTGCTTTTAGCACACATGGCACACCCTCTTACATATCTAGAAATTGTCTCATTCATTTTCGGCCAATAGCAGAATATTTGCAGCTATGGAACTGTTTTTCTTACCCCAAAGTGACCTGATATTAGAGAAGTATGTGCTTCCCTAATTATCTTTATCCTCTCAGTTTGTGGAATGCAAAGTTTCCCACAATGGTATAAGAGTCAGTCCTTTATATGATAGTCCAATTCTTCTACTCTTTTGCCTTGACTCAAAATTGCATATACATCTTTAAAATCCATATCCTGAGCATATTTTTCTATGTAGCTTTCATGTAGCATATAATTATGCTTAAGTATGGTAGATGCATTTATAATGGGTCTAGATAACATGTCTGCAACCTTGTTATGTATGCCCATTTTATATCTGATGACTAAGTGAAACTGTTGTAGAAAACCCATCAATCTATAATGTCTTGATTGTTGCAACTTAGTTTGGGAGTGTAGATATTGAAGTGCCTGATGATCAGTATGTATTATTGTCTCTTTGCCCATTAAGTAATGTTTCTACTTTTTCACACTCTGAACTAATGCATACAAATATTTATCATATGTAGGATAGTTAACTACTACAGGATTAAGAGTCTCAGAATGATAACGTATGGGTTTGTCGTGTTGTGTCAACATTGCTCCCATAGCATAGTCACTGGCATCAGTTTGGATCTCAAATGGTCTTTGTAAATCTGGCAGTGCTAGTGCAGGTGTTGTTCTAATTTTCTCTTTCAAGGTGTCGAAGGCTTTCTGATGTTTTCCCCCCCAATGAAATACCTTATTCAATCCTGTTAAAGCATGTAATGGAGCTGCAATCGAGGAGAAGTTATAAATGAACTTCCTCCAGTATTGTGTTGCTCCTAAGAAGCTTCTCACTTCTATAGTAGACCTAGGTTTAGGCCAGTTCACAATGATTGCCACTTTAGAGGGATCTATTTTCAATTCACCTCCCCCTACTATATGACCCAAGTAGTTTAGGAATGTTTTGCCAAATTCACATTTTGAGAGTTTAACATAAAGTTTTTCTCTTTTCAAAACATCTAATGTCTACTTAACATGCTTTAAATGTTATTCCCACATTTTACTAAAAATCAGAATGTCATCCAGATACACAATAAAAAAATCATCAAGAAAAGGTCAGAGTACATCATTCATTAATCTCATAAAAGTAGCAGGAGCATTAGTTAAGCCAAAAGGCGTAACTAGCCATTCATACAATCCCTACTTTATTTTGAAAGCAGTCTTCCATGCATCTTGCTCTGCAACTCTGAACTGATGGTATCCACTGTGCAAATCCAGCTTGGTGAAGTAAACAGCTTCCTTTAATTGATCTAGAAGCTCATCTATGCGAGGAAGGGGATAACGGTTTTTAATTGTTATCTTATTCAATGCTCGGTAATCTATGCACATTCTCCACAAACCATCTTTCTTTCTCACCAAAACGATTGGTGATCCACATGGTGATGTGCTAGGCCTGATGAAGCCCTTCTCGAGCAACTCCTGCACCTGCTTCTTGATTTCAACATTCTCTAAAGCAGACAACCTGTACATCCCAATGTTAGGCAATGGAACATCTTACTGCAAAATAATATCATGTACTATTCCCTTTTTGGGTGGCAGACCTTTAGGTTCTTGAGACAAGACATCATACTCTGAAACAACCTTTTCTATATCATCTTTTTGTTCAGCATTACAGCCCTCAAATACATTCGTTTTATCAGGTTTCTTTTCCTTTACAACCATCAGTAAGAATTGTTTGCATGAATTAATCATTCTTTTCATCTGTCCTGAGTTTATGAGAGTATGATTATTCTTGAGGTTATGAGCTCTTACAAAGTATTCGATTCCATATTTAACTAGTAGATGCTTGTTCTCATATCTATAGAAAATAGCCTTTCTATCATACAAGTAAGGACTTCCTAAAACAATTCCACATATATCCAAAGGAATTATGTCTAACTCAACCTCATCTACAAATGCTGACCCAAAAGAAAACTTGAGTTTGCACTATCTAGTCACTTGTACTTGTTCTTTGTCATTTAACCATCCTAATGGGTATGGTTTCTTGTGAGGTGTAGTTGCTAATCCCAATTTCTTTACAATTTCTTCAGAAATCAAATTTACTTTAGAGCCACTATCAAACAAAGTATCAATCTTTTGATTTTTGGAAATAATTCGAATATGGAAAAGCTCATGTCTTTTTCTCTCATTTTCTTCATCAATAACAAACTGAGAAGAATTACTAGTAGATGCTTTAGAAGTCTTACCTCTTATACCTGTGGTTGCTCTAGTTGTTTCATCTCCCGAGTTTGACCCCAAATCTCTCTGAATAGCTGCAATTTTCTTCTTCTTCTTGCCCTCGGACTTCTTAGGTCTCAGCTCTGGATGTAGAATCCAACAATGCTCATTATCATGCCCCTCCTTTTTATAGTGAGTGCATGAAGCTTTAGCTTTCTGTGCAATGTTAGCCTTCCTTTCTTTTCACTTCTATTTTCTTTTCTCCTTGCTCTTGCTTATAGTGGGTTGGGATTCCATTCTTTCCTCTAGCCTCTAGATGAGTAGCTTGTATAGATACCTCATCTATACTAGTGGGATTAAACATGAGGATGGTATGCCTCATGTAGTTATGTAGACCACCAATGTACTTCAAAAGAGTCTCCGGTGAGTCTAGTGAGATACCCAATGTCAATGCTCTCTTTTTGAACTCTTGAGTATACCCTTGTACACTTTGCCCCTTCAACTGCTAAAGAGTTTGCCAACTCATCATGGCTTGTTGCATGTAGGCCAATGGATAGAACTGCTTTTTGATTGCAGAAACCAAATCACTCCAAACAGAGATGGTCTTGCCATGTCTTTTCATGTCAGCTTGGGTTCTACCTTCCCACCAACCAAGGCAGTGCCTTCTAGTTGTAGGCTTGCCAACTGAATCTTACTCTTGTCTGAGTTTATGTTCTGTAGCCTGCAATACACAACAATTTGTATAATCCAATTGTCCAATTTTTTAGCATTTAGCTCTCCATCATATATAGGAAAATCAAATTTAACATCTAACTTAATCAAAGATGCTTTCTTATTATGTACAGGGCTATTAGGAGGTGTGAGAAAGTTTTCCTCTTTCCCATTTCCTTTGGAGTTGTCATGGAAGTGAGACTCATATTCTTATTTCTCTTGCTTAGAGCCTGATGTATCTTCCACCTTTTTCTTTCTAAAGTCTCTGTACATTTCTTCAACCATAGACTTTATAGCTAGGAAAATCTCTATGAATTGAGGGTCTGGTCCCATAGAACCTTCTTTTGACATAGTCTTTCGAGGATAGACTCTCCCAATTTCAGGATTAGTTTCGACCAACTCTCCTTCTCCTAATTTGAGCTTTGATCTTGTGAGAATTCACAGCTATACCAACACAAGCTTGTCTAACCTTACAGCCTGCAGCTCTGACACCACTTGATCTGATATTCACCCTATGAGTGACATCAGTTGAAGATTTATTAAACTAACGTATTACAGACCCATGTGCTGGTGTGTGTTCTGTGTTATTGAAACAACAGATTGATCAGATTGCCAATACACGGACAAATAAAATGGAAAGACAGCAGAGAAATACAGTAAGCAATCATAAAGACACAAGCAATTTTAATAAGGAGTTCACCCTGTTCTCCAGGGCTACGTCTCTGGTCGAGCTTCAGTGGTGGCCTTGTTTTATTGTGTCTTTAAGCAGAGAAATTACAATACAGAAACTCAATGTGAGTTCTCCTAAAGAAGATTTTGCTTGGTAGGGTGGTTCTTGGATTCCCCAAGCCACTTGGAGTACACAGAATCTTCTTCTTCCTACCAGCTCTGTGACCTCTTGGTCTACAGTGGAAAGATCCAAATGTGATGCTCAGTCCAGACAGATTCCTCTATGGGAAGGCTTGAATCTTCAAGCTCTCTGGTGCTCGATGTCGCCTATGGTAAGCTCGGCCCTCTGTCTCTTCTGCTTAGCTTTACTGTTCTATGTGTTTAGTCCTCCTCTCAGGGTTCACTGTTCACTGTCTCTCTTGGTCACTTGGACTCTTTTAATTCTGACTCCAACTCTAACTGATTCGACTGTCTCTGTTCATGGCTTTAACCATTTGATCCCTCTGCCTATTCGGTTCCTCTTTCGCCTATGTCGATTCACCTTCTGCAAATGCGCTTAGAGTTCCCTGTGTTCAGTGACATCATGAACGTTCAGGGAGTGGCCACTTTTCCTCCTCTAAATGGCACCAGCATGCTTCATCAGTTCGTTTCGTCAATTAGGTTGTGGATGCGTTCTTCCTCCACCATGGTAGTCAAACAAATTCCAAATCTCTTCAAACGCGGCTTAATTACCTATCGATTCTGCTTCTTTCCATCGGGTGCAATCTCAACCATTCGATCTGAGCCCTCCAGATCTGGCGTCATACACACGTTTCACGTGGTTGACTTTCTCGACAGATAGCGCGCGATCAACGACGTTTTTCTCTTACCTCTACCTCCCACGCGTCGATCAGTGTATGGAATCACTCCACTCCTGTCCAAAACCTCTTACCGTTCACGGGCGCCCCTACCAATATCTCTGGTTTTCCAGTGCGCAAGTCTCACCTTCATACGTTAGCGTTTTTCACTTTTTCTGCCCGCAGTTTCCTGGCTCCCGATGTGACTGAGTGCTCGGGCTTCCCCTTCAGGGCCATGTTCGCCTAAAAATGCATGATTAGCGCTAAGTGCTAATCGTGCATCAAAAACCTTGTCCTTTTCCCTTTCCGGGGCTCCTAGGGGCTACTTTGGCCTCCTATGCAGTCTCCATGGGCCTCGGTCAGTGCGCTTTGACCAAGGTCCTCGTCATTCCATGTCAGCTGCCATGGCCACTGGTTCAAGGTGTTTTTGATATTGTTTTAGATTTCCTTAGAGATTTGTTCGACCTGATTTAGTCATGGTTCTCGACAGTCTTTCTATGGATCCAATTCGGATCAAGTATGCTCTTTTGTCCAACTCCATATGGCTTAGAAGTGAGGAGTCTTCAATGATATCAAGTCTTGAGTTGTGATCACAAACTGGAGTCCCTTTGATTCGTGCTGATTGAGCAACTTGCATAACCAGCTACAAAGATTTCTTTCATCATGTTTCTCTTCTCCACCTCCTTCTTCGTTATCCTGTCATGGACTGATAGAGTATTTTCATCTACAATTCACTCATGACATGATGACATCAGTCCAATAAACCCCTAGTCTAAGATGATGCATGTTGATCCACTGACTTAGTCAGAACCAGGTTGCAGGCTGGGGGAGAGGCTCAGTGACTGTTTAATTTCATAGCTTAGTAAGTCAAGGGTGAAGCTTGAGCCTTGATATTGCACAATGCACAATTAAAGTTGGACTAGGTAGACAGATTATGTAGTTTTTGGAATCAGTGAGTTGGGCTAAGGGGTATTGCACTGTTTTAGCCAACTGCATAGTTCTGGATGGTAGAGAAGACCTAGTGATTACGCAATTGTGCAAATCATGAGCTCAATAGTTGGGCTTGAGATCAGAGACTACGCAATGCAAATTTGGGGCCAGGCTAGAGGGCTAAATCTAGAGGTTAAGGACGAGGCTTGCACACTGATACTATGCAATGCATAGTCTTGGGAGGAAGGAACTACACATTGCACATTTTTAAGAGGTTAAGTTGTATCTTGAGGGTTGGAACTGTGCAATGTGCAATTTAGGAGTGCTAGACGAGGCTAAGTTGCTAGAAATTTTTTGGAATTTGGCTAAGTGTGGGACCGATGAAGCTATTGTGAACAGTGATATGACTTGAATGTGATCACACACTGAGAACGCTTGGCGAAACAATAACATAGATCATCTTGGACACATGAGAAACACATTTCCCTTAGTGCGATGACTTACGACAAGTGCAATAATAAGGATACACTTTGCGATGACCATGACGACAATTGTGTGACAGTGCTTAAAACTTTGGGAATGAGTGCGGCAGACATTAACATGGTAATATCAACTCATTTAAACAAAGGAAACCCCTTGAAACCACTAAAACAAGCTCATATGCATCATGCTACACTTAACATGCAAAAAGACGTCATTTTTCTTTTCTCACAAATGGGACCAAAACACTTAAAAAAAACACATGCAATGGATTTCAATGTTTGTGGCGAAAATATGCAAGACCAATGAAGGCTTCGAAATTTGGTGCAGGCCAAAATTTTGGAGGGTGTTGTAGTAGTAAAAACACTTGGCAATACACTGGTAGAATTCCATCTTCTCTATATTGGTTGACTCTTTTGTGCAGGGTCTAAGTTCTTCAAGGAGTATTGATTCATTGCATAGATTACTTTGGCTTCCCCACTTACCCCATGAGTAAACATGGTCCCCCTTTGTGCCTTCTCGGTTGAAAAAAATCATAAGATGCAACATTATCGTAATGATTCCAATTAGAAAGGATAGTGTAGTTCACAAGCTTTATACTTTCAGAGTATAGTTTTTCCATCTCTGGTGTTTCTCCGCTGCCAACAGGCTTGGACAGTACCCCAACGGAGTCACTACCGGAACACAAACATTGCTCTGTTGCCATCTAGCCTCAACAGTACCTCGACGGATTTTCTTTCTTCACCTATCTATGCAGGAAGCCTTTCTCTTATTTCACCTTTATATATATATTAAAAGAGGACCATGCATAGGCACTTACTCATTTTATGGGCGGAACATGGATCTCGACTTATTAAGAGGAGAGGTTGTTCCTTCATAGAAGCATATGGATACCTCTGATTTAGGTTTTCTCATCTAGATTTTTCCTCCTCTACTGATTGGATAAGCGTGAAAACACCGAAACATAGGAACCGAGTGTGGGAACAAGGTTTCCAGAATAGACACAAGTATCATGGTTCGACCAAAACTCTCTTTACAGATGGATCACATTTTCCGTTGGAACTTCATCGACCAAAATATGTAACTAACACAAGGAAGGAGGACCAAAGGTTAGCCAAATGTTTCATTGTCACAAAGTACTTTTCTATTTTTCCAAATTACCTTTTGAGCCCAAATGGGACACCCTTCATCAAAATTCTCAAACAAAATGAGAAAATACACAACAAAAGAACCAAAATCAAGAGAACAAAGAAAAAGGAAGATAGACTGAAAAGAGGATGCAAGACAGAAGTATAGATAGCAAATGAAATTCTACAAAAATGGAATGCAAGATGCATGTGCAAGGAAAACTAACGTGGGATGATACCTACTCCTAACATATCTAGTTAGAAGGTTAGGGTCACGTGTAATGGAATTTCCAATGTAGCCACTGTAATTGTTCCCAACTTGCATACACAAATATGTGAGAAATTAAACAAAATACAAAATATTGTGTGATAAAAAATATAAGAGCTTGAATAACTTGCACAACAAATAGAAGGTCTTGTATGTTAACAAAAAGATAGGAAATAGCCACTACTTTTAACCAGTTCATATTCTTACCTTTTCGATGACCATTATAAGAAGACACACCATGAGAGCTTCTTGTGAATGCACCTTCATCTATGTCATCCTTCTTAGCAAGCATGATAAAAGATTGAAACTTTCTCTTAGCTGAAGTGCTTCCTAAGAAATATTCTTCTAGGAAATCATAGATTGGATCGTGAAATTCGAAACAATCCTCTTGAACATTTTGAAATATTTGAAAAAAAATTGCAATTAAGAGTATGATATCAGGATAGAAACTTGTGAGAGACGATCTGATCATATTCAGTCGGCTTGTCAAGACAGTGAGGACCCGACATGGCCATCAATGAAGGATGAAGTTACTCAATCGTTTGACAAGTACTCTAAGGATGAGATGTGAAACCATGAAGATCAAAGGATGTAAAACAATTGCCATCGGATGTCTTGATGGGAAAATGATATGTTGAATGAAATTCATCAGAGACAAAATCGTGATCAGATGGAGTGATTAAAACATAAGATTCTTGATTTGTATTTAACAAAGATAAATCAAAATGAATGGCTCTACCAATGCTATGAATAATAGAATCAACTTCCTCGCATGTCGAATGTGATAAACCTTTTTCATGTAACTGGTGACAAACTTTACAAGCATTGCAATCATCGAAAGAATTGAAAAGGAAAGCTAGTATAACAAACATATGAAGCTAGTCATGATGCAATGGATGAAAAAGAGGAACCCGATTCAAATAATAGCTCAAGATCTTACCAAAACTCAAGAGGATTTCTCGTGATGTGAAGACATTCACAAGAAAAACTAGGAGTTGATTATTCGAAATAGCACTCAACGATATGGAATTTTCGGCAAAGTTGATATCCAAATTGATCATCTTCGCAATTCCACACATTTATGAAAGGCATACACCCCGAAATTGAATTTGATACAAGATATTTGCATGAGAATGAATTTAATACAACAGTATGATCAGGAACCTAATCTTGAGAAATAGGAAAATTGTAACAAGGAACTCCAAAATCCATCACGAACAAGTTTTTATCCAATGAAACAATATGATTGAAAGAATTATGGGAGAAAATCTAGATCTGACATGGTTCAGGAATTTTTCTAGGATTATGAGAACTTGATATAACCATCAATGAAATTTGAAGTGTCTCGACTTCCTAACAAGTTACAGAACTATGGAAAGATAGATAAGAATATTTTATAAACTGATTCAAATTGCAAATTTCATGTAGACAACTATTATTTATTAAGTTAACATGATCACCCTTATCTATATCGCACCTATCTACATCATTGGTTTGATCAAATTTTATAAATTCAACAAACAAAATACTCAAGTCATAATATCCCTCTAATCATAAATCTAAATATGTTTGAATTAGAGAAATATCATGGTCACATTGATTCAAGAGTTGCTCCCATACACAACAAGAGATGATAAAGGATGGAATGGATGTTCTATAATTTCATTGCTTCCTTCTTCATCATGGATATTCTCACTATCTTGTGTCATTTCAAGATTCAACTCATGGGAAAACAAATTTGAAGAGCATTGGAAGTCTCCATCGCAACTTGAAGCATTGTAAAGAGTAGAGAACAAAGGATAGGGAGGTGAAGAGGAATAATTGTTCATACGGGATTCTTCTTTGACTGCAACAGATTTAAAATCTATATATTTCAAAACAAAAGCTTCTTGAGAAACTAAAATATCAATTGGTGCACTTGGGCATTCATGATGACATACATCAACAAAGTCAGCATCATCAGAATGATTATTTCCCAAGGCTACAGATCGATTGAAAGAATTGGTTGAATTTAATTCACTAGCAAGGTTAGAAGAATGTAAATCATCCAAGAATGGAAGTGCATCATCTTGACATGGGGTACTTTTAAAAATGGAATAGAGATCAAAAGTATCTTTACTTTCCTCCTCCACTAGTGTAATATGATTTCCTTGTATCTGATTTCAATTTGATCCAAAATCTCGAAAATGAGGAGAGCGTGAAGGGCCAGTTGGTTGAGCATATTTATCACACAAATCATGATACACATAGTCATGACATGTAGATTATAGAGGATTACAAATGCCCCTTGAAGAAGTAATAGTTTCGATGGAACCAGATTCAAGATTGATGTTAAGGGTGTCATTGTCATCTTGAACAATGAAAGGATTAGCCTTCACCATAGGCTCCATGAGCCACTCTAGGGTTTCTTTCATTAGATATGAATCATGAGAAGTGGAAGGAGGATGAATATATGGATTATGAATTTGATTTTCAGATTTCCCAACTTTATTATCACCGAAAGTATGCACCCACATCGGAACTAGAAAAGGAGGAGGACTAGGAACAAAAGGAGTAGTAGGTTCCTCCTCTGAAATTTGAGTTGATTCATGATTTACAAAAGTTGGGGAAGTAGAAACATCAGGGGTTCAGATTCACCATGCAAAGATATGTGAACCAAATGCTTAAACTTTCATTTAAATAAATCCCAATATGTGTCTTCCCAAAATTCATAACAAAGGTGATGGAATCAGTCGGAAAAATCCTCAATTGATTCATTAAGACTCATTCTTAGTTGATTAATCCCTTTAAGAACATCCTATTAATTTATGAATCTCCTTCAAAAGCTAGTCGAATGAATGGATAGAAGCAGCGGGTAATGTATGACACCATCGATTAACATGGCCTTCAAATGTGAGGGTGAGTAATCTAGCCATGACATCCTTGCAATGTATTCTGTTAGAAAGGAAAAAATAGACAACTTGAAACAAATGTTCACAAAGAGTTAATTCACCCTCACCATCAAACTTAAATTAGGACAGGCTATGAACAACTTCCGCAAGGATGGTAAGATTAATCTCTTTAGAAAAATATCCTAGGATTATGACTTGGGGAAGAGCCATTTTGAATAAGAGATTCAAAGCAGAATCAACGGGCACATTCTGTCATCTAGCCCTACTTCTAGTGCCATTTTGTCGATGGTGTTGGAAATCCATCAACCAAGGAGGCCTCCCTGATGTGAAGTCCCAATTATACCTCACATATTTGGAATGAGAGCCCCATCTGGAGTATTAGCCCAGTTGCCATATATTCTTATATATTCACCTTGGCTTTAATTGTCAACAAGGTAGAGTTTCACATATGCCTTCGAGAAGTAAGTGATTGTGCCTAGTGATTTTTCGGTTGCAGGTGTGCCAAGGTTCTTCTACTACGAAGGGAAAAAGAGGTGAGCCCCTAAGAATGAGGTAATAGTACCACCCTAGTAGAGACACACACAAGAAAGAAAGATATGTGTAACATCCAGTGAAATAGTCCACAAAGGTGCAACAGTCATGCAACCTGTTATCACTTAGAACTAAAAATTGATACATGTAATTTTCTATCCTAGCCCGATGACAAAGGTCTGTGTTAGTTTAATTTCAAATTTTCATTTTTAATTTTATTCCCGTAGGATTTGGAGTTTTTAAAAGAGTTTTTAACTCAAGTTGTTCTCAACTCCCATTGGTTCCCCTCTACCCATCATTGTTCTATAGTCACCTCTTGTCTTATATGAGTCACCGTGCCTTTCCGTGATTTCGTAGCGCAATCATGATTAGGCAGTTTCGCAGCGCAATCATAACTAGGCAGTTTCGCAGCGCTTCATGATTAGGCAGTTTCGCAGCGCATCATCAAAATTTAAACTGACCGCGCTGCGAAATCATGGATTCGTACTTTTCACAGCGAATCTTTCCCGAAATATCAAATCCGTTAGGTGAGTCATAGGCCATGTCCTCTCATGTCAGCTCATGTACCTCTCTTTACCACTCATTGCCACTATCACCACCACTAGATCTGTTGATATGCACAAGTTATTATTCCCAAGAAATTTTACCGTGCATAAACCATAATGATGGCCGTAAGTCCTGCATGAATGACAAAATCTGCAAGATTATATCTTGAAAGGTTTTAAATGGAAGAGTTTAAAATTCAAGCGAGGCTGATAATTCAAGCGAGGCTGATAATCAAGCGAGGTTGAATTCAGAGAGAAGCTGAAATACAATTCCAACCGGAGCTGGTAGTTATTGCTTGCGAGGATTTGGAAGAATCAATGGAGAAAAAGGAGCACAGATCCGGAAAACCTCTAAGGATTGAGCCTGAAGGCCTAGATATAACGCTGAGAAATGAAGAGGTGAAGAAAGCGTTTAAAAAGGCTGGGTGCTGGAACTTTTGCAAAAAGTTACAAGGAGGACATGCACAGGTAACTAAGGAATTTGCATTTAACTTCACGGGTTTGAATTCAAAGGTAGCTATGTTAGAAGTGCGGGTTTCTCCAGAAGTGATATCTGATGTGACAGAGATCCCAAGAGGACAAGAGGAATGGTTCAAAAATTTCAAATTTGACATGAATCCTTGCAAGGAGTTTCTGAAGGATGATTATGTAAATGAAGATTTAAGTAGGGGAGTGCCCAGGAATTATGTCAAAGAACATTATGCTCTCTTACTCACCTGCATACAGAAATATTTGACTTGTGAAGGAAGGTATAACAAGGTTTATTCTTACCATTTCAAACTACTCTTGCATTTCACCGGGAAGGTCTCCATAGACTTACCGTTTTATCTTTTCCGTAGTTTGATTAAGATGTGTGATAAGGTACAGATGAGGAAAGAGGATTCTGAAACCTCTTTGTTTCATCATGGTTTGATCAAATTACTGGTTTTAGATGGGCTTCAAGAGATAGACAGGGATTGGAATTCATTCGTTTTTATGGCTGGTTTCAAAAGCCATACTGGCCTCACTCCCCAACCTGCCAGGGATTTTACAATAGCTGAGCTTCAAACAGAAGCAAGAGCTAAAATAGTTACAAAGTCACAAGTAAGATCACAAATAAGAAAACCAGTGAAGCCACTGAAGCCACTCATCATCCAAGATCAAGCTCAGCAATCAACTAAGGAAAAGGCTCAGGGTAAAAACATTGTACCTGAAACAAGCACATCTGAAACAGTCTCAAGGGTAAGAACAAGAAGTCAAATAATGAAGGAAAAAGGTAAAGCTATAGCAGTTGAAGAAAGTCCAGTGTCCAAGGCAAGTTTAAATGATTTATTGCAGGCTATTGAATTTGAGCAATCTATACCAGTTCAAGTCGAATTGATGCAGTCAGAACAAGAAAGCACCAAGAAATCCAAGGCCTCAAAAAGGCTTAGATTTGATGAGCCAGCTGAAGAGTTCATTTTTAAACCAAGAAGACCTATGACAAGGAGATTCCAGTAGGTACAGGAAGCACTGCCAAGAACAGAGGAAACAGGGGAAGAGATACAAAAAGACACGGGCAAAACAGTCATTGCATCTCAAGAAGATAATATAGCAGCCATACAGAGACAATTGGAATCAGCTAAGTATGAAATTGATAAATTGAGGAAATCCGCTAGAAAACATGCAGCCATACATGCAAAATATTATAAAACCCTATCGGAAGGGAATGAAGCTGTAGAAGCTCAGCTGAATTCAGTGGTTGATGGCCATTCACAATTTCACACATGGACACTACCAGCAATCAAAGAAGCCAAATACATAAGAAGGATCAATATGCAATTGAGAGCTGGGAATAAGGCTATGAGGAAACAAATTGAAGACCTGAAGGCACAACTAAGCCAGCTACCTGCTAAATAAAGCTTTCATTTTAAGTAAGGTTTTGTTTCTAAAATTTTGACAAATTTGCTTAATCTTATCTTTCTGAGGAAATATAAATTCTTGTTCGGCATGTGGAAAGTTTAGGGGAGTTTTTGGCAATCAAATACTCGGCTAATAAAGGTCTCGAGTCAAAAGCAAGTTGTTTAAAAAAAAAAAAAAAAACTCAGCAGTTTCGTAGCGCGCTACAAAATTGCTGTAGGTGATGATTTTTACGCAATTCAAGAATTTTGAATCATAAGCGGGAATTTTGAAAGGAAAACATCTAAAGGGTATGCAAGACATCATCTGGAGCTGTCAACAGTCAATCAGGTTAAGACAGGTGGGTGCTTAAAAAGGTTGAAGAGTCAAATCCAATTTTAAATTTTTGGTGTAAAGCCCCTTTATCACCGTTCAAGATATATCAAACGGGTTGCCTGCAAGAAACTTTGGCTTGCACACATGTTCATGGACAAAGCTTACCACGCATCAAGAACGTGGCAGTCTTCCACATTTTGGGTAATTAAAGGCTAAAGGACATGCTTCTGTGCATTCGAATATAATGGGGAAAACTGAAGCCGAGAAGCAAGGGTAGTCTCCTAATATTTCTGAGCAGTTAAAAAGATTCAGCATTCAGGGTCAACATGGAGCATTAAACATCCAGCTCAACCAAACTGAAAGAGGACCAGGTGTCAAAGAACGGGGAGAAGCCATCAGCATGTAATATGGAGTTAGAGTCATAGTGGATTTAGAACTCTAAAAAAACTCCAGTCAGCACTTTGTTGTATTTATTAGTTAGTTAAATGGTTGATAGGTGTTATTAGAAGTAGTTTTCAAATTCCCCTCATGCTGGAGGAGGAATCTCAATCAGTTAGAATAAAAACTCTATATATAGCTGAAACAGCAATGTAATCAAGGTTGGAAAATTTTATGACACAGCTTGTATTTGGCTTATGTAAAGACTCATTTCAGTAATATAATTTTGATTTTACTTCTCGGGATTCATGAAGGATTTCTTATATTCAGAATGTGTGATGTTGTCCTTTCCTTAGTTTTGTTTACAGTGGTATAGATGTATAATCACTCAGAACTCACTGAATGTGCTCTGATTTCCTGTATGCATTTATAAACTGTGGTCCTATATGAATTATGTTCTGAATATCTAAATGCTGAGTGCCCTGACTTCTATGTAAGGTTGAGTTCATTGTTATGTTGAGGTGTTGTTGACTCCATAGGCCCAATGGATACTTGTTTGATGTGTTTCCAGCATTCATATTTGTCACACTTGTTCTATAAGAGTTAACCATCTTAATCTTTATCAAAATCATTAACTTTTGAGAGAGCCCTCTCAGGTTGAGGAGGCTAAGCCTCAGCCAAAAGTTGGTTTGAAATAGTTACTTAGAGTCAACCTGACCAGCAGCCTATCAGGGTCTGATTTTGAGATAACATTTTGGTGCGTCTGCCGGGAGTCTGAAGATTACTCATTCCCGAAATTATGAAGCTGAACTTCTGAAGGTAGCAGGAGCTCAGAGGGTTTTCGAGGCTGCATTCTACCTTGGTGACTCCATACAATCTTAAAGTTAAAAAGGTGGCTTCGAGAGGAAGATATACAAGGAGTAATCCTGACCCAAATCCACCTACTCCTGTGGATAATCCGAACACCATCTCAAGGAGCAGGCAAAGATTTCCTGATATACCAGGTACTTCATCTGTATCAAAATCTCTGTTCCCTAAATTTTCTAGAAGTCCTGAAGATAAAATTGTTGATGATAAAATTCATGAGGTATTGTTGAGTTCTGAAAATGAAGAAGAGCTTATTGGAATTATTTTAGATTTACAAAAAATAGGCATTGATACTTCATCTTTAGTGTCACAAAAGGATAAGGAAGAGTTTTGGGAGGTTGTTACTTCAGAATTATTATTAGAGGAAGAAGATTTGAATCAACTCAAAGAACTTGATCCTTTTGAGGTTTTGCTCAAGTCCAAAACTGGTTTACCTCTCCCAAATTAGAGTTCCTTTGTCAGTGGTTTGCAAAGTCCAAATAGTCCTTTTCGGACCAATACTTTATCTTCTGCCTCTGCTAGTCCTAATAGTCCTCAGACACTATCTCATACTAGTTCTGGTTCCACCAGTCATACAATACCTGTTGTTACTACTCCTCCATTCATTATGGCTATACCTGCTAGGTATGCTCCTCTAGCTCTCCCTGTTGTTTTACATGATCTTCCTAGCAAATATGCTGCCAGAATTCCAACATGGGGAGGAGATGAAGATATTACAGCAGAGGAACACGTGGATAGGTTCAATGATTTTGTTGACAGGGAAGAAGTGGATGATGAAGATGTAAAACTAAGATTGTTTGCTCAAACTTTCATTGTGGAAGTCAGAAAATGGTTTAAAGCCCTTAGAGCCGGAAGCATTCATAGTTGGGTTGAATTTGAAGACGCCTTTCTAAGGAAATGGGGAAACAGAACCAACCCTGTCCAAGCCCTTACTGAATACAACAATCTTAGGAGAGCTCCAGAGGAAACTATCCAAAACTTCTTTAAGAGGTTTAATAAAATATACAATTCTATTCCAGCTCATTTGAAACCTCCTGGAGTTTTGGCACAGTTGAGATATGCTGAATCATTTGATTCAGATTTTTCTCTTTTACTCAGAGAGAGGGAGTCAGCCTCTCTTGCTGACATGCAAAATGATGCAATTAAAGTGGAGGTGAACATGCTTGCTGCTAATAAATCAAAGATGGAAAAGACTAAGCTAAAGGAAGAAGAGAAACCTTCTACTTCTGCTCAAGAAGACAAGTTTGAAACAATGATGAAAACCATGGAGAAATTGATGGACCGACTAGCTCTTTGGAATGCTTCTGCCCCTCCAGCACAGCAAGGACCTCAATTCAGGAACCCTCAGTTCAGAAGAACTCAGAATCAGCAAAGGCCAAGAGACAACAGAAATCAGCAGGCAGATCCTCCAGTGAGACCTCCCTTCCAACAAAATTTGGTAGATGAAGAGGAAGAAGATGAACCTGAAGTCCCTGAGGAATCAATCCATTGTTTTGATGAAGAAGTGTCAGGGATTTTCTTGACTAAGGAGGAACATGATGAGTCCAGTATGATAAAGTCAGGAGAAGAGCCTTCGGATTTTTTAAAAGGCTATTAGCACGCTATTTTTGAGATGCAAAAGCAGTATAATCTAAGGAATAGAGATGTCCCTATTACAGCAAACAAAGCATAGCCCAAGAAGAATATCTCAAAGACAGCTGAAGATAAAAAGGAAAAATCAAAGGTGGTTGAAGGTAAGGATGATTCTCCTCTTGTCAAAAAGGATATTCAAATTCTTCCTCCTCCTAAAGAAATTGACAAGACTACTTTTGTTTTTAATCTTGAGAATGAGATTGCAAAAATTAAGATATCAGTCCCTTTTAATGAAATTCTCAAGGTAGATAAATACAGAAGCAAAATTGTGGAGATTCTTAATTCACAACCAGGAGTGGCTGATATCCTAAATGTACAAGAGGATAATCCTATTATCTGTTTGGGTCCAAGACTAGAGGATGAACAAAATGAAGAGTTTCCCCCTTTTTACATAAGCATTAGCATTCATGAGATGACTCTACATAATGCTATGTTAGACTCGGGGGCATCACATAATCTCATGCCTAAGGTAATCATGGAAAGGCTGGGGTTAGAGGTAACTAGGCCATATAAGGATTTATTTTCCTTTGATTCAAAAAGAGTCCATTGCATTTGTTTGATAAAAGATGTTGTTGTGGGGCTCACACAAATTCCAGCAAAAACAACTATTATGGACATTGTTGTTGCAGACATTCCACCAAAATTTGGGATGCTTCTTTCAAGGTCATGGGCAGCAAAAATCAAGGGCACAATGCAAATGGATCTTACATATGCTACCATCCCAGTGTTTGGGGAACAAAGGAGGTTGTATCGCGAAACAAGGATGGCCTACATGGTAAGTAGCAAAGACAAGCCTCAGAATTTTCCTATTTACTCATGTGATACTGGTCTTGGATCAGCTATCCTTTTCAATGAATCAGTTGGAAAAGAATCACAAGATGAACCTGCAGAAAATCAGTGTCAAGAAGGGCAGCAAGAAGATGAAAGAGATATCATGGGTTGTTGGTCATTATACTTTGATGGATCAGCAGGAAAAGAAGGGGCAGGAGCTGGGATTTGGATCACTAGTCCAACTGAAGAAAGTAAGTTTCTTTCATACAAATTAAACTTTGATTGTACCAACAATATGGCTGAATACGAATCTCTGGTTTTAGGTTTGGAAATGTTGGGTCCCTATAATACTAGCGATTACCCCATTACTATTGTAGTTATACCCCTTATTTATATTGATGTACCCATGTAGTGCCCATATTGTTACTATTGTGCCACATAGAAGCCCACTATTGTTATTGTTGTGCCCTACAATATTATTGTTATGTAGGCTTTGATTGTATTGGGACCACTTAGACTCCTATATATAGAAAGAAGGTATTTTCATTTGTATCATCCAAGAATTGTTCATTTATGTAATGTAAAGGAGGTTACCCCCTCGAAGAGGCTGAATTCTAAGTCGTGGATCTCTCTTTTCTATCTTTTTGTGAGCTGGTTTCATAACATTTGGTATCAGAGCTTTGGATTCTAGGGTTTCGCTGCTCCAAACAGGTCATCGTGGAATTTTCACTATAACTCTTTTTCTGTGATGTTTCAGAATTCGAAAAAAAAACCCATTTGAGAAGAATTGGCGCTGAACCTCGGGTCCAAATTTCAGAGCTTTTAGCGTGATATTTGTGGAGATATGATCTGAGGAATTTGGCCTTTTTGCAGACTCCTGAATTACATTCAAAACAGGTGACCTGGGGAAAATCGTCATAACTCTCTCTCTGAGGATCGGATTGAAATTTCGTAAAAAGTTACAGAAAGAGGACGGACTGTAGTTTTGTGTGGGTGATTTTCAGATTCAAAGGTTGAAACAGTGACTCGTGGCACGTCGTACAAGTTCACTCTACTGAACCAGTCTAAAAGCAAGTCACTGTGGGAGATTTCACATAACTCTTCCTTGGAGAATCCAATTTGGCTCAGACTTGTGGCATTGGAAAGAGGACGCAGAAGGCTACTACAGATAGCAATTTCAGAACTGGATGATCCGAAATTACAGAGATACATCAGATTCAATATCAGGCTTCTATAAAGTGAAAAAAGGTGTGTAGTTTTTTTTTAAATTTTTGTGTAAGCTTGGTTTAACAGAATTCAAAGGGCATAGTAAAGCATTATTATCGGTAACTGATGCCCCGAGGAAAGAAAATGCAAACACCTAGTAAGGAACCTGAAAGCTCTAGCATGACTCATGAAGAAGAGGAAGAAATGCTACATGATATATCAAAATTACAAGAACAAGTGCAACAAATGTCACACTCACAAAAGCTAACAGAAGCTAAGATAAGTGGCGTGGAATCTAAGATAAATGGCATGGAATCTAAGGTAAATGGTGTGGAATCTAAGATAAAGGGCATGGAAGCTAAGATGGATGGCATGGAAGCTAAGATGGATGGCATGGAAGCTAAGGTGAATGGCATGGACGCTAAAATTGATGGCATGGATGATAAGATGGATGAATTGAAGAAGTTGCTACAAGAAAGGGTCACTAATGGTGAAAAGGTAGTAAAGGAAACTCATGATGAGAACAAAAGAAATGTTAATCATGATTCCATAGACTCTAATGTTGGATCGAAGACTCACCATGTTCCAAAAATCGATATGAGGAAGTTTGATGGCAAGGATCCCGCCACATGGATATTACAGATGGAGCAATTCTTCGATCTCAATAATGTGCAAAACACACAAAAGGTACGTATGGCAACTTTATATTTGGAACCAAATCAGTTTGTATGGTATCAATGGCTTTGTTCTCGTAAACAATTTATCACTTGGGCAATTTTTACGGAAGAATTGATAGCACATTATGAGGATACAAAAAGCAACACTTTTTTTAGCCAATTGATAATCTCAAACAAAAGGGTTCAATAATGGAGCACATTGAGGAGTTCCAAAAATTGAACATAAGGGTAAAAGATATTCCAGAGGAGCATAGGATTGATGTGTTCATAGGGTCTTTAAAGGATAATATCCAACATGATGTGCGCCTTTGGGAACCTGATTCATTAGAGAAGGCATTCAGGTTAGCAAGAAAAATGGAAAGCAAAATTATGGCAACTAGGAAGCATACCATTCACAACTATAAAGATGGAAGTGTTGTTGCCCATAGTCTTCCACAACCTACAAGGTTGACACCACAACAATTGGAAGAAAAAAGAGCAAAAGGGCTTTGTTACAATTGTGATAGCAAATACACAAAAGGTCATAAGTGTGCTGAGAAGAAATTATTCTACATAGATTGTGAAGAGGAAGAAGAAAAGGAGCAAGAAAGGTCAAAAGAAGAGGATATATTCCAGGAACAAAGCCTAGATGAAGAACAAATAAATCCGACCATATCTTGTAATGCATTGGCGGGAATTACCACTCCTCAAACCATCAAGATAGAAGGACAAATCAAGAAGAAAAAGGTAATAGTGTTGATTGATTCAGGAAGCACCCACAATTTTATTCATTGTAGGGTAGCAAAAGAATTGAATTGCTTCCTATATCCAGCACCAGAGTGTCAAGTGATGATTGCAAATGGAGGAACAATAAATTGCTCTGGAAAGTGCCATAATATCAAGCTATCCATGGGAGAATATGTATTGACTAGCCCAATGCTTTCCATTCCAATGGGAGGTGCTGATGTTGTACTAGGAGTCCAATGGCTACAATCCTTGGGTACAATAGCTTTTAATTTTCAAGAACTTTTCATGAAATTTTCTGTGGAAGGAAAGGAAGTTGAATTAAGGGGTATTGCAGGGAAACCAGGAAAGATAATCAGCTCTAATGGTATGACAAAGCTTCTAAAAAAGGAGCAAAGGGGTGTAATTGCACAATTATGTTCGCTAGATGTTTCCACATTGGAATCATCTATTTCTCCAGATCTCCAAAAAGTCCTGGACAATCATTCCAAGGTATTTGAGACTCCCAAAGGTCTCCCACCTATGCGTGATCATGATCATGCTATTCATCTGATTCCAGGAAGTGTTCCTCCAAACATCAGGCCGTACAGATATCCCTATGTCCAAAAAAGTGAAATTGAACGTATGGTTGCAGAAATGCTAGAGGCTGGTATAATTCAACCGAGTCAAAGTTCTTTCTCTGCTCCAGTAGTATTGGTGCACAAGAAGGATGGATCATGGCGCATGTGTCCAGATTATAGGGAGCTCAACAAGCTCACTATTAAAGATAAGTTCCCCATTCCTGTCATTGATGAATTACTGGATGAATTGCATGGATCAATTTACTTCACCAAGTTGGATCTTCGTTCAGGATATCATCAAATCAGAATGAAGATTGAAGACATTCCGAAAACGGCATTTAGAACTCATGAGGGTCATTATGAATTTTTGGTCATGCCTTTTGGCCTTACCAATGCACCTTCAACATTTCAAGGTTTGATGAATTCAATTTTCAAACCATTCCTTAGAAAATTTGTGTTAGTATTTTTTGATGATATACTAATCTACAGCAAGTCTTGGAAGGATCATGTTGAACATGTTGACAGGGTGCTACAACTATTGGAGGAGAAACAATTATATGCAAAAAGATCCAAATGTTTCTTTGGAGTCCAGGAGGTGGAATATTTGGGTCATATTGTATCTCATGAAGGAGTTAAGGTAGACCCTAGCAAAATTAAAGCCATTAAGGAATGGAAAATCCCCACATCCATAAAGCATCTGCGAGGATTTCTTGGGTTGACAGGGTATTATCGCAAGTTTGTTAAGAATTATGGGAGAATAGCAGCACCTCTAACAACATTATTGAAGAAAGATGCATTTTCATGGACTCCGGAAGCAACAAAGGCCTTTGAACATCTTAAAGAGGCAATGTGCCAAGCACCGGTCTTAGCTACACCGGACTTCACAAAAACCTTTATTGTGGAATGTGATGCTTCAGGAAATGGAATTGGTGCTGTTCTAATGCAAGATGAAAGACCCATTGCTTTTGAAAGTCGTCCAATCAAGGGAAAGTTTTTAAGAAAAGCTATTTATGAGAAGGAAATGTTGGCAATACTCCATGCACTTAAGAAATGGCGACCCTACCTAATGGGAAGACACTTCAAGGTAAAAACAGATCATGATAGCCTTAAATACTTTTTAGAACAAAGATTATCCTCTGAAGAGCAACAAAAGTGGGTCACAAAGATGTTGGGTTATGACTTTGAAATCATCTACAAAAAAGGGAAGCAAAATGTGGTGGCAGATGCACTCTCAAGAAAGGATGAGGATGTGGAAGCATTGTTGTGCGCTATTTCTATTATCCAACCAGATTGGATAAATGAAGCAAGGGAGGAATGGAAGAATGACGAAGAAGTGTGGGCACTTATTCGAAAGCTACAACAAGATTCCAGTACGTCTGATACATTTAGCTGGAAAAATGATTCGTTATGGTACAAAGATCGCTTATACCTCTGTAAGAATTCCCAGCTAAAACAAAAGATTCTTATGGAATTGCACACTTCTCCCTTAGGAGGGCACTCAGGATTTTTAAAAACTTACCACAGGGTTAAGAAGGAATTTTTTTGGGATGGCCTTAAATCAGATATTCAAAAGTTTGTGGCAGAATGTTTGGTTTGCCAGCAAAATAAAGTTGAAACAATTAAGACACCGGGTCTATTACAACCTTTATCCATTCCAAGCCAACGTTGGGAGGAGGTTTCAATGGATTTTATCACAGGTTTACCCAAGTCTGAGGGAAAGAGTGTCATCATGGTGGTAGTTGACAGACTTACCAAGTATGCACACTTTTGTGCATTATCACATCCATTTAAAGCCAGTACAGTTTCTACTGCATTTATGGAAACAATTCAAAAGCTACATGGAAACCCAAAGATTATTGTAAGTGACAGAGATCCCATTTTCACTGGAAATTTTTGGACAGAATTATTTTCTTGTCTTGGTACTCAGTTAGCTCATAGCTCATCTTATCATCCTCAATCTGATGGGCAAACTGAGATAGTAAACAAATGTTTGGAAGGATATCTTCGTTGCTTTGTATCTGATAAACAGACACAATGGGTCAAATGGTTGCCTCTGGCTGAATGGTGGTATAACACTTCCTTTCATACAGCAACAAAAATGACCCCATTTATGGCACTTTATGGGTATCAACCACCATCCATCACATCATATTTAAGAGAAAATTCTAAGGTTCAGGCAGTGGAACATCACATCGAACATCAACAACAAGTCCTCCAACTCTTAAAGGATAACCTCGTGTTGGCACAGAATAGAATGAAACAACAGGCAGATCAACATCGCAGTGAAAGAAGTTTTGATGTAGGTGATTGGGTATTCCTACGGCTACAACCATATAAGCAAATGTCCCTCAAGCAAGCTAAGAAGGATAATAAATTATCACCAAAGTATTATGGTCCGTACAAGGTGTTGCAAAAGATTGGTACTATGGCATACAAATTGGAGCTTCCTGCAGCTTCTCGATTGCACCCAGTTTTCCATGTTTCATGTTTAAAGAAGGTTATAGGCGACAAGCTCCCAGTTCAAACAATATTGCCAGAACTTGACGAAGAAGGAAAAATTATATTGGAACCGGAAGCAGTTATAGAAACAAGAACTCGACAGCTACGAAATCGATCAATTTCAGAGTATCTTATCAAGTGGAAGAACTTATCCGCTGAAGATTCCACATGGGAGGATGAGAATTTTATGCAGAAGTATCCTGAACTACTCAAGCGTTGAGGACAACACTTTTTTGAAGGAGAGGGGCATGTTGGGTCCCTATAATACTAGTGATTACCCCATTACTATTGTAGTTATACCCCTTATTTATATTGATGTACCCATGTAGTGCCCATATTGTTACTATTGTGCCACATAGAAGCCCACTATTGTTATTGTTGTGCCCTACAATATTATTGTTATGTAGGCTTTGATTGTATTGGGACCACTTAGACTCCTATATATAGAAAGGAGGTATTTTCATTTGTATCATCCAAGAATTGTTCATTTATGTAATGTAAAGGAGGTTGCCCCCTCGAAGAGGCTGAATTCTAAGTCGTGGATCTCTCTTTTCTATCTTTTTGTGAGCTGGTTTCATAACAGGAAACCTTGATAAAGTTGAAAGCAAAAAACATTTTTGTTTGTGGAGATTCTGAATTGGTAATTAAACAAGTAGAAGGTACATATCAAACTAAGGATGCAAGGATGAGAGCATACAGAAATTTAGTGTTGGAGATGTTGGAAAAATTTCAATCCTATTCCTTCAGCATCAAAACTAGAGATCAAAACTCTATTGCAGATTCTCTTGCTTTTTCAGCCAATCTCTTTATTATTCCTAAGCATTCTTTTGAAAGCTATGAAGTGGAGGTTCGCCATAGACCAGTCATACCGGATAATATCACAAATTGGCAAGTTTTTGAGGATGATCAGCAGGTAAGGAACTTCATTGAATTAAAAGAAGAGTTTGAGCACAATCAGATGGATCAGCAAAATATGTTAATAGAGTCAAAGGAAAGTTCTGAAGTCTTACAGTTACAAAACAACTTAATCCCTAAAGGCCTCATTCCCCTTGAAAAATTATTTGATCAAAATGATGTGTTCAAAGCACCAAGCCTACAAGCTAATGAAGAGGAAGTAGAAAACTACAATTTAGGTGACTCGGTTGTGCCTAAAATAGTCAAGATTTCCAAATTCCTTTCAGCTGATATGAAGACTAAATATGTTGAGATGATGAAAAGATTCATTGATGTTTTTGCATGGAGCTATGCTGACTTGAAACAATATGACTCTTCAATCATACAGCATACCATTCCTATTAAGCAGAATGAAAAGCCTTTTAAGCAGAAGCTAAGAAGGATTAATCCTCTTCTAATGCCACTGATTGAAAAAGAAGTGAAAAAGCTCTTTGATGCTAAAATTATTGTCCCAATTGTAGAGAATTGGAAAGGTATGTTTTAATGCATAATTTAGTGATGTTTCAAGCAATGTTTGTAATCTTTTCTTAGCTATAAAGTAAGGAGAATGTAATGAGAATGAGCACGAATGACCCAATCACTAATAGTTGTCTTCTCTATGCAGAAAAAGACAAAAGTAGGAAGGCGCGGTGCAAAACTGGAGTTCCATGAAGAGATAACGGTTGTCCCTTCGAAACCAACTAAAGTCCAGACCAGGGCAAGCAAATCACAGCAAATCAATTTGGGACGAGATAAGGGACTGTCAGTTCGGAAGACTAGGCAAAGAAAAGAGAGGAGTTAACAGTTTAACAGATCCCTCGGGATCTTTGATCCTGAGGGATCGTTACTTTCAATTATTTTGTTGTCTGGTTAACTTCGCCATTACTAGTATAAAAATGGGCAGCATTGAAGACTTCGGGATGGAATTATTATCTTGTATCTTTATTTTCTGTTTATAGACTTCACAGTCCGTCAAATTCAGACTATCGAGTCTCTTTGAGACTTAGTTTTTGTTGTACAATCGTTGATGCGTTAATATAATATATTTGGTGTTACTTTCTCTCTGCGTCTGAAGTAAGTTACGGCGGTGTGCCATTGGAGGCTAAGGGCCCAGCTCCAACGGACACTGGCTGATTGTATCATTACAGTTTGGCTTTGTGTGGTTTGTTTATCGTTCTTAAGAATCTAATATACTTATATGCTGATTTCATACTCGTTCATCAGTAGTTTTTCCTTTCGTAAATCTTTGTAGCAAGTTCACATCATATTTCCAGAATTGGTCACATAACATTGTTCTGAGTTATTCACTTCTGTTACAGAATTTATAAGTGGAATGTTTTAGCTGCATATGGTTGGAGTGACGATCATAAGAGGATGGAATTAACGTTGTAGATGGACTACTGGTGATCCTTTCAGATTGTGTGTACATATGATTGACGTTTCCTGTTTATTTGATTCAGCTGTTTACTTTTATATATGATTGACGTTTCCTGTTTATGGTGGTTAGCTGTCCCATTTGGTTAAGCTGTCTACTTGTACAAAAGATTGCTCTTTATTTGTATATGAGTTGATGCAAAGGATTGATAGTGTTGAACTCACGAGACTTAGTTTCCTTACTGCTAATCCTTTTACTGCTGTTCCATTTCTGCATTGCTGTTCCATTTTGCTTTCTTGCTGTTCCTTTCTACTTGCATTCATTGGTTTGGTGTGAGAGGAGGATCAAGGCTGTCGTGAGACACAGCAGACGCTATTATGCTCCCAGATCCGTGATCCATACTTTAATTTCTTTTCTTTCATCAGTTTCTAGAGGGATGGGTTACTATTTCTGCACCCTCGACTGGTAAAGTTGTTGCGTGTGATTTCTTTCTGCAAAAGTAATTTAGCCATAGTTTAGCATCTGTTTACTCTTGTATTTCTTAGGCTTATACTACTAAGCATTACTCTGACAAATAGACTCAAATTAAGATACCCTTTACAATAACAAAATGCTCCCGGATTGACTTGTAATGTGAGATAACTAGAGGCGAAAAAGGCCCTTGTTACAGCTCTACATTTTGGCGCCGTTGCCGGGGAAAGGGTATAGCCATTTGTCTTTTAAACAGGGTAGTGTACGAATCTGCTAGGGGGGAATTGGATTTTAAAAACGAAAGGTAAGAACCTGCGTGCGGAGCATGTAAAAGCCCTGCTCCACCGTCCGCTTTCCTAGCAGAATTGATTGGTTAAATAGGACTTAGCAGTTTAATTGGAGTGCATGACTAAGCAGAAAAGGCTAGAGAAAGATCAAAAGCCTCCATCCAAAGCCAAGGGGCCGGTGACCCTTGGACGAACGACCTTCATAGACGAAATCTATAAGAAAGCCGACTCTCAGCCATCGGTAGGTTATAGGAAAGTCAATTCTAAACAGCCTACTAGTTCCCTTCAGGCCTCGGGATCACCATCTGAAGCCTTTGTTGAAGTGCACAGTCAAACAGAAGAGCAGGACTTTCAAGAAATTGAAAATTTGACTCCTGGACCATTGCACGAAGGGACCCAAAGCAACCTTTGTGAAGGAGAAGGAGAAACAGGGGAAATCAGGGAACCTAGATCTCCTATTGAATTAAACCAGCCTTTAAATAGCCCGGACAAGGGAAGCGCTGCAAAAATCCTCGTTGAAGGAATCCATTCACCACAGACAGTTGGGACCATTATCATCCCTGATCAAGGGAGTGTTGTCAAAACAATCCCTGTTAAGACTACCCCTCCTCAACCAAGGAACACTCTCTTGGAAATTCCTGAAGATTACTGGCACATATTCGATCCCATGGCGCAGAATCAGCCAAACACCCAGACCTCCACATTGCAATATCCTATAGTAGATTCTGCAGCAAATGCGCCCATGAAAGCTATCCCTCTCCAGCATATCCCCACATTTCATGGCCTTACATCAGAAGATCCGGACGCATTCTTGTTCGAATTTGATGTATTATGTAGAGGATACGATTACACCACCGATCCCCAGAAACTGAAATTGTTCCCCTCCACATTAAAAGGGGCTGCGTTAAGATGGTTTATGGGCTTAGGTGGTGGGGTTATTAACAATTGGGAGCAAATGAAAGAATCCTTTTTAAAGAAATACCAGGATTACTGTAGGTCAAGAGAACTAAAAGATGAAATTTTTCAAATGTCAGCCAGACCAAACGAAACTCTAGAAGAATATGTGGAACGTTTCCAATATAACTTGCAAAGATCTCCTTATGCATCGTTACCTCTGCCTGATAACGTGTTGAAAACCCCATTAATTAGAGGTATGAAAGAAAAATGGATTGAAACGTTAAATATTATGGGGAAAGGAGACATTTATCAGGAAAATTTTGTTGATATCATCGATCTATGTATCAGGAGCTCAAGAGGCAGCACGAGGATAAAACCAGCAGAGTATGATCGCTTCACCAGAGATAATAGAACATCAACAGAGGGAGTAACATGGGTGGAACTTGGCAATTTGCTAGAAAATTTTAAAACTGATATCCTGGGGACATTAACTACACAGCTTGATATTGTGCAGGCTAAACAGAAGCAAGCAGAGGCGGAACAGAATCTAGCAGTTTTTTGCCCTCGATGTAGGAAGAAACATAGCCACAAGGAATGCCCGCTGGATACAGTCCAAATATGTGCTATTTGTACCAAGGACCACCTGACCGAAAGCTGCCCCTCACTTCCTGGTTTGAAGGCGGTATACAAAGAAGCAGAAGAGGAGCCAGAATCAGCATATTTCATTAACCAGCGTCGTCAATGGCAGCCTAGGCAATCAGGTATGTTTTCAGACCCCTCCTCTTCTTTTCAACCCCCGCAGTTCAATGCTCAGCAACAGAATATGTGGCAAAACCAGTCTTAACCCCCATTTTCGAATTAGTCACCTCAAATGTTTCCTACTCCGAATCCTTGGACGTCCCAATTTGGTTGGCCAAACTTCCCTTATCCTCCACCATATTGGCAGAATAATTCATATCCTCCGCAGTGGACCCCTTCTACTTCGCAAAGTTCATCCTGGCAGACAAGCTGGCCAAGATCGACATATCAGCCAGCAGGATCAATTTCATTCCCTCAACCAACTCTGCCAGCCTTACAACAAAACCCCCAGCCTAATCTAAGACCGCAACTCCCAGCCCAACCCAACCCTAATCCAAATAATAGACCAGTTCAATCTCTTCAAATTATAGAATCCTCAAAGATTGAATCTGATCTGCAGGGATGCAACGATCTTCAGTTAAGATCTGGGCGAATAATAGAAACTGAGGGACATAGAACAACTCACATTGAAGATCAGTTACCTATAGAACAGCCATCACAACAGGAAGATGTAAATAAAGACCAGGCTCATCAACAAGTAATTACATCTCCTCCACCTTTCCCAGAACGATTGGCCATTCCACGACCAACACAATATCCAGACTTTGATATTCTGGGAGAACTACAAAACTTGTATATAAGAATTCCATTCCTTCAAGCTATACAGGATATCCCCATATATGCAAAAACCATAAAAGACCTGTGTAGCAGAAAACCAAAAAGAAATGTAACTTCTAACCCAAGAGTCCAGGTAGTCGGCACCTTATCCGACCTCCTATCAGGAAAAGAAACACCAGTTAAATACGAGGACCCTGGAAACCCAATTGTCACTGTTCAAATCTATGGGCAGACCTTGACCAACGTCTTAGTTGATCTAGGGGTTGCAATTAACATCCTGACAACATCAACTTGCCAGAAGCTCGGAATTACATCAGTAGAACCTACTTCCACTCTGTTAGAACTAGCTGACCGATCAGTAATTAGACCAGAAGGCACCTTGTATGATGTCATGGTTTCAGTAGATTCCTGGGAATACCCGACTGATTTCCTGATAATTAATCCGAAAACCCGACTAGATGGACATCCACTAATTCTAGGTAGACCATGGCTCGCTACTACTGACGCCTACATTGGTTGCAGGCAGGGAAACATGACCATAACCCGAGGGCCGGATATCAAAAATTTAATTTTGTACCCTCCAGCTCAGCCAAGCATCACGATGATGAAAACCAACTTGCGCCCTACCTCATATATCACTGACAACATTAGACCCCTATTAACAGTCCAGGAAGCGCTAGATTTCAAAGATCAAACCGAAGACGATGCCATAAATAAATTCATTAATCAAACAGAATCCACATCATATACACAATGTTTTATGATAAAAGCGGCATTTGACAACGAATTAGAGGAGGATCCTCTGAAGGACGAACATGACCAAAATATACCGGTGACTTCTGTCGCTAATAGCAAAGTAGTGCAAATTGAACCGGGCAAAACTTTAAATATTAACGCTAATCTGACACCAGAACAAGAGACAAAACTCATCCAGCTGTTACGAAAGTATCAGGAGGCATTTGCATGGGACTATCCCGATATGAAAGGGATTGATCCCCAGCTATGCACACATCATATTTATATCGAAAAAGATGCAAGACCTGTTCGACAACCGCAAAGAAGACTCAACCCCCATTTAAAAGATGTTGTAAAAGATGAGCTTCAGAAACTTTTAGATGTTGATTTCATTTATCCTATTTCGGACAGCAAATGGGTCTCTCCACTTGTGGTAGTACCTAAAAAGAACGGGAAATGGAGGATCTGTGTGGATTATAGAGAATTAAACAAAGCCACACAAAAAGATCACTTCCCTCTTCCATTCATAGATCAGGTACTGGACACCTTAGCAGGCAAGAAATTCTTTTCTTTCCTGGATGGTTTCAGCGGATACAATCAGATTCAGATTGCCCCTGAAGACCAGGATAAGACCACCTTTACTTGCCCCTGGGGAACGTTCGCTTATCGAGTCTTACCTTTTGGTTTATGTAATGCTCCAGCCACATTCCAAAGGGCTGTTCTTAGCATCTTTGCAGATTTAATTAATGATGGATTGGAAGTCTACATGGATGATTTCACACCATATGGAGAGGACTTTGATCCAGCTCTAGATACTCTCGAAAAAGTCCTACAGCGCTGCATCGCTACCAGACTTTGCTTGAGTCACGAAAAGTGTTACATGATGATGACTGAAGGACTCATTCTAGGACACTATATTTCAGCAGCTGGTATTCAGGTAGACCCGGCTAAAATTCAAATACTTTTGCTTATTCCAACCCCCACTAATCAGACAGAGGTACGCAGTTTTCTTGGTTTTTCTGGCTATTATAGACGATTCATTCTAGGGGTTGCAATTAACATCCTGACAACATCAACTTGCCAGAAGTTCGGAATTACATCAGTAGAACCTACTTCCACTCTGTTAGAACTAGCTGACCGATCAGTAATTAGACCAGAAGGCACCTTGTATGATGTCATGGTTTCAGTAGATTCCTAGGAATACCCGACTGATTTCCTGATAATTAATCCGAAAACCCGACTAGATGGACATCCACTAATTCTAGGTAGACCATGGCTCGCTACTGCTGACGCCTACATTGGTTGCAGGCAGGGAAACATGACCATAACCCGAGGGCCGGATATCAAAAATTTAATTTTGTACCCTCCAGCTCAGCCAAGCATCACGATGATGAAAACCAACTTGCGCCCTGCCTCATATATCACTGACAACATTAGACCCCTATTAACAGTCCAGGAAGTGCTAGATTTCAAAGATCAAACCGAAGACGATGCCATAAATAAATTCATTAATCAAACAGAATCCACATCGTATACACAATGTTTTATGATAAAAGCGGCATTTGACAACGAATTAGAGGAGGATCCTCTGAAGGACGAACATGACCAAAATATACCGGTGACTTCTGTCGCTAATAGCAAAGTAGTGCAAATTGAACTGGGCAAAACTTTAAATATTAACGCTAATCTGACACCAGAACAAGAGACAAAACTCATCCAGCTGTTACGAAAGTATCAGGAGGCATTTGCATGGGACTATCCCGATATGAAAGGGATTGATCCCCAGCTATGCACACATCATATTTATATCGAAAAAGATGCAAGACCTATTCGACAACCGCAAAGAAGACTCAACCCCCATTTAAAAGATGTTGTAAAAGATGAGCTTCAGAAACTTTTAGATGTTGATTTCATTTATCCTATTTCGGACAGCAAATGGGTCTCTCCACTTGTGGTAGTACCTAAAAAGAACGGGAAATGGAGGATCTGTGTGGATTATAGAGAATTAAACAAAGCCACACAAAAAGGTCACTTCCCTCTTCCATTCATAGATCAGGTACTGGACACCTTAGCAGGCAAGAAATTCTTTTCTTTCCTGGATGGCTTCAGCGGATACAATCAGATTCAGATTGCCCCTGAAGACCAGGATAAGACCACCTTTACTTGCCCCTGGGGAACGTTCGCTTATCGAGTCTTACCTTTTGGTTTATGTAATGCTCCAGCCACATTCCAAAGGGTTGTTCTTAGCATCTTTGCAGATTTAATTAATGATGGATTGGAAGTCTACATGGATGATTTCACACCATATGGAGAGGACTTTGATCCAGCTCTAGATACTCTCGAAAAAGTCCTACAGCACTGCATCGCTACCAGACTTTGCTTGAGTCACGAAAAGTGTTACATGATGATGACTGAAGGACTCATTCTGGGACACTATATTTCAGTAGCTGGTATTCAGGTAGACCCGGCTAAAATTCAAATACTTTTGCTTATTCCAACCCCCACTAATCAGACAGAGGTACGCAGTTTTCTTGGTTTTTCTGGCTATTATAGACGATTCATACAACATTATTCACATATTGCCGCACCTTTACATGCATTAACTGGAAATGTTGACTTCTTATGGACAGAGAAATGTGATCGAGCCTTCAAAGAATTAAAAAAACTGGTATCTACAGCTCCAGTTCTCCGAGGACCTAATTGGAATTTACCATTCCAAATTTCAACCGACGCCTCAGACACAGCAATCGGTGCAGTTCTAGGCCAAGAAGAGGATAAAAAACCATACGCCATCTATTATATCAGCAAAAATTTGGTTCCAGCTGAATTAAATTACACTGTCACCGAAAAAGAATTTTTAGCTGTGATACACGCTGTTAATAAATTTAGACACTATATTACAGGCTATCCCGTTATTTTGTATACAGACCATTCTGCTATTAAGTACTTAGCAAACAAGCCTATTACAAATGGAAGAATAACCAGGTGGTTGATCTTGTTGCAGGAGTTTGATATTACAATCAGAGATCGACCGGGGAAGGAGAATCCTGTAGCCGATTTCCTCTCACGAATACCAAAATCAGTTGAAGCAGCAGCAGTCGAGGACCAATTTCCAGACGAACACTTATTCGCTGTCACTGTTCAGACTCCCTGGTACGCTAATGTTGCTAACTATCTTGCAGTAGGTAAGCTTCCAAAACATTTAACCCCCAATGAACGGAAACAGATTGTTCAGAGAAGCAATCGATTTTCGTGGGTTGGGGGCTATTTGTTTCACACAGGAGCAGATATGGAAATCAGAAGATGTATTCGAGAGGACGAAATCTTTGATATCTTAAAAGCCTGCCATGACGGGCCATGCGGAGGACATTTTGCTGAATGAAGAACAGCACATAAAGTATTACAAACGGGATATTACTGGCCTACAATTTTCAAAGATGCGAAAAAAATTGTCCAGGCCTGTGATAGCTGTCAGCGTGCAGGACGACCTGGTCCAGCCGACGAAATGCCTTTGCGGCCTCAATTAGTGATCGAACCTTTCGAACGCTGGGCTCTGGACTTCGTCGGGCCCATCAACCCGCCATCAAATCAAAGAACCTACATTTTGGTGGCAACTGAATATGTTACCAAATGGGTTGAAGTGGAGGCATTGACTAGAGCTACAGAAGATTCAGTAATACAGTTCTTGCTCCATTTGTTTGTACATTATGGTCTTCCGAGGGAAGTAATTACAGATGGAGGACCACAATTTGTGGGGCATCAACTAGCTGCAACACTTAATAACTATTGTGTCCAGCATAAAATTACTACCCCATACCATCCTCAAGCAAATGGGCAAGTGGAGAGCAGCAATAAGGTAATAGAGTCTATTTTGACAAAAACAGTCGCCTCACATCGGCGTGCTTGGGCCGCCCGACTACCCGAGGCACTGTGGGCTTATCGAACCACATGGAGAAGCACCACTGGCTATTCACCATATCACTTAGTGTTTGGGAAGCAGCCCATTTTTCCTATAGAATTCGAGATCCAAACGCTACGAATGGCCCAAGAAGTCAGATTGGACTTAAGTGAAGCACAAAAAAATCGATTACAGCAAACTAATGAATTAGATGAAATAAGGCTCTCTGCATTACAGAATACAGCACTCATTCAACAGCAGCGAGCCAAATGGCATGATGCGCTTATCAAAAACAAGATATTTCATGAAGGAGACTGGGCTCTATTATATGATTCTAGATTTCAGGATTTCCCGGGGAAGCTTCAGACTCGTTGGTTGGGACCATATGAGATTCAAAAAGTCCATGACAATGGAACCCTTACTCTGATCACAATCGATGGGTTTGGATATACATTTAAGGTAAACGGTCATCAAGTTCGTCTGTATCGCAAACCGCTCACTCGGGAATCTTTTTGTCAGCAGCTACGCCAAGATACTAACATTGAGATTATGGGCGAGGAAGCAAAAACTTCTTCACCTATAGATCAGTAAGAATTCACCTTTTATTACCACATCTTGTATATAATATTGTAAATTTTGTATATATGTTTTTAGTATCTGTGTGTGCTGTTCCTTTTCAAAAGAAACAGCACTTTTGCGTTTTTGTTGTTCCTTTTAAAAAGGAACAGCACTTGTGTGTTTTTGTTGTTCCTTTTCAAAAAGGAACAGTACTTTTGAGTGTCTTTGTTGTTCCTTTTCAAAAGGGATAGCACTTGAGTGTTTTTGTTGTTCCTTTTCAAAAAGGAACAGCACTTTTGCATTTTTGTTGTTCCTTTTCAAAAGGAACAGCACTTTTGCGTTTTTGTTGTTCCTTTTCAAAAGGAACAGCACTTGTGTGTTTTTGCTGTTCCTTTTCAAAAGGAACAGCACTTGTGTGTTTTTGAGTGTTTTTGTTGTTCCTTTTCAAAAAGGAACAGCACTTTTGCGTTTTTGCTGTTCCTTTTCAAAAGGAACAGCACTTTTGCATTTTTGTTGTTCCTTTTCAAAAAGGAACAGCACTTTTGCGTTTTTGCTGTTCCTTTTCAAAAGGAACAGCATTTTTGCGTTTTTGCTGTTCCTTTTCAAAAGAAACAACACTTTTGCGTTTTTGCTGTTCCTTTTCAAAAGGAACAGCACTTGTGTGTCTTTGTTGTTCCTTTTCAAAAGGAACAACACTTGTGTGTTTTTGCTGTTCCTTTTCAAAAGGAACAACACTTGAGTGTTTTTGCTGTTCCTTTTCAAAAGGAACAACACTTGAGTGTTTTTGCTGTTCCTTTTCAAAAGGAACAGCACTTGGGTGTTTTTGCTGTTCCTTTTCAAAAAGGAACAGCACTTGAGTGTTTTTGCTGTTCCTTTTCAAAAGGAACAACACTTTTGGGTTTTCGTTGTTCCTTTTGAAAAGGAAGCAGCATTTGTGTGCTTTTGCTGATTTTTTTTTAAGGCAATGCATCAAATGAACTCCTCCTCACCCTCCCTTTCAAAAACAAGTAGTATGCTCTTGTCCCTTTCACATAAAGGATGTGTTGTCCATCCTCTTTCCAAGGTCATAAGTAGCAGCTATACCTTTATGCAATGAATATAAAAGTCAGGACATATCGAGATCAGAATATCATAAATCGCTATCTTTAACAAGCCCTAGTATTGATGCAACAACAAAGGAAGGATCCACACACTCATCATTTTTGCCGTCATAGTCTCACCTCCTCTGCCTTGTTGGATAATTTTATCATGTTGAAATTCCTACAATTTTCTCTATTATTACTTGAAAATAAGAACAGAAGATTTATATCTTCCGAATTGAGATGACAAGACTTCTTCCGCCATTCCCACTCTTAAGGAGGACTGAACCACCCTTATGTGTTAAAGCAAAGTCTATGTAAATATATATATATATATATATATATATATATATATATATATATATATATATATATATATATATATATATATATATTTTGTCAAATGCAGGATAGGGGGTTTCATGAAAGAACCAGCTTACTATGATCATAATATTGGAAGCGAAGTGGGATCCCCATCATGGCCACCACACCAGGGATATGGTCCAACGGGTTCACTACATAAACAAACCTTGGAACAGGGGGTCTCATCACGAGCCGGCCTGCCCACGTTTCGCGCCTCTCTAGTGAATAGCATCATGGTTATCTGGTTACCAAGCCAGCATGATGGCCTGCATTTCGACAAGAATTGCTCTCCAAAAACACACAAAGGACCATGGTTCCAGGGTGAAATAAACAACTCTGCCAAGGTTATGAACACCTGTCGGCAGCAGAGCTCTGTTAATGGTATCGGAGTCGTAATATATACACCAATTTGGATGATATTAAATGCTTCCTTCTATCCTTGTAATAATGATATCTTACATTTTTATGGATACGTTGCATGAATATCTATCACTACCAATCATGGCAGAGGTATTGACTATGACTACCTTAGACTTTATATGAGTGCCAGACGTCCTATCCTCCTGTTTTGCATCACATCACAAAGGCTTATGCAAAACGCGATCTACCTGTTGCCTCGATCTCGGTATTTCTTTGTCTAATCTGAAACATGGCAAAACTCTACATGTTGTTCCTTTATGACTTGGTGACGGGATGGCGGCTCCTCCTTCATTTGATGGCTAGGACAGCCTATCATATTGTGAGGGGGGAGGTGACCTCATTACTCCGCCGGCCACATGGTAACACACCATTCGGAAATGATATGGTACGAAGGTACGATATGGGTTAATGGCATGATAATACTATTTTTGCAATAAGTTGTTATTTACAATCAATTTTCATGCATGCTCTGTGTTTTTTCTAGCTGCGATTACGTTCTTTGCGACAGGTAATTGCTGTTCCATCTAGGAGCCCGAAACAGAACCATGGGAGGCAAGGCTATCAGAAGCGAGCCTAATGAGCTAGTAGTCTCCAAAGCTGCTCGGGAAATCCCAGAAAGGGCGGGGTGGCTAACTTATTTTAGCCGCCTGCGTGAATCAAATGAAACTGTGGCCATGGAATTCCTGCAGAATTTGCAGGAAGAACACTCCGTAGTAGGTGGAAAGCAGATAACGGTCACGAAGGAAATAATCGTGGAGGTAACAGGATTACCAGCCTCAGGACCAATATGGACGACAAAGAAAGAGAGGTTGCAGAAGATCATAGAGATTTTCCAAGACGAAGGACAGAATCTAACAGTAAAGGGAAAAGGAGTGCTACCGGCAACGTTATGAGAACCCTGGAGCGAATTGGAAAAAGTGGTGCAGAGCTACATCACCTGCGAGGGCCGAAAAGATGTGGTAAGACTGCGTCACCTTAAGCTCTTGGCTGTGTTAAAAGGAAAATGTTCTGTGCATCTCCCTGCATTGTTAAATTCATTACTGCATGATGCCTCTCGGAGCCTGAAAAAGGCACACCATGAAGATGCAGTAGTTAGCCACCATGGGTTGATCCGCTTGATAGTGAGCTACAGTCTCACTCAGCAGCAAAGTAGCTGGGGGGAGCTTATTACAGCAATTGGAGGGGGAGTGGCATCACCATCCCCAAAGGCTAAGCACCCTACTAGTACCTCCGAAGCACCCAAGGAGCCCAGAGCATCACCACCCCCAAAGGCTAAGCACCCTGCTAGTACCTCTGAAGCACCCGAGGAGCCCAAAGAATCACCAAAACTTAAGCGTCCCTCGGATACACCCGAGCAACCCAAAAAACGCACGGAGTCAGTAAAACGAAAACGTTCCTCTAGAGCATCCAGACATGCAGAAAAACATAAGGAACTGGCCGCAGAAGAGCGTGCTGCCTCGAAACATAGGCATTCCTCTGGCACGCCAGAACAATCTAAAAAACGTAGAAAGGTGGTGGTGGAAGAACAGGTGGCCAGTACACCTGAGCGGCCCAAGAGACCTAGGAAGTCAGCTCGGCTGGCAAGAACAAAAGGTAGGCTGGAGAAAATCCAGCCAAGCATTGACCAACCGATCGAAATAACAGATGAGCCACCAGTGCCAGAACAGGAACCTTCGAGGGAAAATGTGGAACAAATTGAGGATGAAGCAGAAGCCGAGGAAGGAAAGAAACCTTCTGACTCTGAGGCCGAAGCCGACTATCCGAAGGCAGCCACTGAGCAGCCAATTCAGGAGGAGGAGATGGAACAATTGGGGGGCAGCCCTCCACAGGTCGCCATGGAGGAAGAAGAGCTGGCCACTATCTTGGCCAGCCTGGGAGATTATGCTTCACCTTCCAGTCCAGCAAACCCTCCTGAAGGACCCTCTGGGGAAGAGGCGCATGAAGAATTGCATGAAGAAATGGCGGGAGGAGAAAACCTCCCTGTTGTTGACGGAGAGAATGTAAATACCGACCGGGAACAATCCGTTCCCAAGACACCAGAAGAAAACCCACCTGCTGATGACGTGGGGAATGAAAACGCTTATCGGGAACAGTCCGTTCCCAGAATGCCAGAAGAAACCCTCGATGAAAGAGGAGCAGAATTGAGGGCCACTCATACGCCCACTGCCGAGGCAAGAGAAATTAAGAAATTGAGAAAGAAACAGCAGAGACTGCTGAATATTATAGCCCAGCTTCGGCAGAAAATTCGAAGTTTGAAAGCCAGTTTGAGAATAAGAAGGACCGTAAGGAGAAAAAGAAGAACAAATGCAGCAGGGTCCTGTCAGAAGAGAAGGCAAGGGGCTTATAGGCGTTTCGTAGGTCAATACTCTGCTGATGGACCTACGACTGTTCCAACCAGCACTGAGGAACCAAATGTCGTTCCATCTGATATGGAACAGCAGAATGCCGTTCCGGAACAGACTGCTGTCCCAAATAGCCCAT